>WOXC01006973.1:0-193808 GCA_011680675.1 Gymnobelideus leadbeateri | reverse complement strand
CTAGAAATAAATAAATAATTTTAAATTTTTTTAAAAAAAGAAAAAATTCTCTACACTCAAAATGCAGTGCTAGGCACATACCAGTTGCTCAAATATGCACTAGATGAACTGAATTTTTTTTTAATTTCCAGTATAATTGAAACATGTATTTCCTGTGATTGATAGATAGGAATTACTCTCTTGTTATCCCCACTTTTCCTGGTCTCTATACTTGTCATTGCTTGCCTTGGTATTCCATTCCACTAATATTAAGTACTCACTTTTAACTTAAACTCTTTGAGAAACTGTTGGAAGTATAAAAAGACTTCTTACCCACATGTATAAAATTATTTATAGCAGCTCTTTTTTGGTTGTTAGGAATTGGAAATTGAGGGGATGCCCATCAATTCAGAAATGGCTGAACAAGTTGTGGTATGTGAATGTAATGAATATTATTGTGCTATAAGAAATGATGAACAGGCTGACTTCAGAAAAACCTGGAAAGACTTACATGAACTGATGCAAAGTAAAATGAGCAGAACCAGGAAAATTTTGTGCACAGCAACAGCAACACTGTGCAATGACTGACCTTGATAGACTTAGCTCTTCTCAGCAATGCAATGATCTAAAACAATTCCAAAAGACTGATGATGGAAAATGCTAACCACATCCAAAGAAAGAACCATGGAGTCTGAAAGCAGATCAAAGCATACTATTTGTTCTCTTTCTGTTGTTATTGTTGTTTTGTTTTGCTTCTTTCTCACAATTTCTCCTGTTGGTTCTAATTCTTCTTTACAACATGACTAATGGGGAAATATGTTTAATATGAATATATGTGTATATATGTGATATATATGTGTGTGTGTATATATATATATGTGTATATATATATATATATATATATATATATATATATATATATATTATATTAGATTGCATGCTGTCTTGGGGATGGGGGAGAGGAAGGAAGGGGAGAAAATTTATAACTAAAAAAACTTATGGAAGTGAATGTTGAAAACTAAATTAATTAAATTTTTTAAAAGTTCTTGCCATTAAGAAGGGCATGGCATGGGGCGGCTAGGTGGCGCAGTGAATAGAGCGCCGGCCCTGGAATCAGAAGGACCTGAGTTCGGAGCCGGCCTCCTACACTTAATCCATACAAACAAAAACCTAGCCGTGTAACCTTGGGCAAGTTACTTAACCCCAATTGCCCTAAAGGGGTGGCTAGGTGGCGCAGTGAGTAAGAGCACCGGCCTCGGAGTTTGGATGACCCGAGATCAGATCCGGCCTCAGAAAATGAGCACCCACGCATAAATAAAGACTAGCCGTGTAACCTTGAGCAAGTTACTTAACCCCAATTGCTTTAAAAAAAAAAAAGAAGGGCATGGCTGAAGAGATGGCAATAGAATATCTATAAAGACCACTGCTGGGAGGCAATATGGTGCACTATGACACTGAGGAAACAGAAAGGTTGGGAGAGTCCAAAGATCCGGGTTTCTGTCCTGATTCTGTTGCTACCTTCCTTAGGAGTTTGAATGGGCTCACTCAACCTCTTTGGCATCACTGCCCTCATCTGTAAAATGGTGGGGTTGGATTAGGTGGCCCTTTCCAGCTCAGCATCTGTGATTCTGTGATCAGTTTGATCTTTTCCTTGGGGTGAAGGACAACCTTAGATAAAGGAAACCGTTTAGATGATAGATGCATAGCCTTAGCATGACAGGGCTAGATCCACTGAATTCATCTTTGAACACAGTCCCTCTTCCCTAGGGAACCCTTAGAAAAATCTTCAGTTGAGTTCAACAAGCATTTATTAAGGACATACTATGTACCAGACACTAAGCTAGGAATTTGGGGTACAAAGACAGAAGCAAGCAATCTCTTGCCTCCTATTGAGAAGCAGCAAGATGTAGGTGAATAAATGTATGATCATTACAGGTTAATGAGCAGGGAGAGAGGGGCAGCTAGATGGTGCAGTGAATAGAGCACCAGCCCTGGAGTCAGGAGGACCTGAGTTCAAATCCAGCCTAAGATGCTTGACACATACTAGCTGTGCGGTTTTGGGCAAGTCCCTTAACTCCAATTGCCTTTGCCTTTCCCCCTCCAAAAAAAATGAGGAGGGGGAACTATAACGACTGGAGAGAGCAACTCTTCTCAGAGGTGGCACTTGAATTGGCCCTTAAGGAGATTCTGGGATCACGAGTGCCAAAGATGAGGGAGAGTGTTCCAGGCAGGGGAAACAGCCTGGAAGGCTGTCTAAGGCACAGACGCAAGAGACAGGATAACATGTCCTCAGAACAGCAAGTATGCCAATTTGGCTGGAGTGTAGTGTTTGTGAAGGGGATTAATTATAGGTTGGAGCCAGATTTTTCTTTCTATTGATTTCTATTTCTAGGGAGGATTCCAGGGCTTGCTGGGCTGTTATATATCTATCTTCCAGGGTTCTATGATGTGAACAATAGACCAATCAGCCTGTGTATCCATCTATTATGGATATCTGTCATGATTAGGGGTCTCTGAACCCCATCCTGAGATAGACTGAAGTAGAGTGTTTCTTCCCTTCCTCATACCATGTGCCTTCTAGGACTTCTCAGAGAAGAATGTCAATCAAGCAAAACTAAGATCAAGACAGAGGTAGATGAAGAATGAGGCAGTTTCAACTTATGCATCCTACCAAAATTTATAAATAACAATGCTCTTTCAAGTGATTTATTCAACCCATCCAAACACATCCAAGAAAAAGAAAGGAGAAATGAAAAATGTGGAGTATTTCCATCTCCAACCAAGTAAATACTTGCCTGACTTTGCCAATTAATCCTGAATCTGGGAGTGTGGAGTGCCTAATGACTGGAGATACAAAGTTTTTAAGACTAAGCCTGATGACGGAAAATGCCGACCACATCCAGAGAAAGAGCTATGGAGTCTGAATGCAGAGCAAAATACTATTTGCTCTTTTTTTGTTGTTATTGTTTTGTTTTGCTTCTTTCTCACAGTTTCTCCCATTGGTTCTAATTCTTCTTTACAACATGATTAATGTGGAAATATGTTTAACATGAATATATGTATATATGTGAGATATATATATATATATTCTATATTAGATTGCATGCTGTCTTGGGGATGGGGGAGAGGAAGGAAGGGGAGAAAATTTATAACTAAAAAACTTATGGAATGGGGGCAGCTAGGTGGTGCAGTGAGTAGAGCATCAGCCCTGGAGTCAGAAGGACCTGAGTTCGGATCTGGCCTCAGACACTTAACGCACACACAAACAAAAACCTAGCCATGTGACCTTGGGCAAGTTACTTAACCCCAATTGCCCTCAAAAAAAAACTTACGGAAGTAAATGTTGAAAACTAAATTAATTACATTTTTTAGAAGTTCGGAAAAAAAAGAGGTTCCCCACACACACACATGCCTAACTCATAAGACCTACTGTAGAGAGAATCTGAAAAAGTCCAAAAATTATCTTCATTTCCTTAAAGTCATTAAGATCCCCAGAGCTCCCCTCACCAGGATCAGGGAGAGAGTTATATACAGTCATCACTGAGATTTACCCTTAGCCCTCTATCTAGTCAAACCAGTTTTCCCATTACTTTTGGTTATGTTGAGTGGAGCATGTTGGTCCATAGGTATTACTTAAGCTGAAGGACATTCCAGGAAAAAGTCTAAGAACCAGTACCAAAGATTCCATTCTAAATGTACAGTTAAATAGAAACGTCTCAAAGTTTCCTTGCATCATCATGCCAACATCCTGGTTCATTATGTATTATATTTATATTTTACAAATATTCATTCACAAACATATATTAAATGCCTACTGTGTGCAAAGGTCCAGGAGGAGAATGGAACAAACATTTAGTAATCACTTACTATGTTCCAGGCACTATACTAAGCATTTTACAAATATCATTTCATTTGATCCTCACAACCATCCTGGGAAACAGGTGCTATTATTATCCCCATTTTACAGATGAGGAGACTGAGACAGAATGACTTGCCCAAGGTCACTAGCTCATATGTGTCTGAGGCCAGATTTGAACACAGATCTTCCTGTCTCCAGGCCCAGAGCTCTATTCACTCTATCACCCAGTTGTCATAATACAAAGTTTAAAAAAGACAAGGGTCCTGACTTCATAGAACTTACAGTTTAGTAGGAAGATAAGACACAGATATTGTTCAGTTGTTTCTGACTTTTTGTGACCTCTTTAGGGTTTTCTTGGCAAAGATTTTGAAGTGGTTTGCAATTTCCTTCTCCAGCTCATTTTACAGGTGAGGAAACTGAGGCAAAAGATTAAGTGACTTGCCCAGGGTCACACAACTAGTAAGAGTCTGAGACTGGATTTGAACTCAGGTCTTTCAGGCCCAGCACTCTACCCAATGCTCCACCTAGGTGTCCAAGACACAAATATAGGCAACTAAAATACACAATATTTCACAGTAAATTCATTCATGCTTAGTTTAAGAAACTACTCAATTCAAGGAATATTTCAGTTATCCAGCTTGGTCTGGGAATGAAGGTTCTGGACAAGTAGGGTTTCCAAATTACTTTCAGAAGTTACAGATAACTTCTTTACCCTGACACTGAAGATCTATGTGTTGACACGGACTGTTCCCCACGCCCGAAGTAGAGTCCTCCCTCATCCCCACTTCATAGAATTCACCTCTTCTTCAAGGCACAGCCCACATGTCCTGCTGGCCCCCAAGTTCTTTCACCTTTTCTGAGTCATGGACCACCTTTGGAAGCCTGGTGAAGCCCATGGACCTCTTCTCAGGGTAATGCTTTCTATATTCCTATTTGAAGGAAATGCTAAATTTGTTAAAGACTGACAAAAATAAAGATGTAATTTTTTTTTCCATCCAAGCTAGGATATGCCATGAAATCTATCCACAGACTTCTTGGGGATCCATGGAGGCCAGGTTAAGAATGCCTGTTCTGCATGAAGTCTTTCTTGATTGCCCCTACCACTGGTACCTTCCCTCCCAAACTACTTTGTACTTAATTGTCTTGTATTTATTTTAGGTTTATTCTGCATGTGTTAATTCCATATATGTTCATATATATGTATGTATATACACACATATGTATGAGTGTGTGTGTGTGTGTGTGTGTGTGTGTGTGTGTGTGTGTGTATAATGTCTGGGTAAGCTCCTTTAGAGTAAAATTGCTTCATTCTTTGTGTTTGTACCCCGCCCCCCAGTTTCTAATACAGTGTCTACACCGTGACTGGCACATAGTAATTATTTAATTAATGTTTAATAATCATTTGGTTGATTGAGTGATCCTCCATAATCTGGCCTTGATTTACCATTTCCAAACAAACCCAAGATTTCAGCCAAAGTCAATTTCTCACTGTTCCCAGAGCACCTCAGATAGAGAGTTGACCCTGGAGTCAGAAAGATCTGGTTTCGAATCCTGCTTCTGACACACACTGGCTATGTGACCTTGGGGAAATCATCTAACCTCTCAGTGCCCTATGCAACTCTCTGGCTAGAAGATACAGAGAAATTGCTAATCAAATGAGAGGAAATATGTAAAAGGTTTTGCAAACTTTGAAGCTGTATATAATGCTGATTATTATCAACAATAATAATTATGACTGATAATAACTCTATTGGTGGTGGCAGTGTCCACATCAGGAGATCCCCCCCTTCTACTTCCATTAATGAAATCACAGGTCCAGACCCCAACAAAAAGAAAAAAATTGGAATTTAACTATTGCAATTGCATTTAATTTTTTTAATGTGAATATCTCTTATTTTCTCACTAGATTATAATCTCTGTGTGAGCAGTGGCCATCTGTTATTCTTTTTCCTATTCCCCAAAGCACTACGCACACAGTATGCACTCAATAACTGTGTCGAAGAATACTGTAGGTTTGCAGAAATAGATAGAATTATGAAAGAATAATAAACTTATGGCAATAAGCAAGTGACTACAGAAAAATAATGCCATGTAATAATAAACATAACAATTATTTAATTATTGAATCAAAGGCTAAAGCAGTCTTCTTTCAAAAGTGTTTCTTGAGGCAGCTAGGTAGTGCAGTGAATAGAGCACTGGCCCTGGAGTCAGGAGGACCTGGGTTCAAATCCAGCCTCAGACACTTAATACTTACTAGCTGTGTGACCTTGGGCAAGTCACTTAACCCCAGTTGCCCTCCAAAAAGAAAAAAATGTCCTTCTTAATTTCAAAAAATAATCTTATTTTTTAAAAAATCTTATTCACCATCATTAGAAACAGCCTTTGTGGTATCAGCAGCTTTAGTGGTGCAGTGGATAGCATACTGGGCTGTGAGTCAAAAAGATCTGAGTTCAAACCCTCCCTTAAACACTAGTTATGTTGAGTTTGGACAAGCCCCTCAACTCTTTCCAGCCTGTTTCCTCCCCTGTTCAGTGAGAGGTTGAATTCAGTGGGCTCTATGATGCTGTTTCTACTCCCCCAACACAATGTCTTATCTGTCTTTCAAGTGCTCCTTTGTGGATATCTGTTGATACTTCTCAGCAAATTCAATGAAGCTATTGCTAGATACCCATATCCCTTCTGGTGTAAATTATCCTCTCTGCTCTTTGCTGTCTCTGTTCTTCACTACTCTCTCCTTTTCTACTGCCTCTTTCCCTTTCCTGTCCATTTCTTGATGTTTCTGTGATGTGGGGCCTAAGTATGATAATAGCCATTCATAACCAATCACTGAGGTCCTGTCTCCTTACTAGTACACTGTTCATTCACATGGGATATTCTGCCATCTTTGTGTCTGACTCTTCTATTTTCATCAATTTTCATGCATAGAGACTCTTCTAATTATTTCTGAGTTCCATGTGGTTGAGAGCATTGTTGTTTATCCTTCCTTCTCAAAGAGGACCATCACCTCAGGAAGGTGATGCCATGACTTGCAAGCAAATTAGATTTAAGTGAGAAAGAACTGTACAAAGTCACCAGCCTCACTTTCACCTCCAGAGCCATCTGGGTCCAGTGGCAAGATATAGATCAGGATGACTGGTGATGGCCCTTGAAGAGTGTTAGGCAGGTCTCTGGTGTAGGATTATGGATTTATAGATTTAGAATTAGAAGGACCTTAGGGCCCATTGAATTCAGGTCATCCTCCCTCCAAACTACAGACAACTTAACAGGTATTCCAGCTCCTAAGTCCTTTCCCCCTTACAGGGGTGACAGCTTTTATATTCTATTCTTCCTGAAGTAAACAGTCCTCCCTCATGTGCAATTAGAGCATCATTCGCTCTCCATGGTACTACATTTCCCCGCTGACTTTCTATCTCTTTTTCATTCAATCCTAGATGACAACTGCCATTAAGCATTATTACCTTCCCCCCTCTCCCAAGAGGCCACTAAAACTTTCATCTCAGACTCTTGAATTGTAGGCTTCAATGTAAACAAGAAAAATGAAACCTTTCAAAATTTCAAATATAAATCTAATCCATGTGAAACTCTGCTACTGTTACCATGGAGACTAGACTATAACTGTCACCATGGAGATTCATTCAAACCAGCTGTGCCATTGCCACCCATGTAAGCAGGCATGGGGTTCAGCTGTTAAAAGAACAAGCAGCTGACTAACTAGCTTTCTTAAATCAAGGGGTGTTCAAGGGCAGGACTTTGCAGATGGATTGAGAGATTTCTGGGTATTGCCAATTCTCCAAAGGATTCCAATTTTGAGACTTTGAGAGATCTGTGATTTCCAGTGGTACAGACTGGAAATTCTCTTACACCTCATTCAGTGCCTCTCTTGTCCACATATTTCATCATAAAGTTTACCTAGGGCATCTTATCTAGCAGTCTGGGGACAGTCTTCTTTTTGTTTCACAAGGATACTATTGTACCACTCATTTTGTGTATCATCCTATTCTTGACATGTAACTAGCCTTAACACTTTCTTTTGGTCACATATATGTAAAATGTTGCAGCTGAACAAATGAGCTCTAAGATATAATTAATGTAGTGTCTACAAACTTTTAAAAATACTTTAATAACTATTTCAATATAATTAGTTTACCTTGTAATCCTCTGTATTTTATTCTGAGAAGAGGGGCATAGGCTTCACAGATATCCAAAAGAATCGAATACAAAAAAGGTGAAGAGCTCCTGAATCTAAGGTCATTTCCAGTCATAGAACTAATAATAATAATAATGATAATGACAATAGTATTTATATAACACTTTAAGGTTTGTACAATCCTTTACAAATATTATTGATCCTCCTAACCACCCTGGGAGGTAGGCACTATTATTATCCCCATTTGCCAATGAGGAAACTGAGGCAGACAAGGGTTAAATTACTTGCCAAGGGTCATACAGCTAGTAAATATTTGAAGTGAGATCAGAATTCAGGTCTTCATAACTCCAGGCCCAACATTCTTTCCATCTTGCCACTTAGCTTCCTCAGTCATGACTTTCCATCTCTTTTCTTGGGTGCAAATCATGAGGGGAACATGCTGCAACTCACTTCCACCATTCTGTAGCTTTCCATTGCCTTTTTAAAAAATATATTTTATTTTTAATTATTAATTAATATTAGTACTTCAATTAGTAATATATTAATTAGTAATTAATATCAGTACTCTAATTATTAATTTAATTAATTAATAAAAGAAGCATTTCCATAACAGTATAATAAAAAAGATGCATGAAACTGCAAGCTACTATATACAACTTGCTATTCCTTTTAAATATACAACAAAATTAACATGGAAATTTTTTGCCTTTTTTTCTTCCTTATGCCCTACCCTCATCCTAGAGATGGCCACCATTAGATACAAATAGGTGTGTGTCTGTGTGTGTGTGTGTGTGTGTGTGTGTACAGGTATATGTATGTAAAATTATTCTATCCATACTTCTATTTATCAGCTCTTTCTCTGGATGCAGATAGTGTCTTTGTTCATATGTCCTTTATAGTTAATTAGGGTATTTATAATAGTCAAAATAACTTATTCACTCAAAGTCATTCTCAAAACAATATTGCTATTACTGTGTATAATGTTCTCCTGGTTCTACCTATTTCACTCTTCATTACTTCGTGTAAATCTTTCCATGTTTTTCTAGGATTGTTGGGTTCATCATTTCTTATCATTCTTCCCATTGCCTTTTAAGTGATTAATAGTTTCATTCTATAGAGATCTCTTCCTTCTTGGCAGTTTCCATGAGGTCCCAAAAATCATTCTCACCAAACCACATGCCAAGAGTAAAAGGTTAAGAAATGAGTCATTGAATTCCATCTATCAAAGTAGTATGTCATAAGAACTCTGTTCAACATGAGTTGAACCATGAGAAACTGAGGTATGAACTACACTATACCATTTGCAAAGAAACTTGGACTAACCTGTTTTTTTATACTAGGAATATTGGCATCATGTTTGGAACAAAGAAAGTTGTACTAGCAGTGACAACTGTAGTTATAATATTGTCATATGAATAGGCTCAACGAACCCAACACCTGTATTAAACCTATTTGCCATGCATGAGCTTGCTGTTAATTTGTTTCAGTCACATACAACTCTCCATGACCCCATTTGGGGTTTTCTTGACAAAGATAATGAACTGGCTTGCCATTTCCTTCTCCAGTTCATTTTATAGATGGGGAAGCTGAGGCAGAGTGGAGTGACTTGCCCAGGGTCACACAGCTAGTAAGTGTCTGAGGTCACATTTGAACTCAGGTCTTCCTGAATCCAGGCCTGGCACTGTATCCACTGCTCCACCTAGCTGCCCTAATCTGTGTATACTGAATATATTAAGCTTCATTTTTATATTTAAGTTAGTATTTCCTAGGAACCAGTTTCTATCCCAGCTCCTTTTGAGATAAGACAGGATTGTACCACTTTCCCCCATGTCTTGCCTTGTCAGCGTTTGTTTTTCAGAGACACCCTTCAAAACCACGTAAGGAAGAAGGGTTGATCAATGGGGAGGCTAGGTGGCAAGGTGAGTAGAGTGCCCGCCCATAGTCAGGAGGACCTGAGTTCAGATCCAGCCTCAGACACTTAACACACACACACACACACACACACACACACACACACACACACACACACACACACAACTGGCCATGTGACCTTGGGCAAGTTACTCAACTCAAATTGCCCTCTAAAAAAAAAAGCAAAAAACAAGAGTTGATCAAGCAATAAACAAATGCTTATATTAAGTACTTACTAGTGCTAAGTGCTAGAGATGCAAAGACATAAATAAAATAGCTTCTTTCTTCAAGGAACTTAAATTCTATAGGGGAAGATAGAATGCCCAGAGAAAAGTACATATAAGATAAGTATGTACTATACGTGTGTGTATGTGATAAATACAAGTCAATTCGGGGGGAGAATCATTAGCAGTTGAGGGAGCAATCAGAAAGGCATGATGTAAGAGCTGATATTTGAACTGAGCTTTGAAGGAAGCTAGGGACACTAACTGGCAAAGGCAAAAAGGGAGAGCATTCCAAGTATGGAGTACTGCCTATGCAAAGGCACAACAACGGGAAATGGAGATATGATGTCTAACGCGAAGAACATTAAGAGAGTTAGATTGAATGGGCCAGAGTGGATAAAAGAGAGAAATGTACAATTAGGCTGGAAAGTTCTTGCATGAGGGAGTCACAGTCAAGATGGCTGCCTGAACTAAGGCAGATATCAAGCTCCCTGACATCTGCTCCAGCAGGACTAACCAGTGAGTCAGGGTTGAGTTGAGAAGCTAAAGCTGGAGAGATAGGTAAATGAAAGAAGGCACTGACCAGTACTAAGACTTATTACAAATTTAGAGATTACCCACCTCACGCTTGGAGGGAGAAACACTATAGAAACACTATATAAAGCAGAGATTTAAAGGGAAAATGGATTTTTAGGGTTAGGGTCATGGTTATAGTTGGGTTACGGTTATACATGAATACCTAGAAAAAAAATAGAGACTAAAAAATGCATAAAAGCTCTTGAGGAAAGAATTTGAAGTAGACCAAATAGCTTAGGGGAGAAAATGGTAAACCTTAGCCAAGTTTGGAATGCCCCCCAAACTAGAATAGATCAAACAGAAATTAATAACTCCATGACATAGCAAGAGCTATTGGAACCAAATCAAAAGATAGCCAAATAGAAGAAAATGTAAAATATAATATTAAAAACTGACCTGCAATTAAGTTGAAAAGAGGTAATTTAAAAATTGCAGAACTCCTTGAAAACCATGATTTAAAAAAAAGCCTGAACACCTTATTTCAAGGAATCATAAATGAAAAATGCCCAGACCTATTACAACCAGATGGTAATATGAAGCTAGAATAAATCCAACAAACATCTCCTCAAAGAGACCCCAAAAAGAAAAGTCCCAGGAATGTCATAGCCAAAATTTAGGTTTCTATGTCAATGAAAAAATGCTGTAAGCATTAGGAAGTACCAAGAAACCATAATCAAGACCACATAAAACCTACTACTTTCTACTAAAATTGAGAGGAGATCTAGGAGTACAATATTCCAAAAGACAAAAGGACATAAAAAGAGGGTCACTGAAATATTTTTTTGATGTGCAGAAGAGGATAGAAGTATGTTCAGAGGGAGACACAAACAAGCCAGATGTTTAGAAACCAGTGTGCTGAATTTATTATGTACTTTAAAAAGCAAGCACACAATAGAAATCTATGGTTTCCTAAACAATCCTTTTTTCCTGTTTGTTGTATTTGAAAATGTGTTTGTTAGTGTTTGTAAAGGTCGGAATCACACACAAAAAAATCATTAATGCACAAAGAAACAGAAAAAGAAATAAAGATGTTATTACTACTCAAAAAGGCACCTGAGAGAAAATCAACAACTATTCACCAATATGTCTACTTTTCTATCTAAAATATTTATGACATTAATATATACACACATCAAGAGTATCACTGAATGAAACAGACAGGCTTTCACAAGTGACATTCCACATCGACCACATCTCTACCATCAAACAATTGATGGAAACATGTAGAGCATACAAAATCCCACTGTGCTCATTGTTTGTTGACTATTAAAAAATAATTCAATGGACCAAAACATATTGTTCCATTAACATACAAATAAAAGACTCCCCAGATGATAGGATCAGAAGAAAGAAACGCAGTGGTTTTTTGATTCTTACTGCCTTATGTTAAAGTTGCCTGTATTTCATTCCATTTCTGTCACACTACTGCTATCCTGCACCTGCTCTGAAGTCAAAAGACCTGGGTTCGGACCTTGCCTTTGATGCCTACCATATATGTGACCTTGGGCAAGTAGCTTCCTGGACTTTAATGTCTTTGCACTTAAGTAACAAGAACTTATTCCAATTCCCATTCACAATAGAAAATCACATTCCCAAGGTGTAGCAACATCTACATGTTGGTATTTGAAGGCCAATGGGGTTCTTCCAATTCTATCAGCTTAAACTTCCATTCCAGTGTGTTCTCCCCGTATCAATCACCAGATAGATTTTATATCTCCCATACACAATTTATTTACCCAGTGGCTAGAATCCCAATATCAATTTGGTCATTTGTTTTCTCCATGATAGTAGGGATAATATATATCTACACATATATGTACACAAACACACATGTACACACATGCATACATGTATATATTTGTATATATACATGAAGAAAGATAAATAGATATAGGTAAGTATAGATATGGCAGAGAGGTTATAAGAAAGAAAGCAATCAAGTGTATCTCACTATAAAGTTTCTGTCATACTGATGCCTCTATGGACGTGCTTGGGGGTGGGTTAAAAAAAGGATGCTAAGGGGTGGCTAGGTGGTGCAGTGAATAGAGCACCGGCCCTGGAGTCAGGAGGACCTGAGTTCAAATCTGCCCTCAGACACTTAACACAAAACTAGCCACGCAACCTTTGGCAAGTCACTTAACCCCAATTGCCCTACCTTACCCCCTTAAAAAAGAAAAAAATAAAAAGGATGCTAAGATGCTTCCCTAAGCTCCTTTAAAGAATCATCATTTTCTAGGCATTTAAGATTGGCAGTCAGCTCGTTCTAGATGCCACCATATTGGGTAGAGCATATTGTTAGTTAAGACACATCAGATAAGCAATTAGCTCCTTGCATAACTGAAAATAATCTGAATGTTATTCATATACAACAAACAGTGACATACCACGCCATATTATCTCACATCTTTCCCACACATATACACAAGTCATTTTAAAATAAAATTTGAAAAAATGTTTTCCTAACATAATTACCACCACAACTTCCCCACTCCACCTCACCCCCACATTCCTTTTTTTTCTTTTTCTGTTTTGAAATAGTTACCATGGCTGCCAGCAGAAGTTTCTCAGGGGACTTCAAGGAAATCAATCCAAAGCATGTGGTTTCTTCTTCCTAGAGCAGAAAAAGAATGAAATGAATGGCACCATCAGCCATTTTTCACAAATTGTATAAAAGAAGCAGGATAGGGTCTGCATTTATTCATCCTTTCTACCCCTATTATCCTATTTCCTTTGGGACAGTACTTCAGAACTCTTTTGCCAATATCCAATAGTAAACTATAGTAACTGAATAGGCTCAGAAAGATAAGGGCATTTGTTTGAGTTACTAGTCTACCTTTAGCCCTGCTGGGAGACACTAGAGAGACAGACAGGGAGACCGAGGGCTATAGCATCTGAATGGTTCTCCTTTCCTTGAACCAAACTAAAGCTATCTGAAAGGAAATCCTAAATAAATGGAATGAGGGTGAGACTTCAGCAAAAGCTGAAAGTCTGTACAGGCTAAAATCAGAGATATTGAAAGGTAAAAGAGAAATCCTTCAGATACAAAATAGATATTCCCTATCTTAGAAAGGAGAGGCTTGAATACTTTAATTCCAAATGAAGTGGTCTGAAAGATGATCAACATGCCTCAGAGTCATAGACTGTATTCATATAGCGGTCCCTAGAAATTCATCAATGTAACATGCTCAAAGTAGGACTAGAGTTGAAACGTACTGATCACCCTAAGGAAAAAGGAAGAGTCTTGGGGGTGAGGACAAATGTGTGGTAAAAAGGAGAAGCAAGTCCTCCATCTCCTGCTGAAGGTAACAAACAACCCTAGAGCTAAGGCTCTGGGAGAGTCAAAGGAGAAAAGCTGCTCATCCTAAGCTAAAGCTTATTCATTGCATTATATTAAAAAAAAAGCTGTTATAGTACTCTAACTGAATAGACTGTGCTACCCCTCAGCCCAACCAGTGGCTAAAGATAGAAAAAGACCATAACTGCTCATCCAAAGAGCAAGCTCTGAAGACTACAGATTTACCTATCTGCTGATACTGCACCCTGAGGAGAGACGAGTGTCCTACTATGCCTCTGGCCCTGTCTGAAAGCCACTGCCAAGTGGCACTATCCAACAGCAGAGGAGCTTATCCAGCACAGTATAGGAGTTGCAGAGTCTAGTGAAGAGCCTGTATAGATATTGAGTGACCTGCCTGGTTGAGTCTATCTGCAGGTTGGACCATCCAGCTAAGACATTGTAGCAGCAAGCACCCCAATATCCCCAGGGTAGCTGCCAACACAGGTTCTTAGATCTGCTTTTCAAAAGGAAAGCAACTCAAAATCAGTTAACAAGCTTACTTTAATCAAACAAACATATATTACCTAGTTCAGGGGAAAAGGTCAGCACCCCGGACTTCAGAGTATACAGACAGATCAAATAGACAGGCTTCCAAACTGTCCAACCATTATCAATACCAAAATCACAGTTACCGGAGAGGGAAGCATCAACATCTGGGTTTTCAAAGCCCGGGGGCTCTCAACAACGGCTTCCCAGAGTCTCATCTGGTCAAATCACACAACACTTCTCAAAGTGAGCCCCAAAGCAAAGCCTCTCCTCAGGGTTTATATAGCCTTCTCCTGGCTCAGAGAATGTAACAACCTTCTGGACCCACTGCCCAATCACAAAGTATCAAGGTGTGGGCTTTCCTGAAAAACAAGCCTCCCACCACAGGCTCCAGGTGCACTTAAGCTAGGGGCAGGGAAGATCTTTAAATTTGCATTTCCATTACAGACATCATGCCCCAAGATGAATAAATCCAGTTGAGCAATCAGAGACAACATGGCCTGCAAAGAAATAGCCCCAAGGGGCAGCTAGGTGGCACAGTGAGTAGAGTGCTGGCCCTGGAGTCAGAAGGACCTGGGTTCGGATCTGGCTTAACACTTAACACACAAACAAAAACCTAGCTGTGTGACCTTGGGCAAGTTACTTAACCCCAATTGCCCTCCAAAAAAAAAGAAAAAAAGAAATAGCTCCATGTAGCACCAACATGATATCCACAGCACCAATGGCAACTATGAATATGCTGGCATAGTTCTGAATTGCAAAATATAACAGGCTCTCCATTTAAAAGACAGAAGCAAAACATTTATTCAGACATCAGAAAGCCAAATCCCAACACCAGAAAAGTGAATCCATCATAGCAACAAAGAAGTTAATATATATCATCACTGCAGAAAGCCACACCATCCCAAAGCCTTCCCACAAATGGTCAAAACCTAGCTGTCTCCTTGCCTGCATCCTCTCCTCCCTCTGGTCTAGCTGCTCTGACTCCCAGCTTCCTCTGGGCTCTGCTCCACTTTTCCTGCTCTACCCATTCAGCAAACTCCTCCCACCACAGGCTCCATGTGATTACTTTTGGGCTATTAAGGGGCAGGGAAGATTTTCAAATTCCCATTGCCATTACATCCCACTAAAAAGTGAAACAACTCATAGGGAACTTTGTGAAGACCCTCAGGAGAAAACTCTGTTTCCAGAGATGTGATATATGTGAGTTTCCCTACATGTGTGCATCTCTTCTACTGTATTTTGGGTTCCTAATGATTCTTTCCCCCTCCTAGACTCTGGGTGTATTTGTGTGAAAGTGTGCCCCAGGTGTGAGGAAAATAATTTATAACTGCCATTCTTGCTATGTCTTTTGAATAAATGCCTTGTTGAAGATCTGAGTCTACTGGCTGATTGTTAAAAGGAAGCACACCAGTGGGGACTCATGAGCTTGTATTGAAGAAGATAATCACCACAACATTATCCCTACAACCTGGGGAGCAGTAACTACCAACCCCATGGGAACCCTGCTGGCCATTATGAGATTTGGAAAGTGAGCTCCAGGGCAGGAGCTTTAATCATTCTGCCTATCATCTTTTTGTCTCTCTCTGACAGATGCATTGACAAATTCTGACTACTATATAACTGACTAAATGAATGGGTGAATGAAAAAGCATTTTTAAAGTATTTACCATGTACTAAGTATTGTATACATTTTCTGTCATGTTTAGAGATAAAAATAATGATGATGATTGTTATTATTATTATTATTATTATTATTATAGTTAAAATTTATAGAGAGTTTTAAAGTTTGCAAAGCATTTCACAAGTATTATTTATTTGATCTTCAAAATAACCCAGGGAGTTAGGTGCTATTATTATCCCCATTTTATAGGAAACTGAGACTGAGAGAGGTTAAGTGACTTGTTCAAAGTCACACAGCTTGTAGTTGTCTGAAGCCGTATTTTAATCCAGGTCTATCTGACTCCAATTCCAGAGTTCTATCCACTGCACCCCCTAGGAATTAGGAAAGTAAATCAATTCCAGCAGGCTACTTTGGCCTATATGGCTTGTAGTGGTCAGTGGTTTGTAATTCATTGATGCTGAAGATCAGGTAAATCTATTGAGGGAAAAAAAAAGAATTGCATCCAAAGAGAAGGTAACAAAATATTAGCCTTAATAAATCTTTATCTTTTTCTGGAGAAATCCCACAGAGAATCTCCAGCTTTCTCTTGGGCATCTCAGACTGGGTGTTCTGTAGATATGTCAAACTCAACATGTCCAAAACTAAACTCATTATCTTCTCCCTATCCATCAACCCTCTGCACTTCTGCAATTTCCTCTTACTGTTGAGGGAACCACCATCCTCACAGTCTCCCAGATTCACAACTGTGGTGTCACCCTCAATTTTTCACTTGTGCTCACCCCACCTGGCAAATCTTATTATTTCTGCCTCCACAACTATCCTCATAGATGTTCTCCACTCATATAGCAACCAGTCTAGTTCAGACTCCCACCACTTTTCCTGATCTACTCTCCAAGAATTACTCTCTCTGCTTCAAATCTCCTTCCATTTCAAAATATCCTCCAATTAGCTGCCTACAGAGTTTTTCTAAAGAATAGGTCACCTCCTTGCCTACTTAGTATCAATGGCTCCTTTTGCCTTTAGATTCAAATAGAAAATCTCTGGAATTTAAAGCTTTCCTACTTTTCCAGTATACTTTCCTCTCCCCACGCCCAACACACTTACACACTCTATGACACTGTGACACAAGCTTTCTTCCAGTTCCTCAAACATTACCCTCCATCTCCAATCTCTATACCTTTTCATCTAATGTTCCCATGCCTGGAATACTCTGCCTGCTTACCTTCATCTTTCAGCCCTTATTATATTGTGCATTTATATAGTGCTTTATAATTTGCAGTAAGGTTAGCTGTGTGACCCTGGGCAAGTCACTTAATCCTGTTTGCCTCAGTTTCCTCATTTGTAAAATGGGCTAAAGAAGGAAATAGCAAACCACCCTAGTGTCTTTGCCAAGAAGCCCCAAATGCGGTCACCACAAATGTTGGACACAACTGAAAAACAACTAAACAAGTCCTTAGCTTGCACCCTCCAGCTTAGCTCCTTCCCAACAAACTCTGGTTATACAAAAGACCATCACAAATAATAAGTGGTGAATGAACCCATTTATTCAAATAAACAGCAAGAAGAAATTAGTTATACAGATTTACATATACCAAAAATATATGAGTAAATGATCTCTTTAATTCAGAGAAAAATGAAATCTCAGCTCAAACCAAGAAAGAGGGCCTGCTCAGCCATGGAAGTCCAGTCTATCAGTCTAGGGAGACAAGCTAAAATTCAGGGACAGGTTGAAGAGCTAGCTTTGCTGACATGTCTTACAGTTTCTCTCTCCTAAACAATGTCTCTGGGACCACACATTGTCCTCTCTAAAGACTCTCTAGCACAATTCCATTCCTTACTCAAGTAGGAAATGTGACTGCATTCTCTCCACCAATCACGAGTCACTTCTCTCTCCAGACATTGTAAGTAGCACAAGGCTGCCCTTTCCTCCCCCTGCTTAGGTTGAAGCCAGGTTGCCTAGCACATGGTGTTAGTGACTGCATGCTGTTGTCTGTGTATTCTAGCTAAGTAAAAAACCATCAGATGCTACTTTACAGATGTTGGTGCTGCTGCAATCAGGTCATCTCTGTAACATCTGTTTTGAGTGGTACTTTTCTGGAAGAGAAGAATGGAAAGTGATGATGATGCTATAGGGCTTTTGTTTTAAATGATCATGCAGGACCATCCGTGCTTACTAGTGCCTCTCCACTGGGAATGGGAATATTGGAACAAGTGATAACTTGATTGCAGGTGAAAATGATGTCTGATTTTTCTTTCAAAAAAGAGTTTAAAAAGCTATAAGGGTAAGCTGCCAATGCTTCTAATTTGCAACCTATGGGCACTAGGCATGCTCATCTCATTTCTTCTGGTTTCAGTCCTCCAAGAAAGCAAAGAAAGGAAAGAAACTACAATACAGGTGGTTCTGAATGGTGACTAAGTCAGAATAAAGTACATAAAAAAATCAAGGAGGGAGGAGATGCCTCACAAACATGAATCAGATTTACTTGCCCTGTTTTTTGTCAATGTTTTTTTTAAAGCATAATCCCTGCACTGGGTCCAAGATCTCTTTGTCTATACTGCCATTTCTTCTTATTTTCCTCATTATTCTTCCTCTCACCTGAGCAAAATTTCTCCTTATTTATCTGAAATGTATTCACCTAAAGTTTCCCCCAAACAATGTCTGCTAGTAGTTTTTTTAAATGATGAAAAGACTGTCATACTGAGTGACAAACTAAGAAAACGGATGTGTTTCCAGGTTCTCTGCCGCATGCATTGCCTATGGATGGATGGAAGGAAGGGTGACTAGCTATGGTAAAATGCTGCTGCCATAGACTGAATTTTGTGGGAAGCCAATTGTTATCATTCAAAGCACACATTTTTGTTTTCTTCCTGTCACAGTCCTGTGCAGAATGGGATCTTGGGATTGGTCATTCTGTGAACTTCTGGCAGTGAGGCATTGTGCTCAGGTCATAACTGCTTCTCTTCTTTCCTTAGCCTCCCCCGTAACCTTACAGGCCTAGGGCACAAAAGTAAGTTAATAAGAATAGTTTAGCATTGTAATGATAATCTGGAATCTATACGCTAATACACAGAATTTTTATTTTGCTGCAATAATATTTAAAATAAATAGATCAAGAATTTATTAAGTTCCTACTGTATATGCCAGGCACCGAGGATGCAAAGGCAAAAGTTAAATGATACCTTCCCTCAAGGAGTTTATAGTCTATTAGGGGAAAGCAATCTAAGTATAACAATGTAACAACATAAGTATAACAATGTAACCTTAGAAGGGTAACAGAAATAATTGTCTCTGGGCTATGGGGGACTGGTCAGCTAGTATAACAATGTAATAATATAAGTGTAACAATGTAACTTCATAAGTGTAACAGAAATAATTGTCTCTGGGCTATGGGCAGCTAGGTGGTGCAATGGGTAGAGTACGGGACTTGGAGCCAAGAAGACTCATCTTACTGAGATCAAATCTGGCCTCAGACACTTACTAGCTCTGTGACTCTCAGTTTCCTCATCTATAAAATGAGCTGAAGAAGGAAATGGCAAACCCTATCTTTGCCAAGGAAACCCCAAATGAGGTCACAAAGAGTTGGACAAAACTTTAAAACAACAACATTAAAGACAAGGGCATGTACCATCTCCCTCTCTACTAAGGGGTTGCTCTCAGCCTCTAGACCCTTATCCATTGACCAGATCCAGACCTAGGGGATGCTGGCCTCTATAAAAAGGAGTTCGGCTCTTTTTTCTTGAATACCATGTAACCTTTACACTACTTACCCCAGTGCCCCAGAGAGAATAATCACTTAAAGCTTAGTTTTGCTCATGTCTAGAGTCTCTCCACAAGAGGAGAATAGAAGCTATGTCGTATAAATCAGGTATAGGACAAATATTTCTTTTCTCCACACAAAAGAGATTCACATTCATTGACAAAGACATAAACAAGCAATAACTATTGTAATACTGTCTTGGGAGGTTGATACTCAGATACCAAAACATGAAGCAAGCAAGGAAAGGGGGTATCCTGTACATGTGGGCTATCTGTGTCTACATAGATGGTCTAAATGCTGCTCACAGGGAAACAAGGATAGAGATCTCTGGAATCTTGTCCTTTCCTCTTCAATGATTACTGTGATTTCTGTCTTGAAGGGAAGAGAGGAAAAGGCCATGAGGCTGCTGCTCTGTTCCCCTCAGAGCTGGGTGGTACAAGGTTAGAATTATCACTATTTGGCCATCTAAATATGTCTTCTAGGGGAATGATTTGTAAGTTCAAAAGCCACCAACTTCCCAGGTTGATACCCTTAAGGGAGGAAGACATCCCATGCTTTCACTCTCTAACACAAATGACCAGGATATGAGCTCAACATTCCATGGTGCCTATCCCTCAATACACTCTTTCTTTCTTTCTTTCTTTCTTTCTTTCTTTCTTTCTTTCTTTCTTTCTTTCTTTCTTTCTTTCACTGCTTCAGTAAATAAATGGGTACAACTGGTCCATTTGTTCATAGCTTCAATTTTGCAATATTCTTTGGGGTTCTGAAGTGGTTCAAGCATTGTCCTTTCAAGTGCCTTACCTTGTTAAGTGCCATACCCTGTGCCTTATACTAAGGAGTCTCATCAAATATGTGGCACAGTACAGGGGGAGAGAGGAAGGGAGTGTTATTGTTTATTTTTATCCTAAAACACCTAATAAAATGGGTAACTGCATATACAGAGTAGAACAGAAATAAGGACTTGTTTATGAAAATACAATCTCTGTCCCATGCATCTTGTTTTTCTTAAGTATATAATAAGATTAACTTAGAACTTTCAACATTGTTGTGCCTCCCTGGCCTTCTTTCTGTCCTTCCTTCTGTTCCTTTCTCACCATTAAAAAAAAGATGCTTTAATAGCCCTCTTTGCTTACTTTTCTTTCTTTGCTACACTCTCTCTATCCTTCCTTGCCCTTCCATCTCCCTCCAGTGGAAAAAATCAACAACAAAACCCATGTAAATAATAATCAGCAAATAATAATCATAACCAACAGTCAGCGTTTCTATCATTCTCTAAAGCTTGTAAAGCACATTACATGTTACTTCATTTTCCTCACATCAGCCCTGGGAAGTATTATCACCATTTTATAAATGAGGAAGCCAGAGGCTGAAAGAGATGAAATGACTTGCCCTGGGTCACATAGGCAGCAAGTCTCTGGGCAGGATTCCAATTCAGGTCATCCTGACACCAAATCTAACACTTTATCTAGCACCACCTGGCTTTCTGGTTTCTTAACTATACCTTGTATAATCAAGTGGTTATACTTAGCTATACTCAAGCAAAACAAATTTCCACTTTGGCTGTCTAAAAAGGTATGTCTTATTTTTGATCTTGAGTTTTTCAACCTTCTATCAAGAAATAGTTGGGGGTTTTATCATCGGTCCTCCAGAAACATGGTTTGGCTTCACATTAATCATAGTTCTAAAGTCTTTAAAAGTTATTGTTGCTAATTATAGAAATTATCTTCTGAGTTCTATTTGGAATATTTTTTAAAGAAGTATTCACTTTTCACAATCCAGTTGGTCTTCACTAGCAATTCATGAAACAAATACTATGGACATTTTAAAGATTTCTAATACATATCATTGCCCTCAAGGAATTTTCAATATGGTTGAGGGATTGAAGACTTTATTTGTATAATATATATGTAGGTATTGATCTACACACACACATTAAACATACTTATAGTATATATATATATATATGTATATATATATATATATATATATATATATATATATATATATATATGTAGTTAATATGTGGGGGCAACTAGGTGGTGTAGTAGATAAAATGTCAGGCCTGGAGTCAGAAAGATTAATTTTCCTGAGTTCAAATGTGACCTTAGACGCTTACTAACTATGAGACCCTGAGCAAGTCCCTTAACTCTGTTTGCCCAGTTTCTTCCTCTATAAAAGGAGCTGGAGAAGGGAATGGCAAACCAACTCCAGTATCTTTGCCAAGAAAACCCCAAATGGAGTCACAAAGAGTCAGATATAACTGAAACCACTGAACAACAATAAATTTATGTGTATACACATGTGTATATATGCATTTATTTGTGTATGTGTATGTATATATGTATGTGTACATATGCAGAGAGAGAAAGCAACTTAAGAATCCAATTAATTTTTTTATTAAATTATTTATTATTAGTTCTCAACATTCACTTCCACAACTTTTATATTTTCTCCCCCTCCCTCCCCAAGATGGCTTGCAATCTGACGTGGGCTCCTCACATACATTCCTATCAAACCCAAGAACGCAGTTAATTTTAGAGAATAGAACTAATCTAATAAAGAAAAGGAAGGAGAATTGCATTCCACTTAGAGTAGCTAGGGAAACTTGAAGCAAGAGATGGTAGTGGAAGAATACATGGTATTCAGCAGGAACATTCACCTTTTTCCTCTCCACAAAGTTTGGTTTTGTTCCTCTCTCATTTCTGGACACATGTGCATAGACCTAGGATGCTAGAGGGTGCCATAGTGCACAGAGTGCTAGACCTGCAGTCAAGAAGACCGAGTTCAAATCTAGCCTCAGATACTTACTAGTTATGTGACCCTGAGTAAGTCACTTAACATCTGCCTGCCTCAGTTCTTCAGCTATAAAATGGGTATAACAATAGCACCTATCTCCCAGGTTGTTGTGAGAATCAGATGAGAATATCTGTAATTAAATACTTGCTATTATTAATAATTGTTATTAATCCCGCTCAAGTGACCAAGTTAACTCTAGGCCTGAACCCAATTCCTGTGTATGGATCAATAGTTGAGAAGGCCTCTTAGTGGAGTAGAGGGTGAATTCACCAGCCCCTCTGGGCCCAGCAGCAAATATTTATAGTTATATAAATTTATATGAAATAAGTATAAGTTAATTTCTTGGGCTCAAGGTACTAGCAGCTGGGAAGATCAGGGTCAGGAAAAGCCTTGTGTAGGAGGTGGAACCCAATCTGAACTTAGGTGGAAACTAAGAATGCTGAGAGCCAGAGGGTAGAAGAGAATGCATTTGAGGAATTAGGGACAGCCTGTGCATAGTTACAGAGTTAAGAAACAGAATATTGT
The DNA here is from genome assembly GCA_011680675.1 of Gymnobelideus leadbeateri. Lineage (NCBI taxonomy): Eukaryota > Metazoa > Chordata > Mammalia > Diprotodontia > Petauridae > Gymnobelideus > Gymnobelideus leadbeateri. The sequence continues at coordinate 170,589 of WOXC01006973.1, read as the reverse complement.
ATATAAAGATTTATGGGTCAACTTGGCTGATCCATAATGTGCATGAAGGACAGAGTAGTATATCAATGGATGAATAGGTTGGACCCAGATTGTGAAGGTTTTTTAAAAATTAGTTTTTATTGATATTTTCTGTTTTTTACATCATCATAGCTATCCTCAACATCCCTCACCTTCCCCCTCCCAGAGAGCCATTCCATATAAAGACAAAAAAGAAGAAAAAAAGAGGAAAAAACTCAGTTTTGTTGTTGAGTCATTTCAGTCATGTCTAACTCTCTGTGACCCCATTTGGGTTTTTCTTGGCAAAGATACTGGAGTAGTTTGCCATTTTCTTCTCCAAATCATTTTAGAGATGAGGAAACTGAGACAAATAGGGTTAAGTGACTTGTCCAGGATTACACAGCTAGTAAGTGTCTGAGGTCAGATTTGGACTCATGAAGATGAATCTTCCTGATTCCAAACCCAGTGCTTTATCTACTATGCCACCTAGCTGCCCCCAAAGTCCAAAAAGAAAGGCAATGTGTAATACCTATGGACCTCCCACCTCCACAAAGGGGTAGGTTGGGGATAAACTCTTACCTCTCTTCATTCAAGTTTTGCTTGATCTTTAAAATCTTGTTATATTTGCTTTTTGTGTATGTGATGGTTGCTCTTTCCATTTACATTAGGGTAGTCATGTATATTATTTTCTTGGTTCTATTTACTTCACTATGAATCAGTTCATATATTTCTTTTCATGCTTCTCTGTATTTATCACACACATTATTTCTTATAGCAGAGTAATATTCCATTATATTCGTGTACCACAATTTGTTTAGTCATTTCCCAATCGATAGGTATCTACTTTGTTTTCAATTCTTCGCTATCACTAGAAGTACTACTGTAAACATTTTGGTGTAGATGAGTACTTTTGTAAAGGCTTTAAATACCAAACCCTATGAATTTGAGTTAGATCATATGGGTATCAGGAAGCCCCTGGAATTTTTTGATCAAGGGAGTAGTATGAATAAATTATTGCATTCATTTTACAAAGAATCATTTGTGTACTAGTCCTAGCCCTATTGACTGCTAGGTTAGCTAATTATCTGACATGGTACTGATGGGGTCCTTGTGATGTATATATATGTCTGTAGTATCAATCTGTAACATCAGTTTGTAAATGGGGTGCTTTGGGATCTGTCTGTAAAATCAATTTGTAAAAGCAGTCTGTAAGATCACATTTCCACCCCCCCAGCCTCAGAGCATTGACTCTGCCCCTTCCCCCTTCCAGCACTCCGCCCAGCAACAACTCATGACCTGTTTATCTCTGTTTGAAACAATAAGTTATGTAAATGCTATCTCCCTTAGTTAGAGTGGCCAGCCCCACCATAAATTCTTCAATACCTTATCTATAGGGTAACTCCTTAGTCAATTATATACCCACACTGTCTCTGATGACCTTGGTGGGAGGCAGACTGGGCACTCTTTAGTGACGTGTCAGGCCTAAAACCACACCTCCAGTTAGCCCCTCTTGAGCTATTTCCCAGTGAATCATGGGCAATACACCTGCGCAGTTGATATTAAAAGTGTATGGTCCTTTGAGCACTGACCACTCCTTAACTCCTCCCTGATCCCACCCTTACTCACCTAGTTAGCATAATTGACCCCTTAAAACTATGCCTGCGGCCTCTGCGAGTTTGCAGTTTCCATAAGAATCTAGCCCGCTGTTCTCTACAGCGTAACAATAAACTTTACAATTTCAGCTTCAAAGTCTGCTTGAGCCTGGTGAATTCCTTCCAGACTGGATGCCAGGAGAGGTATCCCTGGCAGAACCACTTACCCTCCCCCCCTCCTTATCACCCTTCCCTCTTCAGTACAAGTTACTTAAACTCTCATAATTTCATTTTAATTGTCTGTAAAGTGAAGACAGTTGAACAAAGTGACGTCTAAGATAATTTGTAGCTTGAAAATTCTGTAATGATAATACTCTGTGCATATAGCAGCTAAGAGTTTAAAACAAATTTTTGTGCATATTAAATTAATATACAGCAATTCTGTAAGGTAGGCTGTATAAATATTAATTTTCCCACTTTATGGTTTCTTTTGTACTTCAGCATACCAATGATCTCACTAAGGCTAAAACATTTCTACCCTGGTATACATTATCTACCCCTCCTTTTCCTATGTAATGTCCTTGTCCGCATTTTTGCATTGATCCTCTATAGATATTTTACCATAGTGACCAGTATATTGGATAGAATGTCTGAAGGATTGATTAGTCCTCTAGGTCTTTTAACAATTCTTGGGTATCAATGTGGCACTTAGGCAGTCTATCAATCGTCCCTTACTCTTGTTACAAAATCCATTCATCTCTTTTTCTGATCATATATTTCTTTCATGTCTTTATTAGTTTGATTTTTTAAATTAATAAACATTTATTTTCTCTTTCCCACTTCTCCTCACTAAAAAAGGAAAACAAAAAACCTTTTTATATTTGTATTATAAAACCTATTTATATTTATATTGTATTTTATAACAAATATGCATAATCATGTAAAACAAATTCCAACAGTTGTTCATACCCAAAAATATATATCTCATCCCACACCTTGAGGTGATGGATGCAAGGTACAGAATGTGACATATTTTTTGATATGGCCATTGTTGGAATTTTTGTGGAAAGTAAGGGAATTAGCATGCTTCATTATTGTTCTCCTTTAATCATAATCAACCCTTGCATTGATCAGAGTTCTATAGTTTTTCCAAGTTGCTTTGTCACAAATTTGCATGTTTCTTTTGTCACAGCAATATTCCATTACATTTATATGCTGTAATTTGTATAATTCCTCACTGATGGGCTGCTTAGTTTCCAGTGATTTGCCACTACAAAAAAAGAGACACTATAAATATTTTTGTACATATGGGTTCTTTTCCTCTTTCTTCTCTTTGCTATATAAATGAAGTAGTAATATCCTTTGATTGGAGAATATGTAATATAATGACTTTTTGGACCTAGTTCAAAATTTTTTTCCAGAATGGTGGAACCAATTCACAGTTCCACCAACAGTGCGTTAATATGCCTATTTTCTTGCAGTCCCTCCAATATTTGTTTTTTGACATTTTGGTCAGTTTTTCCAATCTGATAGTTGTAAAGTAGAACTTCAGAGTTACTTTAATGTCAATTTCTCTGATCAATTTAATATCTTTTTACATGGCCATTGACAATTTGGATTTCTTCCTTTAAAAACTGCCTATCAACTCCAATTCATGTAAAAGATGACTCTGAACAAACTTTGGAGCTACAGAACCCACAAAATGAAATAGAGAAGCTAACCTCCCACTGAGGACAGCCTAGTGGGCCAGGAGGAAGCGGCCAGAGCACCATTCTGGGAGCTGTTGGATCTGTTTAATAGTATCTTTAATACTATCTTAATAGTATCAGCCCTGATCAAGCCAGAGGTTTTAGCCTCAGGGTGGCTGACCAGCCACTGGCTAAAGGGACTTCAGATCACCAGCCACTGTGGTGGTTTTAAGAATTATCAACACATAGATGCTAAGGACAAAGTGAGAGGTTAGTGCAGTGTGGACTTTGGGATCCAGTAGTTTGGGAATGAGGTCAGGCCTTTCTCCCTGGAGGGAGAAGCTGCTGAGGTGCCATGGCCATACAGCTGCCACGTGACAGCTTCAGCTCCTGGCTTACAGATTGTAGGGACACCAAGCAACCAATCTGAAGGGTAATAGCTCTTGCTATAAACAGCTTGGATCTGGATTGTGGTCTAAGGTGGATGTCCTTGGGTATGTGACCAGCTTGGCAGAGTGTGTGGAGGCTTCAGAGAGGGCATCCAACTAATACCTCCAGCAGCTGAGAAAAACCCAGTGTTTGGGACAGAAGCTCCCCTGCCCGGTGGCAGAATCCTACTGTGGCAAAAAGCTCAAAAGTCAAGTAATCAAGTGGCAACATGAGCAGGCAAAGGAAGCAAACCAAGCAGAGCAATCCAACTTTACACTCCTATTTTGGGGACAAAAAGGATCAAAGCATGGAACAGGAAGAAGACAGTAAAGCCAGAGCTCCCGCACCAAAAGCTTCAAAGAAAAATACAAGCTGGTTACAGGTCATAGAGGACCTTAAGAAGAATTTTGAAAACCAAATAAGAGAAGTGGAGGAAAAATTGGGAAGAAAAATGAGAACAATGCAAGAAAATTATGAAACGAGAGTCAACAACATGACTGAAGAAAATAACACCTTAAAAAAATAGACTAACTCAAATGGCAAAAGAGACTCAAAATGGCAATGAGGAGAAGAATGCCTTAAAAAGTTGAATTTGCCAGATGGAAAAAGAATCTCAAAAGCTCACTGAAGAGAATTATTCCTTCAGAATTAGACTGGAGCAAATGGAAGCTAGTGACTTCATGAGAAATCAAGATACTATTAAACAGATCCAAACAAATGAAAAAATAGAAGGCAATGTGAAATATCTCATTGGGAAAACCACTGACCTGGAAAATAGATCCAGGATAGATAATTTAAAAATTAGTGGACTACCTGAAAGCCATGATCAAAAGAATAACCTAGAAATCATCCTTCAAGAAATTCTCAAGGAAAATTTCAATGATGTTTTAGAACCAGAGGGTGAAATTAAGAGGTGAGAGAGGAATACAATGAGAGGAGATTGGGAGAGACAGAATGGGGTAAACTATCTCATATAGAAGAGGCAAGAGAAAATGGTTACAATGGAGGGGAAGAACAGGAAGGCAAAAAGGCAAAACCTCATTCTCATTTAATTTGGCTCAGGGAGAGAATAACATACACACTAAATAGGATCTCTCACCCTACAGGAGAATAGGGGGGAAGGGGATGAGAGGGGGGGATGATAGAAGGGAGGGCAGTCTGGGGGGGAGGGAAGTTGGAAGCATCCATTTTTGCAATGAGACAGGATAGAACAAGTAGAGGATAGAACAAGTGGGAGATGGGATATGAGGGTGAGAAATATAGTCAGTCTTTTACAATATACCCACTATGGAAATGTTTTGCATAGCTAAACATGTACAACCTATATTTAATTGCTTATCTTCCCAGTAAGGGTGTATGACAAGGGAGGAAGAGAATGAATCTAGAATTCAAAGTTTTAAAATCAAATATTTAAGATATATACATATTCTATTATTAATATTATTTTACATGTAACTGGGAGATAAGATATACAGGCACTGGGGCACAGAGATCCACCATGCCCTACTGGAAAGTCGGAGGGGGTATGGGTGGAGATTTGGGAGAGAGCATATTGGAGGAGGAGATATCCAGTGGGATAGCTATTTTGGGGTAAAAACAGGGAGAAAATTTGTAGCTCAAATCTTGCAGAAATCAATAATGTAAACTAGAAGTTAATAAAGCATTTGATAAAAAAAAACAAAAACCTGCCTATCCATATCCTGTACAAGATATCTTGAGGTTTGGCTCTCACTGATTAGTCAATAATAGGTCTTAGTCCAAGACTCACTTTGTCATTGTTTGGTGTCTGATGGCTCAGCATGACTGTAAATGGCAATTGTTTCTGTTTTGACCAGAAACCCTGAGAGTCTTACCCTCCCAGATTTTTTTTTTACTAAGTAGAAGAGACCATTCTTTGACTCATTTCTTACCTAACCTTAATCACTGAATGGCCATTGCTTCAGTCAAACCAAAACCTAGGAAAGACCTTAGCTTAAAAAAGGTCAAGGTCTTCCACTGCATTCAGGGCCATCTCTAGTCATTCTGATCTATATCTTGCTAGCAGACCCAGATGGCGCTGGAGGATAAAGTATGGCTGATGACTTTGCACAGCTCTCCCTCCTTTAAATCCAATTCACTTGCAAGTTAATCCTGATGTCATGGTCCTCTTTGAGAATGAAGGATAAACAACAACATGTATCAATAAAGAACACTATTGCAAGTTTATCTGATGCCATCATCTTCATCATCTAAATAGTCAAAACACGTACAATTTTTTTTTTTTGCTTTTTTTGGAGGGCAATTGGGGTTAAGTAACTTGCCCAAGGTCACAGGGCTAGGGTTTTGTTTGTGTTTGTGTGTGTTAAGTGTCTGAGGCCAGATCTGAACTCAGGTCCTTCTGACTCCAGGGCCGACGCTCTACTCACTGCACCACCTAGATGCCCCAACACGTACAATTTTTAAAAAATCCAGGAAGTGACTACCAAACAGATAAGGTACCTTATATCCTTAACTCTTCCTCTCCCAATATGTTCCATCACTTAGTTCTGAAACTTCATGTACTCTTCACCTTTAAATCTGAAATTTCGTATACCCAAGAAGCTTTAAGCAGTACATTCAATTGCTCTCTACTCCTTAAATTAAGGCCAATCTACTGGCAAATAGAATCTATGAATGGAAGTGTTTTTTAGATTATACACAGCTAAACTTGTATATAGCTTAAACCAGTGGTTTCCAGACTTTATATATCTTCTTATTTTTAACAACCAAAAAATAACCCCAAAACATTGCTATCCTTCCTCCCTATACAATCCATAAAATAATCAACACATGTTATCATTATTTCACACAAATAAAATTAAGAATTTTAATAGTTCTTCTAAAATACATAAAGAAATTTTAAATATACACTAAAAATAACATCACATGAAAATACTGTTGATAAAATTATTTTTAAATTTCATATTTTTAGTGCATGAAAATAAGTATATTGTAATTATTATGATGAGTGATCTGGTTCTCCAGAGCAAAGTTTCTTTTAAAATAGCAGCACCAGTGATATTTCTAATCATAATTCTTTTTCCCTTACTGACCAATATTGATATTTTAATATAACAGGTATAGCATAAAAGTCCATTTCCCATAAATGATATGTGATAAGTAGTTGCAAAATATGTGTCATTTTGTGCAATAACCAAAGAACTCCTTATTTACCCAGAATTAAGAGATAGCAGGACTTTCTAATTCAAATGCTTATTTTGATGTTATATCATAAGATGTCTATTCTTTCAGAATTGAGTAAGCCCATATATGACATATTTGTCCAAGGCAAATGGAACTAATCCGTTCATATTTAGAAAGAATATTTAGTTTTTTCAACTACAATAAGAATTACTTCCACAAGCCTTCATTAATTAATTAAGCAACCTTTATTTTCCTCTATGTCATTTGCAAGGCTGGTCAAACCTATCAAATTATTAACTTTTTTCATCTTGATATCACTTCTCATGTTGCAGAGTCCAATACAATTTTGTCATGTCATATAACACTTTCATTAAAAATATCAGTTATTATGAAATTTTTCTCTTGATGTGGCATTGTCCTCCATTGTTTTGCAAAGTAAAAAACTATTCCTCATGCCAAATTCAATAGCATAGCATGTATATGTAATCTACTGAGCAATATTTCCTACATCTGTTGCTGCTATTATTATTCATCCACCTACGATGCAAAGCATCAAGGTTTTAGTTTCTCAATTAATTGATTTCAAAGGTCTTCAGACATGTGGGCAGTTCTCATCATATAACTGAAAATGGAGCCATTTGAAAAGCTTTGCACATGAATCACCACGCATCACTTGAACCATGTCAATAGTTTTATGTCACAACATTTCTATTAGATAAAGCTTTTTGTACTTAGCAATTCTATAAACAACCTTATACAATGTAAGCAATCCTTTCAGTATCATGGACATCATTTTTTAAGAAATTTGGTTTTCCACAAAAATTAGCCATGTGATCTTGGGAAGTCACTTAACCCCAACTGCCCTGCCCTCCCCCTCCAAAAAGCAAAAACAAAAAACAAAAAAATTTTTTCGTTTTGCTTATTAAGGGCCTCTAATTTTCCTGGAGAAAGTTCTCATCTTGACAATTATTCTGCATGTATATTTTAAGATGACATTTTAATTTAATACATTTTATACTTTTTGCAGCAAAACTTTTAGTATAAAGCAAAAGGTGATCTTTTTATGGTGTATTATATATTCTGGATCTGAGCTTTTTACTTTGTGTTTCCATATTTCTGCTCCTTAAATGGTCTCTATTATCTTTGTATTAGCTTCAGCTGCTCTAGTGATTTTTCTGTTCAAACCAGCTATGTATTTATCCATCACCACAAGACATTATTTCATTTCTTAAAAGTAGACAACATAAAATTTAAAACATAAATTGTTGAAAAGGTCAAGTGATTAATCATTCTTGAATTATTATGTTTTTCAGAAAGTTGAAATTTTTAGACATCTTTTTATTATGTTACTTACCAAAATTAATTACATTGAGAAATATAAGAAATATTAACCTCCACACAAAGATCGCTTAATTTTGAATTGACACAGGTCAGTTTAAAATGTAGTAAGTAGTATAATGATACAACACACCTGTATAATGAGCCTATGTCTTTTAATGGTGGTACTGACATTAACTCTTATTCAATAAACTCTAGTGGCTTCCTATCATCTCCAGGATTCAATATAAAATCCTTTGTTTTGCTTTAATGGCCCCCATAACCTACTTGCTTCCCATCTTTCCAGTCTTTTTGCACCTCACTCCCCTCTATGATCCAATGATATTGACCTTCTTGCTGTTCTTCATACAAGATACTCCATTTTCTGACCAAGCATTTTTACTGGAGTTGTCCTCTATTCCTGAAACTCTCTCTCCTTCTCCACCTCCTAGTTTCTCTGGATTCCTTCAAGTCTCAGCTAAAGTATAATCTTCTGCAAGATGCCTTTCCCAGTCCCCTTTAATCATAATGCCTTCCTTTTCCATACAGACAGACAAACAGACAGAGAGATAGATAGTAGTAATAACTTAATATCATTTTTGGACCTCAATAAGAGCCACAGCCTGGATTAATCAGACTGCTTTGCTCTAAAAATGCCCTTTCCTGTGTTAGTAACTTGAAAGACCAGATAAGGTCAACAATGATGACAGGACGCCTGCAATCAGAATAGTGGGGTTTCTCTAATCTCAGGGACATATTCCATATGGGGGAAAGCTCAGCTATCCTGGGATGCACTGCTTTGTCAATTGTCTTGTAAACATATGGAAACCATAAATCTGAGGGACACAGACATCCTGAGATTGTCCTAAAACATATATAAAAACTTTGTCATTCTTGTATCAGGCAGTCAGAACTTAGGCTCTGGCTCCATGCAGCAAGTATCTGCTAGCTTTACTGGAATAAATGATATAAATGTATATCACCTAGCCTATTGGTCTCCTCTAATCAAACTTTCAGGTCAACAATAGGTAGATGATAAGATATAGATACACATATAAACATACATATACATACATAGTTGTTTCCATGTTGTCATGTTATCACTTCCATTTGACTGTGAGCTCCTTGAGAGCATAGACTGGTTTTTTGTTCTTTTTTGTTTGTTTGTTTGTTTGTTTTCCTTTCTTTATATCCCCAGCACTTAGCACAGTGCCCGTCGGAAAGTAGGTGTTTAATAAATGTTTACTGACTGACTAACTCTTTGAAATATCTAAACAATAGCTATATTTCATTCACTGTAAGCTGGAACAAAGTCACTGTGTTGATCTTGCTTTTTGTTGACTGATTTGAGCTTTGCTTTCACTTAAAAAAAAGTAGATGTCTGTGTAGAAATTGCATTTGAAAATATCCAATAATTTTAGCCATTGCTTCGTGGGCCTCCTAAGTGGGTCTGATTCCCACGACCATGGTGAGCATGTCCCTCAGTTTGGTAAACTCCACTTGAAAAGGAACATTGTTAATGAAACCACTCAAATAAAACATTGTTTAGTCCCTATTAAGATTCATTACAGTCCAAGTAGATAATGAAAAGAAAGTGAGAGGAAAAAACATCACGGAATATACTTGCCTCTGTTAGACACAGGCTTATCTATCTATCAAGGGTATTATAAAAATTAGCTAATGTAGAGAATCAAGCCCTAAGGAGGCACCAGTGTAAAATGATAACAATAATGGTGATTGACAAGAAAGGTTGTTTTGTTCTTACTCTCAAATTTGCATTTATTAGCAAACAGCTTTTGAATAAATCATAGAAGTTGTTAAGCAATCATTGCCCAGGGCCAATATAAAAGACAATTTATTCACAGAATCCTCCTCCTCACCACCTGTGGAACAGAAGGCAAAACACTGCACCTTCACCCACAGAAGAGTTGGAGGACATTACAAATAATGCACACATGGAAAAAGCTAAGTATGTCTCCTAGGAGAAATTAGCAAACAATCAGTTCATCTGAAATTAATTCACTGAATATTGGTTGAGGTGGTTGAGATCATCAACCATTAAGGGAGACAAAAATAAAAAAAACCACTGGAGTCAGAGGCCTTGGATTCAAATCTTGAATAACTTTGGGGGGATGAGAGGGAGGAAAGAATATTACAATAATAATACATTAGGGTGTTATGTCCACTACATACTACTTTTCTTTTTAATTAGCCAACATGTAGTTTCTTTTTTATTTTTTTTCATTCTGAATTTAAATACACAAGAGAATTTTCATAAATGGCATGACACAAAAAGGTATATGAAACCTGGAGTCTCCATTTCATATTACATGGTGATTGGCTTTTTTAAAGTACATACTTCCACTCATTACTTTCAAAACTGTCCTGGTTGTCTGTGCTTCCTTCTCTCTTTTGTTCATTTTTTAAAATGCTTCAACAGCTCTCTTGTTATTGGCATCATTGATGCTAACCCTTCCTCTTTCTACTTTCCAGTATCTGGATTCAATGATATCTCACAGTTCATTAATTTTTGATGGATTAATAACAGTCTGGTGTAGGAAAAAGTGAGTTAGATTTGGAATCAGGAAACAGGTTTGAAGCCCAGCTTTGCTACTCTTTGTTTGACCTTGGGCTAACTCTCCTCCTTGGAAGCCTCAGTCTCCTCATCTGCAAAATAAAAAGATTGGGCCAGGAGATTACCAAAGCCTGTCCCAGATTTAATTTTTTTTTATTTTTTAATTTTTTTTTTGCTTTTTGGAAGGCAATTGGGGTTAAGTAACTTGCCCAAGGTAGCAAGGTGTGTGCATTAAGTGTCTGAAGTCGGATCTGAACTCAGGTCCTTCTGACTCCAGGGCCAACTCTCTACTCACTGCACCACCTAGCCGCCCCAGATTTAAATGTTTAATCCTTTTATGGTAGTTATACTATAGATACTATCTGATGTCATAGTTCATCCTTCTATGTTGTATTCCACACGATGCAAAGCAGTTTCTGTGTTGACAGAGAGTTGACAGTAAAGAAGGAATCAACAACTTTGTGATTCTGAGGGTTATGTAACAAGCCATAGCTCCTTAGAGCCAGAACCCCAAAAGAAAATGAATAATACATGAATACTCATGGCAGCACTAGACTGCTAAAAGGATTTATTCAGTTCAATTTAATGAGAACGTTATTAAGTACTTACAATATGAAAAGGTCTTGTGCTAGACTCTGGGATTTACAGAGTAAATAAGACATGGCCCTTGCTCTCAAACGGCTTCTAATTTTCTCTTTCTTTAGTTTTACAGGGAGAATTAGTCATTTGTATTAATAAGCAGAGTCCAAGGCAGAATGTCAAAAAGCATCAAGAAAGGTCTATGAGAAATCACATACTCAGTGTTTCTCTGTAGTAGCTGATGTTTTTTGCTATGCTAACAATAGTAATTGTTTCATTTTTAAGTTTTGTTTGTTATATAAGAAGACTATTTAATCAGCTTAATGTAGTGGCAAGAAAATTGTATATGGAGTCACAGACCTGAACCAGAACCTCAATTCTGTGTAGGAAGGATGAAAAGGCTAAGAAGCTCTAAGACTCCAGTAGTGGGGAGGATGGAAAGGTACAGGGTTCCTTAGGATAAGTTTGCAGGTGAAACGACAGTGACCCAAAGTCTGCAGGAAATAGTGACCCATCAGATAGTAGGGGCTGTAGGATGTTAGGACACAGTGGCCAGGGCTGATGGGAAGATCTGTTGGTCCTCCATCCCACTTGAAGACTTTTAGTTGATGAAGCCAAACTTATCTAAGTGGTATAAACAGCCATGTAGCTATTCCAACTGGCTGCCCAGGCTGGGCTCTGGGCAGCTCAGAGTCATCAGAGAAGGGACAAAGGCAAAGGGAAATGGTACCTCCTTAGTAGCTCTTCCTGCCCAGCCATCCCTGATGTAATTCCATCCTGAAAATGAAGAAGAAGGAATCTGGCTCTCCCAGATCCTTTGCCTTCTTTTCCTGAGTCTTATTCCTTGTGCTAAAGGGGCAAAGTAGGAGCTATAGCTCTTATCTCTGGAGTGGGTAGCCCTGTACCCTACTAGATTTCCACAAGGAAGATGAGCTAGTAGCCCAGGGTGGGATCAGTTTCCCTGCCAGGGAGAAGAAGGCAGCATTGAGATCCTTGCTGACACTCAACAACAGCAGTAGGGAGAATAGAACTACTAGTAGTAGCAGATTTCCCAGTCCGATAAGGGAGAGAGTTATTTGCACATCTTCATCATTTGCTTTAAGCATTAATTGCAATGCAATGATAAAAGCAAGTTATGAACACATTTATCTTGGGATGAAGTTTGGCATCTTTGCTATTCACTCCACATTGTTTATTCCCTTTGAGAGTCAAACCTTTCTTCTATTCAGCTGCCTCTCCAAAACACAGTAAATCACTCAAACGAGCATCTAACTCATTTTGTTCCAGTTACTTCTCCAGAGACGTTGTGCAGAATAAAGCTCCAGGATATTTATTTGCATGTGGGCAATTTTCTGGTTTACTCTGAGGTGGACATGTTTTCAAAACAGCTGTTCGTGCATAAGCTTGAAATCAAATTTCAGTTGTACCTCATAAATATTAATTTCTCACATCTTATGCAAGATTTTCAGTTACAGAGGCTGCTTTCATGAAGCAATAAAAATATAGGATAAAAGAAGATTACCAGGTCAACATGTAGATCTTACTGCTACATAGTCCCCCTGGAGTGGCAGAATCAGGGGAGTCCTGGGAGGCCTTACCAGCACATATGACTAAATGCAGCTGCTGTGAAAGATCCAAGGTTTGGAGAATCAAGTTGAGGTAGAAAATTGGTCAATTTCCTAGACCTCCTTTGGTTTTGGCATCCTAATCAATATGTTCAGAGACATTATGGAGACATTCTGAGACATACATAAAGGAGCTAGCATGGGAATTCAGAGCCTGTCCCACATCTGAGATACATACTGGCTCAGGTCACTTAGCTTTTTAGTGACCCTGGCAACTCCCTGAGACTGTAAGTTGCAACACAGTCACTAAGAATTTAATCGCCTATTATATGCTAATTGATGCACTAAACTTTAGGCATACAAAGAAAGGCAAAAGACAGTCCCTGCCCTAGAGGATCTCACACTCAAGTCTTACAGAGAAGACAACATGCAAAAAATATGTACCAACAAGGTTGTTGTTTTGTTGTTTTTTTCAGTTGTGTCTGAAAACCCCTTTTGGGGGTTTTCTTGACAAAGATGCTGGAGGTGTTTGCCATTTCCTTCTTCAGCTCAATTTACAGATGAGGAAACTGAGGTAAACAGGGTTAAGTGACTTGTCCAGAATCACACAATTAAGTGTTTGAAGCTAGATTTGAACTCATGTCTTCTAGACTCCAGACTTGGCACTCTACCACCTAGCTGCCCCTACAAACAAGATGCATACAGGATATAATGGAAGTGATCAAGGGCAATAAAGCACTAGCATTAAGGGGAACTGAGAAAGGTTCTTTCTTCGTACCAGGCTAGTTATGGTCAGTCAATTGTTAGAACTAAAAGGACATTGTAGATCAGTGGTGTCACCTCAAATAGAAATGGGGGTCAGTAAAATGTCCATAAGGATCTTTGTGGGCCACACATTGACCTGGTTTAAAAATGTAACATTACCTATGTTTTATTATATTTCATTTATTTTGTTAAACATTCAGTAATTATTTATTAGACTCAAACAACAGGATGCAAATACAGAATGGAGAAAAGAAACAAAAACAAAAGAGAAACAAAATAGATAAAAGAAAACAAAGACCAAAAAAAAAGGAAACAAAAACATAAACTTAAATATTGGAACTTAAATACAAAGTAAAAAAGAAAGAGAAAAGCATGTCATGTGCACGGCAGAGCATGAGAGGATTTTAAATATGTAACAATAAACTTTCATTTCAAGAAAGTCTGTGTTGTGTTGAATTGTCCATTTTTTATTTGTTTCCTTGTAAGTTTTCTTTTGTTCTTTGCTGTGCACTTTTTAAAATTTATTTTTTCCCTCCCCATCCCCCCCAAGACTACAATTAAGTGCAGATATATTTCTCTGTAGATATAGATTTATACATACACATATACATATATACATATATATATAGACATATACTTTCCCAAACACATTCTACTCCTGATCTTTGTTTTTATGTTTGGGCATATTTCTTGTTTCTTATCTGTCCTGCCTCCTCTACTTTTCTTCTACCTGTTACCTTGCCCTTCTACTACTTGCCTACTCCCCTCCAAGGATCCCTCCCCTATTCTCCCATTCCCATAAATCTAAACACCTTTCTATAAGCCCCCTTTTACCTATTCCCTCATCCTCTCTAAAGATCCCTCCCTTGTCTTCTCCCCCCTCCCTATCCCCTTAATGTTTTATTTCTTCTGAATTTAAAAGACTTTTATACTCTTCTAAATACATATGTATTGTTCCCTCAAGCTCATTCCCAATGAAAGTAGGTTACAGTAACTACCAACCCTCCTCCCCTATCTAATTCCTCTGTATCAGTTCCTCTTGCTCCTCATTTGTACAAAATAATTACTCTTTTTAGCTGTTTCTAAATGATTTTCCTTTTTAAATTCATATCACACTCAGGTTTATCCCAATCTTTCTTATGAGCTACCCAATTATTAATAAGAATCTTAGAAATACATTTTGCATTTTACATATATAAAAAAATAAATAGTCTGTCCTTATTGAATCCTTTGTAATCAGTCTTTGGTATGTTCTTTATGTTTCTCTTGGCTCTTGTATGTCAAATCTTCTATTAAGTTCAGGTTTTTTTTTTTTTTTACAAAGTCTTGAAAGTCTAACAGTTGATCAAATATCCTTTTTTTTCCATTCAGGATTATGCTTAACTTTGCTGGATGTGGTATTTTTGGCCAGAGACCCAGTTCTTCTATTCTTCAGTATATTATGATCCAAGACCTGCAGTCCTTTAATATGTCCACTACTAAGTGTTGTGTGATTCTAACTGTGACACCATCATATTTAAATTGCTTTATTTTGTGATTTTTAATATTTTATCCTTGAGTTGGGGGTTTTAGAATTTGACTATAATATTCCTATTAAGTTTTCCTCATAGGATCTCTTTTAAGTGGTGATCGATGCATTGTTTTCTAGTTCTCCATTCCCTCCTTGTTCTAATGCTTAGGACAATTTTCATTAATTATTGCTTGTATTATTGTATCAAGATTCTTTTTTTTGATCATAGCTTTCAGTTAGTCCAATTATTTTTATATTTTCTCTTCTTGATATATTCTGCAAATCTGTTGTTTTTCTTATAAAATGTTTCACTTTCCTTTTTTTGCTTTTTGGAGGAGGGAAAGCAGGACAATTGGGGTTAAGTGACTTGCCCAAGGTCACTCGGCTAGTAAGTGCTAAGTGTCTGAGACCAGATTTGAATTCAGGTCCTCTTAACTAGAGGGCTGGTGTTCTATTCACTGTGCCATCTAGCCTCCCCTCTCTTCTAATTTTTTATTACTCATTTTTTGTTTAGTTATTTCCTTTTTGGTTTTTTTTTTGGTTTAATTATTTCTTGACCTCTTATAATTTTGCTGGCTTCACCTTGCCCAATTCTAATTTTCAAGGTGTCATTTTCTTAAGATTATGGATCTCCTTTTCTAATTGGTTGACTTTCCTTTCATAATCATCTTATTTTTCTTGGATTATTCTTTATATTTTCAAAAGTTTTTCTTCCATCTCTGTCATTTGATTTTTAAAGTCTTTTTAAAGATCTTCTATGAATTTTTCAGGGGAGATGACCATTTGACATTACTCTTTGGGGGTTTCTTTGCTTCAATATCCTCCTCTGAAGATGAACCTCAGTCTTCTCTATTCCCATAATAGCTTTCTACGGTTGGTTTCTTTCTCCTTTGCCTGTGCATTTTTTGTGGCAAGAGCTTAATTTTTATAATCACCTCTAGCCCTGGGGTATGGGGGAATGGTACCTCTTGGCCTAGATCTTCAGTTTTTCCCTCTAGCCTGGAACCAAAGTCAAACCTCCAACCTTCTATAAGTGCCTACAGCCAAGGGCTTTCTGCCCCACTGCTTCCACGTTCACTGGGCAGGCACGTGCTAGTTCCTTCCTGCCCCACCGTCTTGGTCACCATAAGTTCCTTTGATCTTCCTGGCTCAGAAGTCCAACTCTGCTCACTATCCCCAAGGTAAAAGTTCCTGTGGCTGGGGCTGAGGCATCCTCTGAAATCAACTAATCCCAGGGCTTGCTATTTGTTGTTAGCGGGGCCCTAGCCTGGAGGTGTTTACTCCTCACAAGAACCAAACCTCATCCTGGGATTTTTCTTCTGATCCTCTCAAATTGTCACAGGAATGGGGCGGCTAGGTGGCACAGTGAGTAAGAGTGCTGGCCTCGGAGTTGGGATGACACGAGATCGAATCTGGCCTCAGAAAATGAGCACCCACGCATAAATCATGACTAGCTATGTAACCTTGAGCAAGTTACTTAACCCCAATTGCTTTAAAAAAAATTGTCACAGGAAGACCCCTGTTGTGCTCCTACTTTTATTTATTTTTACTTGTACTTTGTTCTTCCTAAGGTGCTATTTTATCTCTTTTGTGGGGGAAAATCTTAAGAGTTTTAAGAATTTTCTGACCTACTCCCACCATTTTCCCCCCTTTCTTCCCTAATTATATTTTAATCTGATTCAACCACAGTGGGGAGTGTTTTGGGCCACATGCATCCCACCAGGTATCTGACACCTCTAAATGTAGAACTAGATCAGCTGGTAAATACTAAATTAGGCAATAAACCCTTTTATTATGGGTTTGTTGTTGTTTTGGGTTGTTGGGTTTTTTGTTTCTTTTTTGGGTTGTTGTTTTTTTTTTTTTTTTTTGCTTTTTGGAGGGGGAAAGGCAGGGCAATTGGGGTTAACTGACTTGCCCAAGGTCACATGGCTAAGTGTTAAGTGTCTGAGTCTGGATTTGAACTCAGGTCCTCTTTACTCCAGAGCTGATGCTCTATTCACTGGGCCACTTAGCCACCCCTTATTATATTTTTAAGGAAGGCTCAAAAGGTAGAGGGGCAGCATGAAGTAGTGGATGTGTCAATTACTGAGTCTGGTAACCAACCAATTAGTAAAAAAACCCAAACACATTTATTCAACACCTTGTAGACCAAGCCTGACTCAATCAAATCCTATGGTTCAGGTCCAGAATTGGAACAAAATGAGAAACTTGAGTGCCATCTAGCCAACATTTGCCAAAAGGCAAATTAACAACCACAGAATAGAGAGGATATTCATCAAGGTTACAGCATTGATTTCTATGAGCATATCTTCACTGACTTCTCATTTACCATACTGGAACAATATCAGAAGCATGTACCAAGTCAGAGCAACAAGCTAATCTCCCTCTGTACTTCTCTACTTAAACCAGAAAACTATGTCAGCAGATCAACCCATTAAGCTATAGTTTCATTACCTTAAGAAAAAACTAGACTAATCTGTATTGGGTAGATGTTGTTCCTACAATATATTCCCCATGTTCTAGACACCATGCTAGTAACATGGTAGGTATAGTGAGGAAAGACAAAATGGAAAATATGGTCTATTTTCTTGGTACAAAACCCAAACCCTATTCGTGTCTTTTTGCTGTGCCTCAAGGAAAGCATAATGAAGCTAGAGAGTTTCCTGAGAAAAGCAGCTAAAGCAGCCAGGAGGTAAAGCATTAGAAAATCTATCAGAAAGGGCAGATATTCATGCTGGAGTACATAGGAGAGGTGAAGGGGGAGTAAAGACCATCACCTGTTTCACAGTTTTCCCTCTGGCTGATCTGTTCTTCTAGAAGGAGATTGTGCAACCTCCATCAGTGATTAAAATTTTGATATAAGGGGGACATGAAAAGAAAAATAGTTTAATGCCAGTAGTTTCATAGCAGTGGTTTCATGGCATCATGTAAAGAAGTATTGTGAACATAATCACCTCCCTGTTTTGATACCAGCATGAATTTAGAACGTTAGTGAATAAAAATCATATTTGAAGGATTGATTTGGATGGCCTATTTTGATCACTTAATCTAAATCCATTTTAACTTCCATTTTATTTATTTGTTTGTTTGTTTTTAAAGCAATTGGGGTTAAGTAACTTGCTCAAGGTTACACGGCTAGTCATTATTTATGCGTGGGTGCTCATTTTCTGAGGCCAGATCTGATCTCGGGTCATCCCAACTCTGAGGCGAGGCCAGCACTCTTACTCACTGCGCCACCTAGCCGCCCCTTTAGGGCAATTGGGGTTAAGTAATTTGCCCAAGGTTACACGGCTAGGTTTTTGTTTGTGTGGATTAAGTGTCGGAGGCCGAACTCAGGTCCTTCTGACTCCAGGGCCGGTGCTCTATTCACTGCGCCACCTAGCCGCCCTGCTAACTTCCATTTTAAACCCCACGTGAGTAACCAAAAGAGAGTATGGCATTCTTACAAGATGATGAGCTCCAAGTTTTCAGTTATTTCCACAGAAAGGCATCTAAAAATCATGACAGATTGTTCTCCGAATACAATAAGGAATGCACTTCGTTGGGTAAACAAGATCCCCATATCTTGGGGGCTATTAAAATGGCCTGACACAAGAATAAGGGCCATTCTGGAAGTGAAACAGAAAACATTACCTTATCTTTCAAGAAAATTATGGAACATTCACCTTTAACTAGGTAACAATGGCCTGAAGAAATTCAGTTCCAATCAAGATGCAATTGGATTATATATTTAGAATTGGAAGGGACTTTAGAGGTCATAAATTCCATCTCTTTCATTTTACAGATGAGGAAACTGAGGCATAGGTCAGTAGAGTGCCCTGCTAAGGGTCACATGGCCACTAATTATCTGGGATGGAATTTTAACTCAGAGTTCCTTGCCTCCCAGTCTAGTGCCCTATTCAATATACCTTGCTGCCTTTTAATGGAGCTTTAGATTGTCTAGACAAGAAAATGTCAATATTCAAGGCAAAGGGAGAGTTTCTAAATGACAACAAAACAAAATAAATTAACTTTTTACAAACTGGAATGAAGGGAATAAGTAGGATAAACACAAACATGTTTGCCAAATCTCATAATGCTAGCACTGGAAAGAGGTAATAACATAGCTTAAGTTGTATAGACCTAAAGATTCTACAAAACATTTTCCTCACAAGAATCTTGTACATGGGTAATACAAGCATAATAATCCTTATTTTATCGATTTTCATTGTCTCTTCTGAAGTATAGAACCCAGAATTGGACATAGTACTTTAAACTAGGTAAGTTCTGGTTATTTGTGAAGGACAGAAGGACTTCTGTGGTCTGGAAATTTGTTAATGCAGCCTAAGATTATATTAGCTCTTAGAGACCACATTGCAGTTGTTTCATGTTGAACTTACAACCCACTAGAGCCCCGAGGTCATTTTACACTGTCCATCCAAGCAAGTTGATTCAGATCCTGCGCCAAATTTCACCTTCTTAAAATTGTCGGTCCTTGGGGTGGCTAGGTGGCACAGTGAATAGAGCACTGTACCTGGAGTCAGAAGGACTTGAGTTCAAATCGAGCCTCAGACACTTCACACAAATACTAGCTGTATAACTTTGGGCAAGTCACTTAACCCCAACTGCCTTCCAAAAAGCAAAAATTAAAATTAAAAAATTGTCAGTCCTTTAACTAATTCATCACTTTGACTCAGCCCCTGAGATTTCCTCACTCTGGAGAGCACAGGGTTCTTTATATATCTGGGCCTTTGGCTTATAATAGCTTGATTCCCAATACTGCCCACTCCTTTCTCAGGAGGGGTTTGCTTCTAAAAGGTGGCATGGCATAGTCAATAGAGTTCTGGACTTAGAATGAGCAATAGATAGGTTCAAACCCCATCGCAGACACTTCTTAGCTGTATGATCATAACAAATCACTCAATATTTCTGAGCCCAAGTTCCTTCATCTGTATAGTAGTACTTGAAGGATTACTCTATTGCTACTACTACGAATTGAAGAACCATAAGATTATTATGAGAATGAAATGATATGATGTATGTCTGGTGGCAGGATGAGGGAATGAGCCTGAGAAGAGAATATAGAAGTCAGCACCACAATAAGCTTGTCTTATAGTTGGTGGAGGTCTTCCATCCAAGCTCAAGTCCTGGAAGGTATTGCAAGGAAAGAGATCCTAGAGGAAACTACCAGTATGACCAAGTGAGGACAGAGCTTGTTGTAGAAAGATAGCATAGTATAGTGGAAGTGAGACTGGACTTGAAATTAGGGATCCCTAGGTTCAGATTCTGCTTCAGACTCTTGCTAGCTGTGTGATCCCAGGTCATCTCTAGATCACCTGGTTAATCTCTCTAGACCTAGGTTTATTCATCTGCAAAATGAGAAGGTTGGACTTAATGAATTCTAAGGTACCTTCTAGCTCTAAATCTGTGTCCCTGTGATCTATCTGGCCCATGTCTATCCTGACCCATCAGGTAGGGAGGGAGCAAGAATGTACTATAATAGCATTAGAGTCCAAAGTTCTGTGAAGACAAGTTGATTCAGATTAATTGGAGCTGACGTGCTATACTGGGTGCCTGGGAGTCAGGAATATGTGAGTTCAAATCCTGACTCATATGCTTATCAGCTATCTAACTTTCAATAAATCACTTAAACTCTAGGGACCTCACTTCCCTTATCTGCAAAATAACAATATTGGACTCAATGATATTTTAGGTTTCTTTTAAGTCTGGAATAGTCACTTTGATGGCCCTTCATATAGACTGTCTCCTGATCCTGACCTCACTAGTTTAAAAACCTTTGTTCTTCGACCAGGCTTCCCATTCAATCTTAGCTTCTGGCACACTGGTGCTCTAGAGAAATTCACATCCCTGACTGACCAGTCATAGCCTTTTTTTACCCTTATTTAGTTCCTGATTGAGGCTAACTAGACATATCTCTACCTTGTTCTTGCTATTTGGTCATTTCAGTCATGTCTGACTTTTTGTTACTCCGTTTAGGGTTATCTTGGCAGACATGCTGGAGTGGTTTGCCATTTCCTTCTTCAGCTCATTTTACAGAAGAGGAACAGAGTTAGATGACTTGTCCAGGGTTATACAGCTATTAAGTATTTGAGGCCAGATTTGAACTCATGAAGATGAGTTTTCCTGACTCCAAGCTTACCATTCCATCCATGGCCCCATCTAACTGCCCGGCTTCTGTCTCCGTGCATCAAAAAAATGGCCTCTGAGATGCTCTCTTAGTCAAGGATTCATCTTCCTCACTGGGATAATGAAAACTTTACATCAGGCAATTTTCCTTGAGAATTTCTTGAAGGATGATTTCTAGGTTCTTTCCTTGATCATGACTTTCAGGTAGTCCAATAATTTTTAAATTATCTATCCTGGATCTATTTTCCAGATCAGTGGTTTTTCCCATGAGATATTTCACATTGCCTTCTACTCTTTCATTTGTTTCGATCTGTTTAACAGCATCTTGATTTCTCATAAAGTCACTAGCTTCCATTCGCTCCAGCCTAATTCTGAAGGAATGATTCTCCTCAGTGAGCTTTTGAGATTCTTTTTCCATCTGGCAAATTCGGCTTTTTAAGGCATTCTTCTCTTCATTGCCTTTCTGAGCCTCCTTTGCCATTTGAGTTAGTCTTTTTTTTTTTTTTTTGCTTTTTGTAGGGCAATTGGGGTTAAGTAACTTGCCCAAGGTCACACGGCTAGGTTTTTGTTTGTGTGTGTGTTAAGTGTCTGAGGCTGAATCCGAACTCAGGTCCTTCTGACTTCAGGTCCGGCATTCTACTCACTGTGCCACCTAGCCGCCCTAGTTAGTCTATTTTTAAGGTGTTATTTTCCTCAGTCAGGCTGTTGACTGTCATTTCATATTTTTCTTGCATCTTTCTCATTTCTCTTCCCAATTTCCCTCCCCCCCACTTCTCTTATCTGTTTCTTAAGGTCCTCTATGGCCTGTAGCCAGCTTGTATTTTCATTTGGGGCTTTTGGTGCAGGAGTTCTGACCTCACAGTCCTCCTGTTCCATGCTTTGATCCTCTTTGCCCCCAAAATAGGAGTCTAAAGTTGCATTTTTCTGTTTCTTTTGCTTCCTTTGCCTAGGCACATTGCCACTTAATTACTTGATTTTGGGGCTTGTTGCCACAGTAGGACTCTCTCACCAGCCAGGAGAGCTTCCGTCCCCAATGTGGGGTCTTCACAACTTCCGGAGGTTGGGTGCCCTCTGTAAAGCCTTCAACCACTCTGGCAAATTGGATACCCACCCCAAACCTCCCCCTCCCAGACCACAATCCAGATCCAAGCAGGTTAAAGCAAGAGCGATTAACCCCCAGATTGATTGCTGGATCTCTCTACAGTTCACAGACCAGGAGCTGGAGCTGCCACTAACATTGCAAAATGGCCTCTGTGCAGAGTTTCCTCAGCAGCTTTTCGCCCCCAGGGGAGGAAGCCAACGCATTCCCCAAATACTGGTCCCAAAGTCCATAGGGCACTAACCTCTCACTTTGTCCTAGGCATATCTGTGCTGATAATTCTGGAATTGCCACAGCTGCTGGTGTTCTGGGGTCACTCCAGCTGGCTGCTGGCCTGGCCGCCCTGGGGCTAAAACCTCAGCTCACTCGAGCCTGGGCTTGGCTTGGCTCCCAGAGCACTGCGCTGTCGGTTCCCAGTGCGCTGTGCTGCCCAGAGTGCTGCACTGGCCGCTCCCTGCAGGGCTGCTGGGCTGGCCTCAGCAGGTTAGCTTCTCTGTGTCATTTTGTGGGTGCTGGGGCTCTGAAAGTTGTTCAGATTCCCCTTTTACATTGTTTGGATGTGGTGTGGGGCAGAGCACCTTAGAAGTGCTGTTTTCACTCCACCATCTTGGCTCCGCCCCTGGGAACTCAATAATGAAAACTTTAATATCCACCGCACAGGGTTGTCTTGAGGATCAAAGAAAACAATGTGTATAAAGGACTTTGTAAACCATAACACATTATTTATATGGAAGGCATTATTAAATTATTCTTCCACATTCTCTATGCACAAATACATGCGTGTTTTTGTATGAGCTCACACACACACACACAAACACACTAGCTATCTGAAAGTACAGGGAAAGTACCACACAAATTTGAGTTGGCCAGAAGTGTAGTAAAAAGTGAAGGCAGGGTAGCCTCTGAAACCTGCCCTGCTTAGAGAGACACAAAGCCTAGGGCTAATCTCTTTCATTTCCATCCCCCACACAAGAATTCAACATCAGTCTGATATAGCAAAGTCCATAATTTGCCATTATGTCCCTTTCATCCCTCCTTCTTTATCACTGTCATCCTTTCTATCTCTTTCCTTTCATTGCCAGACTCCTAGAATCACTATAATTGTTGCCTTACCACCTCTTCCCTTTTCAACCCTTTGTAAAGTGGCTTCCAACTCCACCACCCTACCGACATTTCAGTATTTGCCAGATCCTATGGCCTTTGTTGAATCCTTATCCTCCAGCCCTCTGGCCAACTTGTTGACCACCTCTTCCTCCTAAACAGGCTCTCCTCTGGTTTTTCTGCTCCGAATCTAAGTGTTCCTCAGTCTCCATGATGGCATGTCATGCATCTTATTTAGCCCTTCAGCAACCCTCCACATAGATTGTGGAGCATTCACATCTAAACACAGCTGTCCCCCAAAGCGCTGACTTTGACCTTCTTTTCTTCCCCTTTTATACTATCTTCTTGACTTCATCAAGCTTCTAGGGGCTTGATTATCATCTCTGCATAGATGAATCCATGAACCATTTATCAGACTTAATCTCACCCTTGAATTCCAGTCCCACATCTCCAACTGACTAATGGACATGTCCCCCAGCACCTAAAATCTGACAATTCTATCACCCTCTATCCCAATGCCTTTTCTCCTCCAAATTTTCCCATTTGTAGCAATGCTCTAGTGGAAGGAATATGGGAGTGATTATTTGAAGACCTGGGCCCAAGTCCTAGCTTTACCAGTTACATAATTTTAGGCAAATAATTTAAGCTATAATTAAATAGAGTATAGACAATAATATTTTTGCTACCTCCCTCACAGGGTTGTTGTGAAGACATTATTTCATAATGTGCTTCTTAATTGTGAACTGCCAGGAAAAAGAGAATTATAGGGAAAGTTTTCTCTGAGGAAAAAAAATGAAACTGATATGTCTTCAGACTGCCATCTTTTCCTCTTTTATGAAAGTAGAGTATTCATTAGCTGATCTTTTCTGGCCTAGAAACTTCCTCTTATATTCTTCAGATGTAGTCATTAATGTCAAAGCATTTGGAGTCAGAATTTTACAGTTGAGTAGTGATGAATTCTTTATTATAAGAACCTTGGAAGATAAATCAACATCATTATTTACATTTGACGAAGGAGAAAACTGAGGCCTAGATAAGTGAAGAGATGTGAGCAAAAGTCATAGGATGAGGCGGCAGCTGCAAAACTAGGATAAGAATTAGGTCCTCCTGAGTCACAAACTGTTTTAGTGACAGAACCAGACTTCTAAACCAAATAGCTTCTTCGTCTGCAAAAACCGTGTCTCCTGCTACTAGCAAAAAAAGGCTACTTTTAATATTTCATTTCAATGCAATACTATGTATGGACAATATAACAATTAAAGCTTAATGCTATGAAATTAGAATGATCAAGCTTGGCCTCAAAGATGTGCAAAGGTACCTAGCCCCTTCTTTGCAGAAATGGGGAACTATGGCTGGAGAATACTTCAATCAATGTCAGAGGGTTTTTAAAAATATATTGTTGGTTTTTCTAAGCTTTTTATCTCCTCTAATCATATTATACTTTTTTTTTGGCAATTGGGGTTAAGTAACTTGCCTGGGGTCACAAAGCTAGTAAGTATCTGAGGCCACATTTGAACTCAGGTCTTCCTGACTTTAAGGCTGGTGTTCTATCCACTGTGCCACCTACTTACCCCCTTTATCCATATAATATTTAGTTCATCCTTATCCCAAATCCTATTCTCACAGATGAATCTTGGAGTCCTAGAATTTGGCTCTATCTCCCTCTCAAGATCTTAGGGGTACACCTATAGGGGTCTGGTGTGATTCTATAATGTCAACAGCTCATACACCCGCTACTGTGCTTCTCTCCAAGATTATCAGTCGAGAATTGTTTAATCAGCAAAGGGCATTGACTGAGGTGGTTATGATAAGAATAGTCAGTATAAAATATTCCCCTGAAAGTCAGTGACAGCATCTCCCACAAGTATCTCCAGATTCTAGAGGAAAGTGGGACCCAGCTTTGAAAGCACATGTGGCAAAGGGGTAGCTCCCAGTTCCTGATAGCTACAAGTCTTTTCCTCCCATTCATGAGGGTGATCAAGGAATTCCACTTAGGCATTGTCTAGTTTCCTTGCTGGGCTCCTTAAAGAGCCTTGAATCTAATCTGTCCCTGACTCAAAACACAGACACTGCCACCAACCCCTGCACACTCAGTCAAACATTTATTAAGCCAGACACTGTGCTAGGCACTGGAGATATATAAAAAAAAAAAAAGCAAAAGACAGTCCCTGCCCTCAAGGAGCTTGCAATCTAATGCAAAATAGAAAAAGAAGCTGAAAAGAGCAGGGAGAAGGGTGCTGACCTCCTGTAGCTCACATGGGAATGATAAGATTAGTTGTCCTGGGCACCATCCTTAAATGGAAGGTCTGGGAGGAGCTCTCTGGTGTCCACCCTCTCCCGCCTCTAATTAGGAGCAGGAAGTATTAAGGAAATGTGAGTTTCAGAGTTGGTCACTTGAAGGATGATGAATTTCTGGAGGTGATGAAGTCTAAGAGAACAAACAGGAGGGAAATGGATATCAAGAGCTAGGGGCATGGTAGTTGCTTAAGGCTGCCAAGATATTGGATAGATTTCCCTCCAATTCATGAGGGAGACCCTGGGGGCTGGGAGCTGGGAGATTCCTTCTCAGTCTATACCAGTGAAGAAGAGATTGGGAATATGCCCAATGCTGACAATACTTCGGATGTTTGGGGGTTTCTTTCTTTCTTCTTTGTTACCTGGGGTTAAACTGGGACTAACTTTATTTATTTCCTAGTATCTGGCTTGTTTCTCTTACTCTTTCCCATCATGTGTTTGAAGATATGTTTGTTCCTTAGAATTCTGTGACTGCAAATATTATCTTTACTCACTCTGGTGAATGCAAGTGAATTTCATTGCTTACTAGAAAATACATGCATATATATACACTGCTATAATATATAATTAGGGCTTTATTCCCCTTTGTGGAACTGGAAATCTAGTCTCCTCTTCCCTGCAGAAACTGAGTAAATTTTCAGATGTAGACTCCCAAGGGAAAAGGTTATAAGCATCTCTGATCTTCTCTGAGGAAACAACCCAAGGCTATTCTCCTATCACGACCTAAGCAAGTTCAGAATCAGAATTCCCTAGGAAGACTCATATCTATGTTACTCAGCTATGGTCCTGAATCCCTATGTAGTTTGAATTTCTTATTGCTTTCTGCTTTTACTCCAAAAAGCAAACTATGTCTTTCCCTCCTCTCCTAATTAAATTTTCAGAAATTTGTCCACAGTCTTATCCCATCTGTGATATTTTCGAGATTTTCTATATCTCCCTTATTAAAGCCAAACATGAGTAAATTGGGAAGCCCTTGGTCCCATGTTCTCATGATCCTCAACCAATAATTGTACTCAGAAGATGTTAAATATCTAGAAACAGAGGTAATACACAACACCACTTATCATCATCTGGAATCCTCCAAAAGGAGGGAGCATCTCTAACACATCTCAGAGATAAGACAACATCTCCCCCTGCCCTTTCTCTCCAGATTTTTCCCCCAGTCTCCATGAGATGGCACATCTCCTTTCTAAAGTTAACCCTTCTAAATATGTCCTTGATCTGATCCATCTCCTCCCACCTTCTTCAGCAGATTGAAACATCAATCATCCCTCCACTCTCTAATCTTCAATTTCTATTAGCTAATTCCTTCTCTACTGTATTCAAACATGTTTTGGTGTTTCCCCATCTTTAAGAAGTCTTTACTAGACCCAACCATTTCCTCAACAAGTCATTTCAATTTTTTTCCAACCTTTCTCAAATTCCTTGAAAAAGCTGCCTATACACACAGTGTCTCTTCTTTCTCTTCTGTCACTCATTCCTCAGCCCTTCATAATCTGGCTTCTAATCTCATCAGACTCTGAAACTGAAACTGCTCTCTCCAATGTTACCAGTGATCTCTTATCTTTTTCATTCAATATTATTTTCGGTTCTGAATTTTCTCCCTTCTATCTCCTCTCCCCCACCTATTGATAAAGCATGAAAAACAAAACCTGTTATAAATACATATTGTCAAGCAAAACAAATCCCAGATTAGCCATGTTAAAAAAAAAATCCAGTCTGCACTCTGAATCTATCACTTTACTTTCAGGGAGTATGCAGCATATTATTAATCATTGGTCTTCTGGAATTGTGGTTGGTGTATTGATTAGAGATCCTAAGTCTTTCAAAGTTGTTTGTATTTACAGTATTGTTATTGTATAAATTATTCTCACTTCATTTTGCATTAATTCACACAAGTGTTCCCAGGTTTTTCTAAAACTATCCCCTTCATCATTTCTGATAGTGCAATAGTGTACACACACACACACACACACACACACACACACACACACCATAGCTTGTTCATCCATTTCCCAATTGATGGGCACCCTTTCAGTTTCCAATTCTTTGCCAGCCAATGATTTTTTAATTGCATACTATGATGGCATCTTTTCAGTTCAAAATCCTCTTGCGTTTGACAGTGTCAATCATTCATTCCTCCTCAGCTATTCTCTTGTCTCTGGGGTTTCATCTCACTCCTTTCTCTTGGTTTTCCTCTTACCTATCTGCCTAGCCATTTGTAAGTAAACTATCTCTACAAGGTCTTTTTCATATGAAATTTAGTGATAAGAGAGCAGAAAAATGAATTTTTCTTAATAAAGGGCAATATTATATTAACTGTTAAATGATATAAGATTTTGTTACTACTATCAATGAACATTTTAATACCTAAAAAAGAGCAGGGAAAGTACTTTGCTTTTTAATAAAAATTGCTAATATGTATATGAAGAAATGTGGCATTGAGGTGGTATTCTAATAGTTTTAGACACAAAGCTGTAAAAGTCAAGACTTTTAAGTCCCTTTTCGAACAATGTAAAACCATGCTTCTCTCATGTGGAAACAGTCTAACATGATAAAAAGGCAGAGAAAGCTCTTTATTTATTGAAAACTGGAGAAATATGAGTGAAGGAACAGTTTCAGGGACCGTAAAGAGGTGTTAATGTCAAAATCTTCCTTGTTGCTGAGCATTATGGTACCTCAGCTTTTTGACTTCTTCACATGCTTTATCACCAAAGAAGATGAAACTAAAAAAAAATGAGAGATCATACAAATATTTAGAGATTAATATATAATTTTATATCAGGGATTTGATGAAGGAAATTTGGGGAGTTGTGACTTTTTAAGTGAGCTACTGGGAGTCAGGAGGCTCTCATTTAAGCCAATGGAAAACAAAGGAACTAAGTATAGGAACCCCATATGAGAACCTGACAAAAGAAACTGAGAAGAATTAACAATGCAGAAAACAGAGCTGAAAAGCTGCTCTGTTGGAGCAGAGACTGTTAGATATTAACTGACCCAAGGATTCAGCTGAATGATTCCTGATTAGTGAGAAAAGAGAATTGACTTCATGGAACAAGAATTTCAGTAATAGATAGCCCTGCAAAGCAATCTAGAACTCAAGAGAGGTTAAGCTTCTAAGACTGTTCCCTGCTGCCACTTCTGGCTTTTGAACCTCTTTCCCTGCTTTACCCACACCCCCAATCCCCTCTCTCCTTTTGAGGTTATAGCCTAGTAAGCAAGTCTAAATTTGATTCCTTGGCTTAAAGAGTCAACCTAGGCTTTGTTACTACAAGCTCCATTTTGATTAGACGACAGGAAATTCAGATATAGCCAATTTGGTGAGCTTGACATTTCTCTAATTTATTTTTATTTTTTTATTTTTTTGCCTTTTGGAGGGCAATTGGGGTTAAGTAACTTGCCCAAGATCACACGGCTAGGTTTTTGTTTGTGTGTGCGTTAAGTGGCTGAGGCCAGATCCGAACTCAGGTCCTTCTGACTCCAGGGCTGGCGCTCTACTCACTGCACCACCTAGCCGCCCCCATTTCTCTAATTTAAAGTGAACTGCTATTTACATAGAGACAACATTTTCTGAATACCCTCTTAAGGATTATGGTAAATTGAAAGCCTGTAAATGCTATCTTATAGTAGAGAAAAGAAAAAGATTTTCCTAGCAGAAAAATGGTGAGGATCAATAGTCAACCAGAGTTGAAAAGAAAGTTCATATGGTGCAGATGGTCTTGAATGGACCAGTAACATCAAAGCCTTCAGTACAGAGTTGTGAGGTTCCATGGGCTTTCCAATCTCATGTGCTTCCCTGTCAGGTTCCTATGGGTGTGTGCCCATTCATCAATACAGGAGCTGAATGTATTTGTGGGAGAGTATTATTCATATTTTTATGAAAATGTTGATGAATTTTATTTTATGCATTGGATTTAATATGAGTATCTATGGTATTATTATGTCTTTTGCCTTTTTGTTAAGTAAATGATTATGTTTAACAGTTTAAAAGTGTCATTATTGTAAGTGGCTGCTTATGTAAATATCATACTGTGTGGGTGCATTATCTTGTGTGTGACTGGTTGGATAGGTAGAAAATATATGAAATGAGGGCTCAAGTACCAGAGTTGTAAGGTGTGGTGATGTATTTCCACTCATCAGGGTTACCCGCAGGACTCTAAGAGAGTTGGAATGTAACTATATTGTAGTTGTGTGTCTCTAGGAAACTAGGCCTACTATTGTGAGAGTAGGTTGAAGTGAGCTAGCTACCCAGAGTGTACCGGGTTTTGACAGGCCTAGGGAAGACCCCTACATAATGTAAGTTCTGAATATATTCTGAATATATTCCACTATAGTGATGACAAACACTTGTGGTGTAACAAGCTTCTTTTCAGTCTCTTGATGGTTGACATCCATTTCATACCCCCTAGCTCCGGGTGCCCTCCAAGGTTCTGTCCTAGTCCCCTTATTCTTCTCTCTGTACTCCCAAAGACTTCATCAGTTCCCATGTGTTTAATTATCATCTCTATGCAGATGACTCAGATCTAAATAACAAGTCCTGCTCTTTCCCCTGAGCTTCAGTCTTTAATCATTAATTACCTATTGGGCATTATGTTTCCCCAAAAAGGCGGCCAGGACCTCTTCAAAACTTCCCTATTGCTGTCAAAGACTCTGCCATCCTCCCAATCTTCCAGGCTCCATTAACCTTGATATTATAGAGGACTCCTCACTCTCCCTCACCCCACATATACAATTGGTTACCTCATTCCCCAAATGTTGCCGTTTCTATCTTAACATCTCTCACATTCAGCCCCTTCTCTCTTCTAACACTGCTACAACCCTTTCATTCACTCTATCTCAAATTATTTCAACAGCTTCCTAAGTGGTTTCTTTGCCTTATGTCTCTCCCTGTAATAGTCCTTCCTCCACACTGCTGACTAAGTGATTTTCCTTAAGTGCAGATCTGACTGTCTGACTCTTTGACTCAAACAACTCTAGTACCTTCCTATTGTTTCTAAAGCCTTCTGTTTACCTCTTAAAGCCCTTTACAGCCTGGCCCTAAACCATCTCTTTTGACTTAATGGACATCACTCTCTCTCCTGCACACTACATTCTACACTTTCTCTCTGTTTCTCACACACAGCATTCCATTTCCCATATCTATGCTTCTTCTCTTGGTTGGTCATCCTCCTTTCTCCCCCCCAACTCATCAAATCCCTCTCTTCATCCAAGATACAGCACAAGTACAACGTATTACATGAAAGCTTCCCTGACCTTTTCAATTGCTAGTCTCCCAAACTATCTTGTATTTAATGATCATATACATATTTGTCTTTATTCTCTTTATATTTATTCTTGTATACATTCTTGTAGTCTCCCTGTAAGAATGTAAACTAACTTGTGAAAAGGCATTGTTTCCTTTATCCCCTGCACCTATCACAGGGCTTAGCACATAGCAAGTGATTAATAAATGCTCGCTGACTGATTAAAAAGAAAGAAGTTTATAGAGTACAGTGGGATGACTGTTATTGGCTCAGGAGTCAAAATCCTTGAGTTCAAATCTCACCTCTGATAATTTTACTACTTGTGTGAACATAGGCCAAGCACTTGACATCCCTGGACCTTAATTTTATCACCTGTAAAATAAAGGAGAAGGACTAGATGGCTGCTATGATCTTTTCCAGCTTTGGTGCTATAATACTTTGATAAGCAATCTTAGAGAATTGACCATATCCTCAAATCCCCCTAATCTGGACACAAATTTAGAGGACCAAAGCACCCCCCCTCAACTCGATATTATCTATGAATATTTATTAAGCACCTACTATGTGCTAGGTACTGATAGTCTGTAAAGAATATTCTCTAATAAATCTCTTTTGGATACATGTCTGGTATATGGGGCTTTTCTTTTCTCTTTCTAGCTCAGACACTGGGTTAACACACAGCACTCATTTGGACAGTTGTTTTCTTCTAAATGGAGGACTTGAAATGGAGAAAGGAAAACTGATCATTTTTAACACTAGGAACTCACCAAGGGAGCCCTGATTCCACTTGCTGACTTTCCTTTTCCTATTCAGTGTTTTTTATTGATTCCATGCTATTGTTTGCCTAGGCTTTTATGAGCATGATGATAATTGAGTACCTAGACCCAGCTTTTCTCACTGAAATGAAGTAGTTAAGACATATGGGATAAACATCAGAAAATACTGCCGCTGATATGAACCCTAATACATGAAAGGCAAGGGCTGACTTGGCCACAGGGGACATGTACCATACTTTTCCTATGTGTAATCATGCCTCTTTATTGACGTACGTCTTTCTTGTCTATTCATTCCTTCGTGGAACTAACCTGGGCCAGCTCATCCCTTTGTGGGAAGCTTGGTGGCCCCTTGCTCCTAAGGTATCACTATATTGGTGCCAGACTTAGTACCTTGCCTACGGCAGCTCAGAATTCCCAATCTCAAGAGATCCTCCTGCCTCAACATCCCTACCAGCAGGAATTACAGGCATGTGCCACCATACCTAGCAAGTAGATACTTTTAAAATAATCTTCATAGTAATGATCATTCTAGTCTCATAATTTTAGATATCATATTTCAGTGGGCATTGGGACTATGAATTAGAATCGATAGAACTAGAACTAGATAAAATATTTTATGTAGACTATAGTAAGGAATGAAGGAATACAAATAAATATAAGACTTGATTGAAGAAACTTACACTGTAAAAAAAAAATTACAGTTTCTTAGGTTAAGGGAAGAGACAAAATAACAATAAAATAATCAGGGAACAATACCAGGCACACTAAGCTGGGTGATACCTACTCTCAGTTACATAAGTGTTCCAAGTGAAAGGTATATGTGGGTCAGAGTAGCTAGGGAAGGCTTCATAAAAGATGTGCTATCTGAAGGGGACCTTGAAATGTGGATAAATATTTGGATAACAATAGAAGGCAGGTAAAACTATTCCAGGTGAAGGAAATAACATGGATGAAGTCATGAAGATGGGTGTTCAGGCAGAAAGTAGGCAAGTGCTTGTTAGGGATGTTGTAAAAAGAGGAATGAATGAGATACCCTCTTAGATCTCTTCAGGGTCTTGGGGTCTATGAGTCTATGAAGAATCATGGCATGTCTACATAATAGTGTGGAAGCCTGATACAAGTGAAAGGTTCAGGATGGAGAGCAAACCTGTAAACAGGAATTTTCAAACATGGGGCAAGTTGCATCATGTACATGCTAACCTGGGGGAAGAGTGAAAGTGGGATAGGGAAGGAGCTCATCCTAGGTAGTTATTGGAGCCGAATTATTTCTAGACTGCAAATACATTCAGTGCTTTATAAATCTGGCACCTTCTAAATTCAGTGCCCTGAGGCAAAGCCCCTGTTACCGCAAGTAACTAAAGTTATAGCTCTGTTGGGGATTTAGGAGGAATACATATATTGCCTGATGTATATATTCACTAGATCACTCACCAGTATTCCCTTGGGATTTATTGACTTTAGGCCTTTGGTAGCTCACAAAGTCAAATATAAAGTTATATAACAATCCTGGGCCCATTCATGAGATAGGAGGAGAAATCCTCTCCCACCCCTCAGATAAAAAAACCAAAGAGGTTTCAATGCCAGGGCAGAGCTCTTAGAGAATTGGGCTATTAGAGCCTGATCATTTCATACTACTGTTTTTATAAGGAAGCTGCATTTTCATTTTTAGAAGTGTATTCCTTTTAGATTGCAAACACTCATAAGCTGTGTTTCCAAGGCCAAGGGCCTTGAAAACATTGCAGAAACCAGAGGAATCTTAAAATGTTGGCTGCATTAATGAGTTTTTTGAGGTCTCTCTTGGGAAGGAAACAGGAGACATTGACCATCTTAGTTCATTTCAGGCAATGTGGTATCTAAGACATACAGATACCAACAGTCTCCTTAGCAACCATCCCAAATCCCCGTTTCTATAAGATGAAATCGAGATCACTATTCATGCAGTGGCTCACTTGGGGTCAGATACTGTTTATCTCCCCAGCAGAAACCACAAAAGTCACTGGGATTTTAATTGCCTCCCGAAGACCCATATGAGAGAAGAAAATACAAGAGGTTACAGTTGTCACTAATGAGCACAGAGTGAACATTAAACATTCAGCCTTCTTTGAAGCCTGCATTGTTGCAGAGCAAGCTTCAGATGCCACCCTTCCCAAGGGACAGAGAGAGGCTAACACAAAAACAATAACAAAAAAACTAAATTCTCTACAAGCTTCAGACAAAACTCCTATTCATTATTATTCTATGCTCACAAACAGTTTATTCTTTGAATGCATGTTTCTAAAAGATCTGTCAAACAGTAATTCCATGAAAACTCAGCCCCCTCACACAATGTTATCCTTAGAATCTTTGCCTGCCCCAGATCCTTCATTTGGAGCCCCCATAAATTTAGGTTGGGTTCTGAAACATAAATCAATTTCACTATGTTCCAGTAAAACTACTGAGTAAGCATATGATTAGCCAGGCACCTGAATGTTGGGCTCTCTGTAAAGAATCCTGTATAGTGACTTAGCTTGTTTTATTTTTCTGAAATTGAGTGGAACTTTTTATTTCATTCATTCATTCATCCATCCATCTATTCAATCATTCAAAAAACATTTACTAAGCCCCTACTCTGTATAAAGTCACCTAGGTGGAGCAGTGGATAGAGAGCCCATCCTGGAGTCAAATTTGGCCTCAGACACTAGCTGTGTGATTCTGGGCAAGTCACTTAACCTTATTTGGCTCAGTTTCCTTATCTGTAAAATGAGCTGGAGCAGGAAAGGGCAAACCATTCCAGTATCTTTGCTAAGAAAACCCCAAATGGGATCACAAAAGAGTATGAAATGACTGATCAATAACAACCCATCACAAAGTACAGTGTTAAGCACCGGATAAACTACAAACACAAATCTTCTGCTTGGGAGGCAAGAAAGAAATGGAATACCAGATGAAAAACATTTCTCACATTCAATTGTGCAGACTTTATAAGTGACTCCAATGTTTTATCAAAACTGTATAAATGAGCAGGACAACTGAAAGAACTCAATACTAAAAGTATATTAATAGAGGCAGGGGTATAACAAGCACTCTAGCAACCCAGGATGGCCTGCTAACACAGGTTCTTTTGATCTGCTTTAAAAGGAAACACAGATTTAAAGGAGTTAACACTCCTACCTTAATACAAGCAAAGAAAGCAGCACAAAGACTAACAGACAGGGCTCCAGCTGTTGGAACATAGTAATATTGCTATACACTACATACGTCACTGGATCGAGGGAGCACAGAATTCTAAGCACCTGGGGGGCTCTGAACATATGCTACTCAGAGTCTTGACCAGGAAATCAAAAGATCCTTCTCATGAGTGAAACCCCCAAAGCAAAATGCCAACCTCCCCAAATAAATAATAAAGATTCAGCCTCTGGTTGGCTCAAAGCCAGAAAGAATGAAACCTACTTGACTCAGCACAGTGAATTATCAGGGTTCAAAAAGGAGATTAATCATTTAAATGTTTGCAGCAAAAAACAACAAAAATCCTACCTTGTTCATGTTCACAAGGGGATAGGATGTTGGACTAGAATCAGGAAGACTTGTATTCAAATGCTGCCCTGAGAGACTGCCTTTGAGACTTAGATGAGTCACTCTCTCAGTCTCTGTTTCCCTATACATCAAATAGGGATAACAATACCACCTATCTTTCAGAGTTGCTGTGAGGATCAAACAAGATAATGAATATAAAGGGTTTTGCAAACATTAAAACACTATGTTGGGGCGGCTAGGTGGCACAGTGAATAGAGCGTCAGCCCTGGAGTCAGAAGGACCTGAGTTTAGATCTGGCCTCAGACACTTAACGCACACACAAATAAAAAAACCTAGCCGTGTGACCTTGGGCAAGTTACTTAATCCCAATTGCCCTCCAAAAAGCAAATTAATTAGTTAATTAATTAAAAAAACCACTATCTGACTGCTAACTCACAGCACTCTGTCTCTCAAATAAATGCACAACAAGAACTGTTGATCTTTGCAGTTATTAATAGGCAAGCAGTTTAAGAAAGCTTGCACAAGTTTCTGTGGCCAGTTAGAAATATATCCTTCTTACCTTGGACAATAGTTGTTTAAAATTTTGCTGGCAAAAAGTAAAGAAAAAGTGGTTTAAGGTAATGGTCTAAGACCCTCCTCCTAAATGTAATAGTCTTTTTATCCTATCCTTTTCTTATCTTCCCCTTTACCCTGTTAATGGCACACAACACTCCAAAAGAAAGTGTCTGACCCCAAAATGGAACCAAATGTTATTGATCTACTAGATATTTCTAAGTAATGAATGGAACTTTTCCTGGAGGATGTCTCCCATGGCCGATTGCCGACATGGCATCCAATACTTGATAGGCTGTCAAGGGTTTAGCTGGTTGACAGAATCTCATTATGTTTCCAAAACAATATAAAATTTTTCCTGCTGATATGTGGAGCAATTTTGGAAGTCAAGTCAAGCATATCTCAGAGTCCTTCTTGGAGGTAATTTGTACTAAGCTGTCAGCAGTTGCAGTGGGTGTTCTAATGTATGTGCCACCATTCACAGACTTATATGTCACTTAAGTACGTGTCTGATCTAGAGGAAAATTTTCTTTTCTTCCTCCAGAACTAGGCTTTTTTTTCTGTGTTGAGTCATATAATACTGTTACTGCCATCTTTCTAGTCTAAATGTCACTGAGGTCCAATCAACTAATATTTCATAAGGGAGTTGGGGACAAAGTTAGTGCAAAATCACAGACTCTGAATCCTAGAAAATTAGCATTGGAAGAGACCTTGGAAGATCATCTTATCCAGAATTAGATAATCAACGTTCAAAAGATTCAACAGTGAATTTTCCTAATATAGCTACCACTGTGTTTGTCACTGAAGTAGAAATTTTAAAACTGAATTATGTGATGATGGTCTTTTGTTACATTACCAATGAGTATTGGGGGATCATGTACTAAATAAACTGTCAGAGGTAAGGGTGGTGAGAGGTAGGACAAAGAGAAGGATTCTCAATTTGCTTCCTTTTATGGAATTATCATACCTTTTACTCAGGTCCAGAGTAAGGGTCTGCTTGCACACTGCAAAAGGTGGGGGAACACTATTGTGTTCCTAGTTGCCAAAATTGTTTACTCCCTGTCCCCACCCTCCCCTCTTGCCTGGAATCTTCTCCTTACCCATTTCTGCCTCTTGGAATTCCTATCTCTCTTCAATATTTAACTTAATTACCACCTCCTACAGGTGCTCCTGATCTCCACCCTTCCCAACTTCTTAGTATGTCCCTCTCTCTCCTAAAATACTTTGTGTGTGTATGTGTAGATACACACATAACTTATGAAATATCAGTATATATGTACATGCATACAAAGTATACATGTATACCTTGTATACATACATATGTGGGTATAGTTATGTGAGTATGTGTTTTTGCTTTCCTATAAAGGGCAGGAACTGAGTCACAGAATCATAGAATTTCAGAGCTGGAAGAAAGCTCAGGGGCTATCTAGTCTAACATATAGTGTCATAGTGACAGGTAGGTGGATCAATGAATAGGCCTGGAGTCAGGAAGAGCTGAGTTCAAATGCATCCTTCAGCACTTACTGGCTAACCTCTATTTGCCTCCATTTCCTCAACTGTAAAATGGAAATAATATTAGCACCTGCCTAGCAGGGTTATTATGAGAATCAAATCAGATAATATTTATAGAGCCATAAGCACTGGCAAATGCCTAATAAATTCTTGTTTCCTTCCTTCCAAATAAGCCTTAATTTAACACATCTGACAGGTGATCATTCAGCTCTAGCCTGAAGGTTTGGGCGTTCCTGTTGGGAAAAATCTCATAATACACAGTAAGAAGTAAAAGCCTTTAACTTAAACTCTGTGAAAGGTGGAAGCCCCTGTAGGGGTGGCTAGGTGGTTCAGTGAATAGAGCACTGGCCCTGGGTTCAGGAGGACCTGAGTTCAAATCTGGCCTCAGACACTTAACACAAAACTATCCGTGTGATCTTGGGCAAGTCACTTAACCCCAATTACCCTACCTTCTCCCCTCCAAAAAAAAAGGGAAGAAAGAAAGGTGGAAGTCCCAATGTTAAACCTGTTAAAAAATCACAATCCAGACACTGAGTTATAACCTAGATATTGTGACCAGTACATGACCAGTACCCAACCTTGACTGCCTGGGCATTTACCCAATAGTGCCAGGTAAATGCCTGGATGTCTGGAAACTAGGCTCAATACTAAGTATAAACTATTAGCGAAAACATTAACTAAGCAGAAAAACCCAAAATATCCACCAATCCACAGTGAAGTACCCTATGGCTCCTTCTCCCTTTGTCTGATTTCTGTAATTACCACAGGGATTTTGTGTTTTTGTTTTTGTTTTTGCAGGGTCCAACCTGTAGTCTGGCCACTGCTGCAGTCTGATGACTAGCAAACTCTTGGCAGGGATCCATCATACTGCCCCACTGTAAGTAATTAATTGATTTAAACTACTACCTATAATCAATCTGGAGTTCTTTGGCCAAAGATACCAAGGGTATCGAACTTGCCCCACTATTTCGGGAGGAAAGGTACAGAGCTCCCCAGCCAGGGGAATTCTGGATGCTGCAAAGACAGGCCTTCAATGAGGAGGAACTCATTATCTCCTGAGTAAACCAATTCCACTCCTGGACACCTCTAATTATTAGGATAACCCTAAACTTTTCCTATGCTTAGTCCACATTCAGATAGGACTCCAGTGGTGTCAGTCGGACAGGGATGTTGTCATAGAAGCAGGAATGCTACCCTAACAGAATCCTACCCCATCCCTCCTGGCACCACTGAGTGTCTCCTTAAGGCTTACAGAAAGCTTCAAGAAAGTTTTCATGGTCCTGGGTTTAACTGCTGGGAACAGAGGTTAAGGGAATTTACTTGCCCCAACATAAGTATGAGGAATGTTTTGTTTTAGGGAGTGTGGGAGAGATTGATCCCCCTCAACAAAGCTTTACCGGCTAGCCAGGGGCCCTTTTGTGTCCTCTTGGGTCTGACAAACAAATGAACTGCAAATGTGTTGATAAAGTTCCAAGATTGTCCACAGGGAGCAGTTTCACAAGGTCCCTTTAAAGGAAAAAGAATTCTAGTAGAAGAGGAATGGTCAGAAGCAGCAAATGTCATCTTCAGAGGCAGAGATGGAGGGCAGCTGGGTAGGCAATGTGGAACAGGAGTCAAGCACAGAGAGCTGCTGAGAAACAGACCCAACCACCTGTATTCCAATCATGATGCAACTCTAGGAGCACAAGCTCTCAGGAGAATAGTCCCTCTCCTGTTGTCATGACAATTTTCAGGAGATTATAGTCCTCTGTGCCTGGCAGGGTTGGTTTGGGGTTTTGGGGGGGGTGGGGAAAAGAATGATTTTACCACTTAGTTTTCTCTTATTATTTTTGTTATTCTATCTGAAACCCGTGGTTCGGAGTCCATTTATGTAAGACTCTCCTAATTAGTGGAGATTGATTACTCAGAGCTCCCAGTTTGAGAGAGATGAGTTCTTGGGCTTCTGGCTCCCAACTTTGAGAGCAAAGCTGTCTTCAGTAGTTCTAGACATTTCTGGGAAAGACTTCTTCCCAATCTTTCTTTCCCTTTAAGGACCTCTCCCTGAAAAGAATCTATAACCTAGGGTCTTCTCTCTCCAAACTAGAAGCCAAGAGGCCAAGATCTCTCTTCTCTCAAGCTCTCCCACAGACTGATGGATTGAGTAACCAATCTCCACCAATGAGAGTCTTATACAAATGGTATTTGAGTCAGGGTTACATATACCTACTAAAAGTTTTGATATTTGAGTTACATTTCTTATTTGGTCTGTTGGTAAGGAATGTACTTGATGGGATTTGAAATGCATTTACATAATGAAATATAATGTA
Organism: Gymnobelideus leadbeateri; assembly: GCA_011680675.1. Classification (NCBI taxonomy): domain Eukaryota; kingdom Metazoa; phylum Chordata; class Mammalia; order Diprotodontia; family Petauridae; genus Gymnobelideus; species Gymnobelideus leadbeateri. The sequence continues at coordinate 130,887 of WOXC01006973.1, read as the reverse complement.
TTAGAATACATATATATTATTAAGCATTTGTTAGTGCTTAGTGCTCTGTAAATATCATCTCATTTGATTTTCACAACAACCTTGCCAGATGGGTGCTATTATATACATATATATATATATATATATATATATATATATATATATATATATGTATGTGTGTAGATAGATAGATAGATAGATATGGGGAACTAGGCAATGAAGGACCAGTCTTGGGAGCACTTGTGTTGGTGAGCCTGTTTCTAGGAAGTTGGAAGATGTGCAATGGAGCAACTCAGTTCTCCATTTCAGAACATATGCAGGTATTCTTTATCTGTTTCCTGTCCACTTGCTGTGGGGGAAAGAAAAGTCATTTGATGGGCTTTCAAATCTATTATCCCCCAGTGAAACCCTGTGATGCTAACAAATTGTCTGTCTGGATTCCTCTGTATTGCCTGCTGCCTTCTCAAATCGCCCCCATTTTTTCTCAGTTGCTTGCCATTCGTGGGCTGTCCTGTCCCATTCTTTTTTTTTATTTTAATTTTATTTTTACTTTTTGGAGAGTGGAAGGTAGGGGAATTGGGGTTGAGTTGCCCAAGGTCACACAGCTAGTTTTGTGTTAAGTGTCTGAGGCCAGATTTGAACTCAGGTCTTCCTGACTCCAGGGTTGGTGCTTTCTTTACTGTGCCACCTAGCCACCCAGCTCAACCCATTTCTTTTTTTTTTTTTTTTTGCTTTTTGGAGGGCAATTGGGGTTAAGTAACTTGCCCAAGGTCACACGGCTAGGTTTTTGTTTGTGTGTGTGTGTTGTGTCTGAGGCCGGATCCAAACTCAGGTCCTTCTGACTCCAGGGCTGACACTCTACTCACTGCGCCACCTAGCCGCCCCCGTCCTGTCCCATTCTTAACTGATACCTAGTTGTGATGGGTATAGAAAAGATGTTTGTTTTGTTTTGTTTTTCATAACTCATAGTACTGTCTACCAGTATTATCTTCCACCCAGTATAAAAAGTAAAATCAGGACAATTAATACAGCTTAAGAACTTCCCCAAGAGGCAGTGATAAAGTAGTACATAAATATCTAGCCTGAGAGTCATAAAGACCTGGGTTAAGTCTTGCTTTGACACTGAGTAGCTGTGTTACTATGAACAAGTCTCTTAGTGCCCTCACCGTCTCTCTAATGGAAAAACTATCTGGATCATTGAAAGGAGTCTCCTATGTCAGTTAAATCACAGGTCAAGATCAAAAATAAAATAAGCCTCCTAGTGGCCTCTCTCCCATGATCAATAAAAGCATAACTTAATTCATCTCCACTAAAGATGGATAAAAGCATAATATTATTATCAGTTACTGAAAGAAGAGAATCTTAGGAAGAAGCCTGATGCAATTTACTAAGATAAGTGAACTGAATCCAGAGAGTCCTATTAATCCGAATTCTGATTTCAATCCAGAGGTTGCATTTAAAAGAAGTTAGAGGAGAGGAATCATTTGAAAATAGATTATACTGTAACCAAGCCAAAAATGGCTAATTCTTCATTGTACTACTTATAAAACTCATGTTCATTGTTTCCTCTGAGACATTAGTGGCTATTTGGTCTATGACTTAGAGAGGAAATTTGACTCTTACACCAAGCCATTAACATTCATCCTGCATCATGTGAATATTCAAATTGGCCTGACACAGACCCAAGAAAATTGTGAGGGGATAAACCTAAGAGATGAGAAATTTCTTTTACAAAGTGGATTCATACAACGGGCAAATTCTAATTATCCTGGTTAATGTAAAGAAGCATGGGGACCTGGGAACAACATTCTCTCTCTCTCCTTCTCTTTCTCTCTCTCGCCTTCCCCCTCCCCCCTCTCTATTATACATACATACATACATACATATAAATATATATGTACACACATATAAGTATGCATGAGGTTGTTGCTCAGGTCTTTCTTCCCAGACACTACCGAGGTTGAATTTTGGAACTCATCACTCCCCCCTTCCCCCTAAATCACATAGCAAGGAGGCAAGTAGAAAATTCATCAAAAAGACTGCTGAGCTTGGAGTGCTGAATTTAGAGTCAGGGAAAACTGGGTTTGAACCCTGGCTCTGCCATTTATACCATCTATGTGACCTTGGACAAGTCACTTTAGTTCTTTGAGCTTCAGTTGTTCATAAAATCAGTGGGGTATACTAACTGACTTCACAAGTCTTTTCCAGCTCTGGATCTATGATCTTATAAGTTGAGCAGTAGTTTAGAAGCAAAAGTCTAGAAATTATTATGATCAATTTCATTTTATCTTCTTTTTCTTCTTCCTCCTTTCTAAATAGCCCCATCAATAATATTAAGCACATTTATTGAGTATATACTAACTACAGGTTAATGCACCAGGGTATTAAAATGATGAGGCTGAGCAGGCCAAATATTTGCAATAAAATGAGAGAAAAGATTTACTGAAGTCAATATCAGGTCCTGCCAGGTTTTGCAGTTTCCTTGGAGCACATACCTCAGAGAGAGAAGTTTGGATAAACCACCAGAAAATCACAGCCCCTCATATACCCCAAATAGATAAGAAAGATGTTATAGATAGATAAAAATACCAATAGCCACACATTTTGCTGTAGAAGGAAACTGGAAACAAAGTAGGGGCCCACAGACTGTGGGAAAGGCTATGCAAATTGTGCTATATGAATATGGAAAGGATATGTGCCGCTGCTCATAGGAGTAATTCTTTTATGTGAACACTACGGGGTTTTTACTGTAAGATTTACTCAGGATGCTGTTGTTTGACCTTCATTTTTGAAGAAGACTAATAACATTCTGTGTGACATCTGGACTTGTGTGTGAATTGGATTAAAATGAGTCAGAGTTATACAAAGTCATCAGCCTCAATCTCTCTTCCTGAGTCATCAAAGTCCGGGAAAAGGACAAAAGACAAAACAATGGTAATGTCCTGGGATACAGATTTTTCAATGCCTGGCCAATCTCTAAACACTCCACAGCACCTGCTTCAGTTGTCTTCATGGCTATTGGAACAAATTGTTTTCATCCACCCATTCTGCTGAGTAAAGTCTCCACATTCTTGGAATAGACATTCCCCTAGCTCACCAACAGATTTGAGACCTGTCAATTACTCTCAACCTGGTTTAGCCCATTTGCTGAGAAGTCTTGCTAAGATGTGGTTGCTGAACATGCTACAGCTTATTGGAGCCACAGACAAGAATTAGGTGAATTAGGTGGTCTCCAAATGTGGATCAGTGGCCCTGAAAAGGGCTGTATGTGGGGTGGGAGGAGACAGAGAGAGACACACACAGAGAGAGAAAGAGAAACAGAGAGACAGAGACAGAGAGAGAGAGAGAGAGAGACACACACACACACACACACACACAGAATTAAGCCTGAAGCACTAATTAAACGCGACTCTACTATTTGTTCAAAGATCTTGGCACCCAAAAGAAAGTGTCTTCTTCCAGAAAGGAGGAAAGTCTGTTCAAGCTAATACTGTGGGGTAGGGGTGAAGGGGAGTCATTCTTTAAGAAAAATTTCTAGGAAGGACGTTTTCCCCCTCAGGGAGCATTTTTTCTTCTTTAGTAACTAAGTATATTAAGGGTTTCTTCTGATTTTTAAGAGCTATAGTGGGGGAAACTGTAGGACTTTAAAACTAATGGAGCATAGCTGAATCCACTCATCCCAGTATGAGGAAGACATTATACCCAGCTAAAGACTCAAGCTGAAGACAGAACAATTCTACTACCACACACCCAAAGGATTTATTGTTGGCAGGCACCAACAGCAACCACAGGACCAGGAGAGAAACACTGATCATCAGCTGCTTAAAACCGGCAGGGAACCAGCAGTGACTCCGTGTCTGCTAGAGACAATGCACCTTTGATAGTGAGGGGCCTGGAAATCATCTTATAGCTGGAATTATTGAAGGATGAAGGATATTTAATTTAGAGAACAAAAGATTGAGGAGGGGCATGGTAGTTATTTTAATAATTTGAAGGGCTTTTATGTGGAAGAATGAATGAATTTGCTCTATAGAGTTTTATATAGGAGAACCTAAGACCAGTGGAAAGCTTTAAGAAGGCATATGTTAGCTCAGTGTAATGAAGAACAACTATAATGGTCCAATAATGTAATGGATTATGTGACAAGAGGACAGTGAATTCTCTGTTATAGAAGAGTAGTCCAAAGACTCCACAGATGGAATGAAGTTTGGGAATCATCTAGCCCAATGCTTAATTTTACAAATGAGGGAAGTATGTTACAGAGAGTAGTCATTCATTTTTTTGCTTATGCATTTGTCAAGAATATTACATAGAAGATTTCTGTATTAGGTGAGGAGTTGGTATAGCTGACCTTTAATGTCCATTCTAACTCAGAAAATCTATGATTCTCTACAAGACTGGTCAGAATGAAGCTGTGAAGAAGGAAAATAATCATCTTTTGTTGGACATCTAGTATTTCTTTAGGGACTCTTTAATGAAGACAAAATATTTTCATTGACAATAGAAAATTGAAAAATTTTCATTCTGATATTTTAAGATATCAGAAGATTTTGGTCTAGAAGTCTCTCTAAATTATTAAACCATGGTCATTATTTTGTATTCAGGAATACAATTTTCCCCCTACATGTAGAAACATAACCAACCAGGACTTTTGGTGATTGGGACAAGGAAGAACAAGGAAGGGGAAATCTGGGGAGAAATCACAAGTCCAGCCATAGGAAGGGAGCAAGGTAATGTCAAACCAAGGAGAAAATTAGCTGGAGTAAAGGAAGAGCTTGGGATTCTACTTCTAGGGCATGTTACCCTTTACCTTCACTGTGCTATGGATCATTTTAGTGTTTTAATATAGTCACATTGATGAAGAGACAGCTCTTCCACTCAGCGAATTCTACCTGTGTCTCCAAGAGAGTAGCTAATACCCACAAGGATCCTCAAGTGTCCTAGCCCCTACCCCATAAGGAATTAGGGTGGAGTGATTCAAAGTTGTCTCCCACAACTCTTGAATGAGTCAAGAAGGTTGAAGTGGCACCACTCTAAATTTCAGCACCTAGGACAGTCCTATTTACCCCACCCCAGTTCTGGCATTATTTCATCGACATTCTCATACTTATAATAGCTTCAGAGATAAATAATAATAATATTAATAACAGTTCTGGGAAAATATTAATTAATTGATAATAATAATAATAGCATTTATAAAGTGCCTAATATGTACTAAGCACTGTGCTAAGCATTTTTAAAACAGTATCTCATTGGCTCTTCACAACAACCTTGAAAGGTAGGTGCTATTATTATCCCCATTTTATAGTTGAGAAAAATGAGGGAAACAAAGGTTGACTGCCAAGATCCCACAGCTAGTAAATATCTGAGGCTGACTTTGAATTCAGGTATCTCTGATTTCAGGTCCCACACTCTATCCACGGCACCTCGCTGGCTGCACTGTCCTTAGCCAGCTTTATACTTTTATGTGACTTAGCCCAACCTGTACTATGTAGAAAGGAAAGAAACTGGAAAGTCAAGGAAAGATTGTAGGAATGAGGAAAGGCCCTGGCAAAGCAATGAAAACCCTCTATCTAGTAGGGAGGAATCGTGCTAGCTAACGAAGAGACTGTGATACTGAAGAAGTCTACCCCTTCCTTCACTGTCTTCCCTGTTCTTTTCCCATGGACTGAAAAAAACGCAAGTATACCTTTGGGATACATGGATCATTTTAACTTTTTGAGAATTTAATAATTATCTAGTCTACCTTATAATATTGCTTCTGCATTTGGAGGTAGAAATTTAGATCTAACAAAAATGTAAATGTGTGCTATGCTGTCCAAAGGGATATGACTCTGTCTCTCATTGATATTCAACATGCATAGCTTAGCAGCCTTTGAAATCTAAACACAAGTCAAGACACATCTGTTTAATATAGTTTTACAGCACTTACAGTTATTTTGTGGTTTTTATCTTGTCATTTTGATCTAGTATTCCAGGCCTGCATTCTAACTGTAATTCTATTTAATGTACAAAATGTGATGTAAATGTTGGCATAAATTATATATAGAAATAAATTACATTGTATTATAATGGTGAAAAATAAAAATTTTCTCATTCTTTATTTAATACTTTCTCCCTGCAACAATCCCTAATGGACAATTAAATTGACTTACTGTGAGTGAAAGGTTTTTCGTAGGTCATGGCAATCATATGTTATAACAATCCTATTGGTATTTCACAGAACCACTGCAACTGAAATCATATTGTGTATAAATTAAAATAAGCTGGAAGTCTTATCTGATGCCCACAAGGTACAAGATTCTGCTTCTGTGGAGTTAACCTTAGGATGTTACATCTATTTTACTTAGGCAACAGTAAAGGTCTTTGAGATGGCTGGCCAGAGGTGGGAATTATTTGCACCCAGAGGATTTTGTTTTATTTTCTTTAATGGCTAGAGGCACAAAGGGTCTTCTATAGAAACACTGCCATTGTGCAAAAATGGAAAACTATTAAGTTGAGCTTAAGGAAGAACTTATACTTAATGGTGGGGGAAGAGTGACAGAACAAGGAAAATTCACTATCAGAATTTTATAGATTTGACATGATGCAAAAAGATCATAACTGAATGATTAAATGAATGCAAAATCATTTATCAAAAGCTTACTATGTGCCAGGACCATGCAAAATCTCTGGAAATACAAATACAGAAATGATAATAATGGCCCTCTAGGAGTTAGATGACCTGGGAATCAATACATGTTGGATAATTGTGGCCAGGGAAGTTTTGGTCTGATGAATAGCAGGAATGATAAATTGATCCATGGGACAGTTAATTTATGCCCCCTTAACAGAAGCAATCACTTGCTAATAAAGACAACTTAGTTCTAGGCTGGGAGTTCCCCTGTGCAGAGCATTAATTGCCCCAGGGTCTAGGAGCATGATTCCCGAAGATTCAGTCTGGAAGGTGTCTTTCTAGGTAGGAAAAGCAGGGTAGTGGAAGGTCAGATAGCATGATTGTCCTAAGGGGGAATGGCTTGGATGGGAATAATTTTTATAACATAGCACTAACTGGGGCAACCTAAGCATTCCAATTCTGTATCATTGTAGTTTTTTTAAAAACATTTCTTCTAGGATGACAATATTTGCCCAGAAATTCCTAGAGTTTAAAAAAAATTTGAAAAGCTATGCAATTGCTCTGTAGATAATTTTTAAAAGTGACATGGTAGGGCCTTTTGCCAATATGATTTGCTACTGGAAGGCAATACGCCTGACTGTACCAAACAGCTGTTGAGTAATAAGGTGAACACAGAAATACTGACACCATCTGCTCTGGAGAACTACCAGGTCTGCTTCTTGTAGCCTGGCAATCCAGAGCACAGAAACCAAAGATAAAGCTAAGGCATCTGCCAATTTTCTGCTAATTCCCTAAAGTTGTTTTATAATGTCTTTTCTAATGGATATGCTGTAAAAATGCAAATGTAATGAACTAGCAATTCCCACATATAGCTTCTCTAATTAATGTGTTAAAATTATTCATTTCTGAATCTAAATGACCTAGAGATGCCCAAATATGGAGAAAATACTATGAAGGGTATGTCCCAGCAAACTTTACATCTTAACCTCAGTGCTGGACCAGTTCTAGGTGTTTTATGGGTATGGAGCTAGATTGTGGTATCCATTGAGGTCTGCCATGGCCCATTTCTAATCCAGGAGACTACTAAGTGAAAAATGTGCTCTGTTTAATAAAGTGCTTGGGTTCACTTTGAAATAAATCCAGAATTTCCCAGAGGGCCTAAAATTGAACCAGGTTCACCCTAGAGTAGAAATGGAGTTTAGCTTTTTCTCAGAACTGCTTTCTACTCTCAAGAAACATAGACTCACAGATGAAAGGTTATTTTCTAATGTGTTCTCCAAGCTAAAATAGAGCCTTGTACTTTTCTAGATCTTGACATATACCCTCTAGGACTTGATCAGTCTAGAGCCTACTGAGAGAGTAAAAGAGTGAAACTTCTGGTTAAGATGGCATCTTAAAAGGCTATAGAGGAGCCCAGGTTTCACAATATACTTCAGCGATGGTTTTTAAAATGCATTAGGCTGAATAACAATCAAGAAATTAAAAAAGAAAACATCAGTACTGTCCTCCAACAAGAAGACCATACAAAAAGGCATCTGGAATCCTTGAGCACTTGAAGATGCATCCTAGCAAGAAAGTCAAAAGAGAAGCTCAGGGTAACATGCCAAAAGCCACCCTGGACCAAGAAGGCCTCCAAGGGACAGAATCTTATGGAAGCACCTACATCAAGGAGGTACTAGGAAATCTGTAAGCCCACAACTACACCCTGACCATGGACAGCTAACTGCTGAGTTCCAACAAAGAATCCTGAAGCCTGCTAGAACTCTTGAGTTTGGACACATCAGAAAAAATAGAAGACAGGTGCAAAAGCACAGAAAACTCATGTTAGGATTAAACAGGGCCAGTCCACTTCATTCAAGAGTAAAAGAGCAATATCTGTCCCTGGCATAAAAACCCAAATCAGGAATTGAGGTTGGAGATATGAATGAACAAAAGCAGGCAATGAATAGCAAAGATATATCATAGGTTGAGAGATGCCCAAGAAGTAACCCATAACAAGAGGGTAACTCCATAAGTATACACAGAGATTCCAGGGGGAAAAAATAAAAAAAAGATGGTTTGGATACAAAAATTACAAGTGTACATGAAAGAAATGAAACAAGAGGTAAAAATGGAATTATAAGTTGAATAAGAGTTTTACTGGAAAGAACTGGTTGGAGAACTAATAGCTTAAATCAGAAGGGATAAAAAAACCCCAACTTGTACAAATAACACACTCCCTAAAAACACTGGAATAGGCTAAACAAAATTCAATGATTCCCCAAGACAAAGGAAATAAGATAAAATCAAAAGAATGAAAAAATAGAGGGAAATATAAAGTATCTTTGTTGTAAGAAACAACTGACTTGGAAACAGGTAAAGATAAACTAAGAATTAGAAGAATATCCTACATCAATAAATCATAAATGAAAACTGCCCAGATTTACTAGATCCACAGAGGAAAGTGAAAATAAAATGCATTGGTTACCTCCTGAAAGAAACCCCCAAAAGAAAATTCCTAGGCATGTCATAGCCAAAAATCCAGATATTCCAGGTTGAAGAAAAAATACTGTAGTCAACCATAAAGAAAAAAAATTCAAGTATCAAGGAATCACAATCAGGTTCACAAAAGGTCTGATATCAACTAAATGTAAAAGAGAGAAAATCTTGGAGTATGGTATTCCAAAAGGCAAAAGATAAAGACATAACCAAGAATAACTAACTTTGCAAGACTAAATATAAATCTACCAGGGAGAAAATGGATTTTTAATGTAAGAAAAGACTTTCAAGCATTCCTAAGTGTAAATTGTAAATACATGAGTCAAGGGAATCTGACTAGGGTAAATACATCTCAGCAATTAAAAGGGCCCAAATACTGATGAAATGCTTACATTCTAATAGGCAGAGAAGACACAAGTGTCCCTTCATAATCCTAAAATCTTCAAGTGTTAGAGAAGGAATTAAATAAAACAAACAGAAGGGCATGGGGTGATTTTGTATTGTTTTCATGATCTTAAGAGAGGAAAGAAAAAGAAAGGGGAAAGGAATATATTGGGAAAGAAATGAGAAAAAAAGTGTTGAATTTACTATTTCTCTTATTTGAGTTCTTGAGAAGAAAAGCATACAAACATGGAGAAAAGGATGGGGTAATAATGGGTATCACATGAAACCCACTCTTGTCTGAACTATTCAAAAGAGGGTTGAAAACCCTTGTGCATGAACATTTAGTATGGTAATACATTAAATTCAGTAGGGAAACAGATATGTGATTGTTCCCTCTCTGGTTTTACCCTTTTTCTCAAACTCCTTCCTTTTCTTTCTCTATCATCTGAGTGGAAGATGGATTGAATAAGGAAAAGACTTGAGAAAGAAAGACCAGTTGGAAGTTGTTGCTGTAGGTTGGGTAAGAAGTAATGAGGGTGGGCATAGAAGCAGGAAATTCCTTGAACTTCCCCAACAACCACTTCAAATACCTATAAAATATTACTCTAGGGGGGCGGAGCCAAGACGGCGGAGTAGAAACAGCTCATCCAAGCCACTCTGCCCCCACATTCCCCCCAAACGATGTAAAAGGGGACTCTGAACAACTTCTGGAGCCCCAGCACCCACAGAACGACACAGAGAAGCTAAACTCCCGCTGAGGACAGCCCAGCAGCCCTGCAGGAAGGACCAGCGCAGTGGTCTGGGACCTGGCAGCGTGCAGCGCGCAGAGCGCAGGAGCCAAGCCGAGCCCAGGTCCGCATGAGCCGAGGTTTTAGCCCCAGGGCGGCAGGGCCAGCAGCCAGCTGGAGGAACCCCAGAACACCAGGAGCTGTGGAGAATCCAGAATTATCAACATAGACTTGCCTAGGACAAAGTAAGAGGTTAGTGTCCTATGGACTTTGGGACTGGTATTAGGGAATGAGTCGGCTCCCTCCCCTGGGGGCTAGAAGCCGCTGAGGACAAACGCCATTTTGTAGTTTTCAGAGGCAGCTCCCGCTCCCAGCCTGCAAATTTGTAGGGAGATCCAGCGATCAGTCTTGGGGGTAATCGCTCTTGCTTTAACCTCCCTGGATCTGGATTGTGATCTAGGGTGGAAGTCGTGGGTGGGTTTACAGATTGCCAGAAACGGAAGTTGCCCCCCACACGTTCGGGACGAAAATTCCTCTATCTGGCCTTAAAGCCGTAGTGTGGCAACAAGCCCAAAAGTCAAGTAATTAAGTGGCAACATGCCAAGGCAAAGGAAACAGAAAAATGCAACCCTAGACTCCTATTTTGGGGGCATAGAGCGGAAAAGGACTGTGAGGTCAGAAGTCCTGCTCCAAAAGCCCCAGGGGAAAACATGAGTGGGTTGCAGGCCATAGAGGACCTTCAGAAGGACTTTAAAAATCAAATAAGAGAAGTGGAGGAAAAATTAGAAAGAGAAATGAGAAGGATGCAGGAAAAGTATGAAATGAGGGTCAACAGCCTGACTGAGGAAAACAACACCTTAAAAAATAGACTAACTCAATGGCAAAGGAGGCCCAAAAGGGCAATGAGGAGAAGAATGCCTTAAAAAGTCGAATTTGCCAGATGGAAAAAGAATCTCAAAAGTTCACTGAGGAGATTCATTCCTTCAGAATTAGACTGGAGCAAATGGAAGCTAATGACTTTATGAGAAATCAAGATGCTGTTAAGCAGATCCAAACAAATGAAAGAGTAGAAGGCAATGTGAAATATCTCATGGAAAAACCACTGACCTGGAAAATAGATCCAGGAGAGACAATTTAAAAATTATTGGACTACCTGAAAGCCATGATCAAGGAAAGAACCTAGAAATCACCCTTCAAGAAATTCTCAAGGAAAACTGCCCTGATGTTTTAGATCCAGAGGGCAAAATAGAGGTTGAAAGAATCCACCGATCACCTCCTGAAAAAGACCCCAAAAAGAAAACTCCCAGGAATATTATAGCCAGGTTCCAGAATCCCCAGATCAAGGAGAAAATACTTCAAGCAGCCAGGAAGAAACAATTTCAATATTGTGGAAACACAATCAGAATAGCCCAGGACCTGGCAGCTTCTACACTGAGGGATCGAAGGGCATGGAATATGATATTCCAGAGGGCAAAAGAACTGGGAATGAACCCAAGGGTCACCTACCCAGCAAAACTGAGTATTTTGTTTCAGGGGAAAATATGGTCATTCAGTGGAATAGAGGACTTTCAAGCATTCTTGAGGAAAAAACCAGAGTTGAATAGAAAATTTGACATCCAGACACAAGAAGCAAGAGATGCCCGAGAAGGTAATCAGGGAAAAGAAATCAAAAGGAACTTATCAAAGTTGAACTATTTACATTCCTATATGGAAAAGCAATAACTGTGACTGATGATATCTTTCTCACTATGAAAATAATGGAAGAAGGGGTGTGGTCATATGAATACATATGTGAATGTGTGTGTATATGGTTACAGTTATATATGGATAGAGGGCATAGGTTGAATTTGTTGGGAAGGGAGAATACTCAAGGGATGAAATTATGAGGTGAGAGAGGAAAGTGGCAAGAGGAGATGAGGAGAGACAGGGTAGGGTAAACTATCCCATGTAGAAGAAGCAAGGGGAAGTGGTTGCAAAGGAGGGGGAGAATAAGGAAGGCTAGAAAAGGCAAAACCACATTCAAATTGAATTTGGTTCAGGGAGAAAATGACATACATAGTAAATGGGCTATCTCAACCTGCAGCAGGATAGGGGGAAGTGGGATGGGAGGAGGGATGATGGATGGGAGGGCATCCTTGGGGTGAGGGGAGGTTGGAAGTACCCACTATAAAAGAGGGACAGGATCATGTAGGGAATGGACCAGGTGGGGGGTGGGATGAGTGGGAGGGAATTATAAGCAGCCTTGTACAATATATCTACTATGATAATGTTTTGCATAGCTAGATATGTACAACATATACTGAATTACTTATCTCCCAAGAGGGAATGGGTGACAAAGGAGGAAGGAAATGGATCTGAAATTCGAGGTCGTAACATTAAATGTTTCAAATATATATAAATACTATTATTAATACTCTTTTGCTTGTAATAGGGAGATAAGATGTGCAGGCATTGGGATGCAAAGACTCACCTTCCTCTAATGGAAAAGTCAGTGGGGGTATGGGAGAAGGTATGGGAGAGAGCAGATTGGAGGAAGCGATATCTTGTGGGATTACTGTTCTGGGAGGTTGGGTAGGGGAATAATGGGGGGGAAATGATTGTAACTCAAAATCTGGCGGAAATGAATGATGTAAAACAGAAGTTAATAAAGCATTTGTTTAAAAAAAAAGAAAATATTACTCTAAACAAACTTTAGAGCTACAGAACCCACAAAGTGACAGAGAGAAACAAATCTCCCACTGAAGGCAGCCTGGCAGGCCAGCAGAAAGGGTCCATCACAGCATGCTGGGAGCAGAGTGCAGTCCCACATGAGCCTCCCAGTTTTGGCCTCAGGGCAGCCCCGACCAGCAGCAGCCATAGCAGACGTCAAGAGACTGAATCACCAGCAGCTGTGGTGGTTTCCAGACTTTTCAACCCATAAACACGAAAGAGCAAGTAAAAGGTCAGTCCAGAACTCTGTTGGAAAGGAAGGGCATGGTCTGGCCCCTGCCACTGGGGCAAGAGGTGGCAGAGTTGCAGTGGCTGCAGCTGCTACTTTGCATGGCTACTTCCAAAGCTCCTGGCCTGCAGATCACAGAAGAACCAAGCAACCATTCAGAGGGTAATCACTCTTGCTTTAACCTGCTTGGATCTGGATCACTGTCTTGGGTGGAAGTCCTGGAGTGTGCTTCTGGGGGCTGCAAAGAGGGCACCCAACTTATACCTCCAGCAGCTGAGAAAACCCCAGTGATTTGGGACAAAGCTCTCCTCTCTGGAAACAGAGTTCTATCAGTCGAGTAATTGACTGGCAACATGAACAAGCAGAGGAAGCAAAGCAAGCAAAACAATCAAACCTTAGATTCCTTTTTTGGGGACAAAAAGGATCAAAGCATGGAATGGGAGGAAGACAATGAAGTCAGAACTCCTGCATCAAAAGCTTCCAAGAAAAATATGAATTGGTTACAGGCCACGGAGAAGCTCAAGAAGGATTTTGAAAATCAAGTAAGAGAAGTGGAGGAAAAATTGGGAAGAGAAATGGAAATAATGTAAGAAAATCATGACTAGGGGTGGCTAGGTGGCACAATGAGTAGAGTGTCGGCCCTGGAGTCAGAAGGACCTGAGTTTGGATCTGGCCTCAGACACTTAACACACACACAAACCAAAAAAAAACCTAGCCATGTGTCCTTGGGCAAGTTACTTAACCCTAATTGCCCTCCAAAAAGCAAAAAAAGAAAAAAGAAAATCATGACAAGCAAGTCAACAAACTGACTGAAGAAAATAACACCTTAAAAAATAGACTAACGGGGCGGCTAGGTGGTACAGTGAGTAGAGCACCAGCCTTGGAGTCAGAAGGACCTGAGTTCGGATCTGGCCTCAGACACTCAACACACACAAACAAAAACATAGCCATGTAACCTTGGGCAAGTTACTTAACCCCAATTGCCCTCCAAAAAGCAAAAAAAAAAAAAAAAAATAGACTAACTCAAATGGCAAAAGAAGCCCAAAAAGCCAATGAGAAAAATGCCTTAAAAAGCCGAATTTGCCAGATAGAAAAGGAATTTGAAAAGCTCACCAAAGAGAATAATTCCTTCAGAATTAGATTGGAGCAAATGGAGGCTAGTGACTTTTTGAGAAACCAAGATCCTATTAAACAAATCCAAACAAATGAAAAAATAGAAGGCAAAGTGAAATATCTCATTGGAAAAACCATTGACCTCGAAAATAGATCCAGGAGAGATAATTTAAAAATTATTGGACTACCTGAAAGCCATGATCAAAAAAAGAACCTAGAAATCATCCTTCAAGAAATTCTCAAGGAAAATTGCCCTGATGTTTTAGAACCAGAGGACAAAATAGAAATTGAAAGAATCCACCAATCACCTCTTGAAAAAGAACCGAAAAAGAAAACTCCTAGGAATATTATAGCCAGGTCCTGGAATTCCCAGATCAAGGAGAAAATGTTACAAGCAGCCAGGAAGAAACAATTTGAATATTGTGGAAACATAATCATTATAACACAAAATCTACCAGCTTCTACATTAAGAGATCAAAGGGCTTGGAATATGATATTCCAGAGGTCAAAGGAGCTAGCATTAAAACCAAGAATTACCTACGCTGCAAAACTGAGTATAATGTTTCAGGGGAAAATTTCAACGAAATAGAGGACTTTCAAGCATTCTTGATGAACAAGCCAGATTTGAATAGAAAATTTGACGTTCAAATACAAGAAGCAAGAGAAGGTAAACAGGGAAAAGAAACCATAAGGAACTTAATAAAGTTGAACTATATTCACATTCCTACATGGAAAAACATTAATTGCAACTTATGAAACTTTTCTCAATATGAGGATACATATGGATATGGATATGCAATATAGTATTCATTATAACATCTGTATATGTATGCATGCATGCATGCATGTATGTATATATATATAATATATGTATATAAGAACATGGTAAAGAAAAACAACTTTGAAAGACTGAACTCTGATTAATGTAAAGGATGAACTACAATAACCAATGATGAAGCATGGCTCCAACCTCTTGACAGAGAGGTAATAGACTAGAAGTGCACAATGGAAAATACATTTTCACATATGGTCATATATGTTTGCTTGACTATGCTACTTTTTTAAAAGAAGTGTTTTTTATTTGGAGAGGGAGTCAGAAATTAAAGGAAGAAGTAGGCTAGTGATAGCAACATCTCTTCCAAAAAAGTAAGAAAGATAAAGCATCTATGAGGAATTTAAAGAAAATACATAGAAGAGATCAGAAGGAAGTTCAGAGAGTAGCACAGACATGCTACATCTTTAGAATTAAGTTACTGAACTGAGGTGGGTTTTTTAAAATTATATATATTGAGATACCGGATTCATATACAATTTCACCCCTCCTCCCTACTGCCCTCCTCCACATCACCACCCTTTTTTTTGTTCTTTTTTGGATAAGTTCTTTGGTTTTTGTTGAGCTCAGAATAACAAAATTTTAAAATAAAGAATGAACAAAGAATATTTGCATTCACCTGCATTCAGGTCTCTGTTGAACACTGAGATGCCATATATAGTCCTATCTCTTTGAAGATTACATTTTCATGTATCTCACATACCTCATGATTTCTTTCTTTCTCTTTCTTTCTTTCTTTCTTTCTTCCTTTCTTTTTTCCTCCCTCCCTCCCTTTCTTTCTTTCTTTCTTTCTTTCTTTCTTTCTTTCTTTCTTTCTTTCTTCCTACCTACCTTCCTTGTTTCCTTTCTTTCCTTTCCCTTCTTTTTTTAATGCTATCAGGGTTCCCTCCCATCTACCTACCCATTTGTGGTTATACATGTTTATATTAGTTTATATTATCACTCCTCCATCTTATTCAATGAAAAAGTACTGTGTCTTCTCCAGATGCTTTCCTCCCTTAGTCTTGGAGATGAAGGGGGAATGGGAATTGCCTCAGAGCCCTGTTCTATGAATCTAGTTTGACTAGCCTGAGTTTGAATCTCATCAGTGGCCACAGTCCTAAACAGTCTGAACAGTTCAGACCATTCTATCAGACTTTCTTATGATATATGAAATCACATGCAGACTTGTAGGCTAGCTTTTGTTGCAGAAAATGCTAAGAGCAGCTCCAACAAAAGCCCCCTGGTATCCTTATAGGAAACTAGAAGCCAGAGCCAGTCACACAAGATAAGGCATAAAAACATAGGCTCACAGGCCAAAATGTAGAAAATTGAATTGATGCTTTGTATAGAAAATACTCCATTAATCTGCCAGTACCAAATTATTGAAGCCTTGCTTCTAAGTAAGGTTTTGATCTTACAGAAGCAATAAGAAAAAAAAAAGATAAGATATATATCATTTGGAGTGGGGCTCAAGGTACTGACTGACTCAGAGAGAGGCACATGTAAATACAAGTTGGATGGAGCCTGAGATACTTGCTGGGGAAGAAGTTCCTCTAGTTACTCATAATGCTAGGAATTATAATGTTCTTCTTGGCCCAGCCCTTGGGTGGAGCCCTTGTGAGTAAGCCGGAAAACACAATGCTTTCTGCTTTGTCAGACTGGGGAGAAGGGAGAAATTCTTTTTAAGGTGTACCTGGGAATGACAGTGTTAGGGACCCAAGATCAAAATTCTAGTAGATGAGGAATGGAGATGAAAGGGCCAAAGGGAGGAGGCAGTGTCTGAAGCAAAAGGAAGTAGAGAACATTATAAGGTCCAAGAGGGAGCTACATGGAAGTATCATATTTTACAAATTCAAGTGACATAATGTCTGGATAATCAATTATTTCATTAATAATGCCAGTATTTTATTGACAAAAGAGGTCAATGGCACTCTCGAATGCCAAAGACCCCTCATGGTAGTGGGCTTACAGTTTATATGCCCTTGGAAGAATGCGTGTTCCTAAACGTCGTGATCAACTCTGGTTAACAATTAATGAAAAAATAAATATTATAATGAGTTTGGGCTCATTTGGATCACCCAAGTCATGGACACAGAGACTTATCTGTTTCCATAGCACAGTGTGACAAAAGAGAGAATCCTCATTTTCTCAGACCTGAGTAAACACAACGAGTAAGAATATACCGATTTGTCTAAACTTAGGATTTCTTTACTATCTTTGATTACCATTTAGTCTGAGTGAGTCTTTGTCCAAGATTTCCCACACTGGTTGATTTCAGAATGAGAAAGTAGAAAAGGGGAAAAGTCTTGTTCCTAATTCAATAATAAGTTATTAATATATCAAAGAAAATAATTTCTCTCAGAAGGAGATCTGGGATTCAGGCTACACTAATTTATGCCTAGCTATGAGTGGCTGGCTATGTTCTTCAGTTTCTCCAGAAGTACCTGGAGAAATTCAACTGGAAAATTCTTGCTGTGGGTTCTCTCATTCTTTTCCACACTAATAGCTGCTGTGTCTTAAGGCATCAGACCTACATGACCTACATGGCCATTTCTCACTTGATTAACACACAGAATTCTCACTCTGGCCACTTTCCAACATTCTCAGTGAGAGCTAAAGAAATCATAATATCCTTAGAGCTAGAAGAGGTTATAGAGGTCAACAAGTTCCTGCCCCTTTATTTTTCAGCTAAGGAAACAGGCTCAGAGATATTATATGACATCCCCAGTATCACTCAACTAGAAGGAGTCAGAGGCAGGATTTTAACCGAGTCCAACACCGTATCCACTATGCCACACTGGTAAGATTGCCAGCACAGCTCGACACAGTCCAAACTAATTATTTCTGGGTAGGAGAAAGCACTTTATATACTTCAAAGTACTATATAAATCTACTCAATTCAATAAATATCTATTAAGCACCTATTAAGTACCGACACCCAGCTAACCCCTGTGGCTACAAATAAGTAAAAGAAAAAGACAGTCCCTGCCCTCAAGGAATTTAGACTCTTCCTGGGGAAGACAACACTTCAAGTTCATTGGAGTTCAAGCCAAGCAGAGCTGCAAATGGAAAGTGGAGAGTTAGTTTTAGGGGTTGCCCTTCCAACTTGTTAATGATTGCCCGGATATAAGCTCCATTTCACTCTCCTTTTCTCAGCTTTTTCTTTTAATTTCCCTTGAAAATGAATGAGAGGGAGAAAGGCAAAAAACATAAAAATATAGCTCCCATTTTAGAGTATATTGCAGTTTATAAATGGTCTCTCCTCATGACCAGCCATACTTTCTCACCACCATATGTAGCAGCAAGCATCCTAGCATACCTGGGATGGCTGCTAGCACAGGTTCTGAGATCTGCTTTTCTGAAAGAAAGCAACTCAAAATGGGTCAACAATCTTACTTTAATCAAACATATATTAT
The DNA here is from genome assembly GCA_011680675.1 of Gymnobelideus leadbeateri. Classification (NCBI taxonomy): domain Eukaryota; kingdom Metazoa; phylum Chordata; class Mammalia; order Diprotodontia; family Petauridae; genus Gymnobelideus; species Gymnobelideus leadbeateri. The sequence goes on along the minus strand of WOXC01006973.1, from coordinate 112,421 downwards.
TTACCTAGATCAGGGGGGAAAGTCAGCACCCTGAACTTCAGAGAATACAAACAGAAGTTACAAGCAGACAAAAAAATACAGACAGAGAAACAGACAAGCAGACAGGGCTTCCAGCTGTTGAATCATTACATCCATGCCTAGTTAGTTACCAGTCAGGGAAGCACCAGCATCTGGGTTTTCAAAGGAGGGGAGGCCTCAAAGGCTGCCCAGAGTCTCATCTGGCAAAATCACACAACTCTCCCCAAAGTGAGCCCCAAAGCAAAACCTCACATCAGGGTATATATAGCCTTCTCCTGGGTCAGAGAATGTCACAACACTCTTGACCCACTGTCCAATCACAAAGTAACAAGGTATGGGCATTCCTGAAAAACAAGCCTCCTGCCATAGGCTTCATGTGACCACATTCAGCCTATTAGGGGGCGGAGTATATTTTCAAATCAGGGAAGGTTCTAATATTCACTTAAGCCTATCAAGGGGCCAAGGGGCAGGAAGATCTTCAGATTCCCCTTACCATTACATTATGCCTTTTCATACCTTCCCTCTCTTCCCCTTTTCATGTCCTTTTTATGTGTTTTCTTTCTCCATTATTATTCAAGAGCAGGGGCTGTATTTCTTTTTTATATATCTGTATCCCCACAGTACTCAACACAATACAAAGTATTTATTATATAGTCTTTTTTAAAATGGATATTTATTGCTGTATATTTTATATCTTCTCTTACATTCTACTGTGCATAAGACAATGCTTTTTTCTCTTTTCCTATTTTTTATTTAAGTTTGTAATATATTTCTTTTCTTCTTGCATATTTAAGTTTTAATATTTGTCTAAAATAAATCTACAAAAACAAAAACAAAAAATGAATGAGAGAAAAACAAAGAAATAAAAACCACACTTATGTGGAGATTCTTCATTGATATATGACTCAACAACCTAAATCCTTGGTTCTAAATTTTTGTTAGTATTATGCGTGTATATATATATATATATATACACACACAGCAACAATCTGTAGTACTTGCCCTTAATATGTATCACCTTAATGTCTATGTTATTAACACAGAATGAAGCATGCAGAGGATGTAAGATTATTTTTTGCCCTCCTTTTTATCTCTATTGCTTATCAAAGTGCCTGGCACATATTAAGCACTTAAAAGAATACTTTTTGCTTGACACTGGTAGAAAGATTGCTGAATTGGGAGTCAGAGCAGGTAGGCTCTACTACCATCGTCTCTGTGGGTGAATCAGGGCCACTCTCTGGGTCTTTTCCTTCAGTTGTAAAATGTGGGTTTGTACTAAATGACCTGTATGGTCCTTCCCAGCTCCATATCTATGATGCTATGATGAAAGGGAGCCTAGCTATCTGAGGAAAGTGGAAAAGGTTTAAAATAGTGGTGTGTGTGTGTGTGGGGGGGGGGGGGGGATTTGATCATTCACATGGAATCAAATGACAAAAGAAAACAGCATTCATCAAGGCCCACCTAAGATGAGAATAATGTCAATTTATACTTGAGCTGGAGTTCTGGATTTGTGATTTTCCCTAGTGAAAATATAGTATTATAAATCTGTAACTGCAAGGGACTTCAAAGGCTGACTAGTCCAACATTCTTATTTCACAGATATGGGAAGGGAAATCCACGATGGCTGATCCAAGTTTACACAGTGACAAGCATCAAAGTAGAGCCAATAACAGAGAAAGTGTATGGTAGAGTTTTACCCAGAATTGGTAAGATGGTTGCATCAGACAGACAAGGGAGCAAAGGACTCTATGTGTATCCTTGCAACTGCTGACCATGGGGTCCAAGACGAAAATGAAGTCAAAAAGGGAATGAAGAACTGGAAGAAGAGGAAAGGGTAGAGGGCCTAAAAATCATCAGTCGATTCATTTCAGTTCCCTTCAATTCAATTTGGTTTATTTTAATTCAATTCAGCAAGGATTTCTTAAGTACAATGTGATACAGTAGAAAGAAAATTAGTTTTGATGTCTAAGCACTTGGGTTCAAATTTCTTATGCTTATTACCTGTTTGACCTTAGGCAAGTTACTTAGTTTTCCTGGGCTTCATTTTCCTCAAATGTAAAATAAGGGAGTTTGCTTAGATGGCTTCTGAGTTCCCTTCTAGTCTTCTCTCCATGATCTTTTGTGCCATTCATTGTGCTAAGCATGGGGGAGAAAAGGAAAGAGTCTGTTTTCAAAGGCTTATATTTTACTGAAGAAGACAATATGTATACAGATAAGTAAATATAAGATATATACAATGTACTTGGGTGTGTTTGTGTGACAAAAATATAGGGAATCATGACAAATGTAGGGAGTATGAGAAATACAAACCCAGGATAGATTGCAAAGCTTATCAAAAGAATATTTCTCTCTGCTCTGAATACATGTGGTACACACAGGCTGAGTGTATCATCTACACATTTTATCAAGCCCTACTTGGTAATATTTCACATTCCAGCATGCTTATTTTTCCATCATCCATCCTGCCTACTGCTAAACTCTCCAGATCAATGGGCTTTGCCATCTCCCCTGATGCATAATGGTTCCTCCTTGACCTAGCTGGAACCACAATTAAATCAATTGTTACTGGAAATGAAGTGTCCATCAATCAACATTTATTAAATGTTTACTTAATGCCAAATATTCACAATCCCCGTGACTTTAAAGTACCCTTTCAGGGCTACTCTGCTCTATAGAAGTAACTTCCTCCTATTAGAATGTAAGTTCCATGGAGACAGGAACTGTCTCCTTCTTGTTTTTGTATCCCCAGAATTTAGCACAGTACTTAGCACATAGTAAGTGCCTAATATATGCATTTTCTTTTATTTCTTCATTCTTTCACTCACTTATTCATAGTTGTAACCAGAGAGGAAAATTTCTGCTTCTTGGAGATGGAGCAGTTTTGAGTGATGATGGATGTTTATCACCTGTTGAGAAGGTGGCTAAAAGTGGAGATAATGGTCATGGAATGTGACAAGTTTGAGGACAAGATGTGGGAAATGTCATCAACTGTGATACTGATGTCACTTGCAATTGAGAATTTAATGCCGTTTTAAGACTTTTGACAATGAATGCAAAAAAAGAAGGAAGAGGAATGGCAGTTCAAATCAAGTTCCTAGTTGATCCTGAATCTAAGGCAGGAACTATTGTTTTATTTTTTTAATTGCTCTTGTGTGTCTTTTTCCAGTGCCCGCCATGAGAATGAATTTGTGGCTGCTCTGCATTTCCCAGAAAGCAGGGGGGCGTAGTGGGAAACATACTGGACTGGGAGTCCGGGTACAAGTCCCTGCTCTGCATGACTGCCGAAGTCACCTGAGTTCTCAAGTTCTGTTTCCTCTTCTGAGAGTTGAAGGACATTCTCTCCAAGGTCTTCCACAGCTGTCTCTCCATCTCCTACTGCTTGTCAATCACAATTTAAGTCTTTAATCTGTAACCCAATTGAAACGTCTTCCCTTCGGGGAACCTGGCCAGTCACTGGCCCCCAGCAAATAATAAAGTAGATATCTCCGTCCTGCGCATCTTCTAACAGCCGTGTTTGCGCCTGTCAAACACCTAAGTCAGCAAGAGTCTGCATCCCTGCTCTCCACCCCAGTCCATCTTCTTCAGAAACCACGCCCACTTTCCTGAGCAAAACGAAGGAATTATGTCCACCACGAGGCACCGTACGGCAGGGACATAGTGCGCAGGCGCGGCTTCCCGGTCTCCGGGAGTGGCGTGTTCCCCTCCCCCAATAAGTCCAGGCTTTGGAGCGACGCCGGTGGAGCCGAAGCCGCGACCTCCGGACTTCCTTCCTCGAGCCCGCGCTCCCCTCTTCTCCACCGGTGGCGGTGTAGGCGCAGAGCCATGGCCGAGCGCGGGGAACTTGACTTGACCGGCGCCAAACAAAACACCGGAGTGTGGCTCGTGAAGGTAAAGGCCAACGAAGCCCCGCCTCCAAGTGTCCCCTCCTTCCCCCCGGCAACCTGGGGTCCCCCAGTTCTCCCTCAAGCCCCACGGGAGTAGCTGCGGCGTGGACTGAGAGACAGTTATTATAGCAGCATTTATTAGACACTTGCTGTGTCCCTGGCGCTCAGCTCAGCACTTTGGGAGGTCAGGGGTGGGGGTGAGAATGCAAAGACGAGACCGTCCTCACTGTCCTTGGGGGGAGTATAATATGTACCCAGAGAAGCAAGTGCCGAACATAAGGTCACACATTTAGAGCTGGAAGCCCGACTCCTTCATTTTACAGAGGAGGAAACTGAGGCACAGAGCTGCAGAGTGACCTGGTGCCGTCACAGCCACCAGGTGGCCGAGTCTGTATCTGAACCCGGGCTCATGACTTAAGCCCAGTGCCCTGGCTGGCACATGCCGTCCAGCCATTCAGGAGGGAGCCCCAGGACCTGGGAGTGTGATGAGGCTGGGGGTTCCCCGGCTTCGCCTTAGGCTTCACCTTAGAGTGTGCTCTGTGCTTCTGGTCTAGAGCCTCCGGGATTCCCCGAGTTTCCCCAGGTGTCCCATGCGCGGCTGAGCCTGAGGAGCGCGTGTAGCCGTACAGTTTAGATCTCATATAATGCTTCTGCTTTCTTGGAGTTTATAGGCTGGTAGAGGGACAGAGAGCTGCCCTTCTACAAGGTAAGCTGTTGTAGAAATGCGGGAACAAACGTTTAAGGATAGAAAGGAAGAAGCTTCGGGGAAAAGTGTATCACTAGAGAGGCAGAACAGAATACTGGTTTAAGTCAGAGAGAAAGAAGATAATTAAGCTTCCTGGAAAGGTTAGTTAAATATATTGTTGAGAGGCAGAGGGACAGTCAGGAAGACCAGAGTTCAGATTCTGCCTCAGACACTTATTAGCCGTGTGACCCTGGGTAAATCACTTCACCCTGTTTGCCTCAGTTTCCTCATCTATAAAATGGGCTGGAGAAGGAAATGGCAAAGTGCTTCAGTATCTGCCAAGAAAATCCCAAATGATGTCATGAAGAGTTGGATACAACTGTAATGAGTGACCAACAAAAATGCTGGTTAAGGATAGAAGGGAAAAAGGTAATTAAGCTTCCTGGAAAAGTTATTTAAGCCAGTTGTAGAAAGGCAGAATAGAATAGTGGTTAAAGTAGGAGGGGAAGAAGGTAAATAATCAATCAGGGTAAGTTTCATGAAAGAGGTGATGCTGGAGTTGAGCTTTAGAGGGGAAGGAACAGCATTTCAGGCTTAGGTAAGGTGGTGGGAGTTCATTACTTGGGTGGGTAAGCAGATTTTGATAGATGTGATAGTGGGAGGATAATTCCTAGCAGCTGATTTTTCCACCAGACATCATAGGAGGTATTTCCTGATCCATAAAGTGTGTATCTGAGGCATACTTTAAACAGTGCCAAGTCACTTGCTTCTAGCCTCTTGCATCGGAGTGGCATTCTTACTGTCACATTTTAAATGGACTCAGTGAGTGGTCTGGTGGACCTTAAGAGGCCATTAGCTAAAGGAGGAGCTGTGTATATATTAATTTATTCATATTGTATTCCACTTGCAGTAATTAGTTTTATGGAAATTTGATCAAATTCTCAATCATGGCATGTTATCAACACCTGTTCTAATTCTTGCCATATCTAGCCATGTTTAAAGACAATTTCTAAAGCTATTGAATCAATCTAGAAATAATTATTTAATACCTGCTATGCTAGACACTGTGAGTGATACAAAGAATCTGTGTTCCCTGTCTATAAGAAGCTTGTGGTGTGGTTGGGGAGGCAAGTCAACACATGAAAAACTGAATAAAATTAAATAACTATGAAAGCAAGCTTGCTTGCCAGGTAAAGGTAATTTACATGCTTTAAAGTTTAGAAAGCCCCTTTCCCACTGCAACCCATTTAGGTAGATAGTGGGTATCTCATCGTCCTCTTTTTACAGATCAGGAAACTAAGGCCCAGAGAGGTTAGGTCATTTGCTTGAGGTTGTGCAACTGGTCAGTATAAGAGCAGAGACATGAGCCCAGGGCTTCTAAATCCCAAGACACTCCATTATGAGTCACTCAGCCAACACCTTCTAGGTGGCATGCCTACTACTTGCTAGGCACTGGACCTGCTGAGATAAACTCCTACCCTTCAAGGAGCCAACATCCTATTGAAGGAGACAACATGTGTGCTCATGAATATGTACAAAATAAATGAGGGTTCAGGGGTTTGTTTTGCTTTGGTTTTAGTGCTGCTTGAGATGAACTTTTCAGGAAACTAATAGGGATTCTCAGAGGTGGGAAAGAGAGAGAGCAGCTTATGCAAAGGCAGGGAGAGGGAGCTATAGTATGCTGTGTGAAGGATAGCCAGAGGCCAAAGAATTCATGAAGGGGAGAGATCTTATAAACTTAGAAAAGCTGGAGCCTGGTGATGAAGTGCCTTTGATGCCAAATGAACTCTGCATTTGTGCTTGATCACAAGGGACAGTGTGGTACAGTAAATGGAGTGTTGGATTTGAAGGGGCCTGGATTTGTATCTAGAGCAGTGACTTAATACCAGTGTGATCTTGGCCAAGACTTTTAACTTTTCTGACTCTCGGTTCTTCTGTAAAATGGGAACATTGGGGTACATGGCTTCTTTCTTTTTTTAATCTAACATAAAGATAAAAATGTCTCATTTTTCTAATATAGTTTATTTATTATGAACTTGTATAACCATCCACAAATATAATTTCTATATTCAAAGAACAGAAAAAGGGAATTATATATGAAATTGAAACAGGTATAGCTTGTTTTTTCCCCAAGCATAAAATACATTGTACCCTTCTATTGGTGTCCCTGAATCTTCCTTTGCTCTCTTGATATTTTATGTCTCATTAATGCTTTTTTTCTTGAATGACACTATTATTTCCCTTGTTCCCAAAGCTGGGAAGCAAGAAGTGAGGAGTTCTAGGGGGCACAGTGAGTAGAGCATTGGCCCTGGAGTCAGAAGGACCTGAGTTCGATCTGGCCTCAGACACTTAATGCACACACAAACAAAAACCTAGCCGTGTGACCTTGGGCAAGTTCCTTAACCCCAATTGCCCTCCAAAAAAAAAAAAAAGGCAAAAAAAAAAAAAAAAAGAAATGAGGAGTTCTTTATCTAGGGCAGAAGTTCTCAACCTTGTTGGGTCATAGGATCTCTTCTATCCTCCCCACCCTAGCAGTTTGGTGAAATCTAAGGACTGCTTTTCAGAATACCATTTTTTATAAACAAACTTTGGAGCTGCAGAACCCACAAAATGACAGAGAAGCTAACCTCCCGCTGAAGACAGCCCAGCAGGAAGGGGCCAGCACAGCACTCTGGGAGCCTCGCCCAGCCCCTCCTGATCCTGAGGTTTTAGCCTCAGGGCAGCCACAGCCAGCCACTGGCTGGAGGGACTTCAGATCACCAACAGCTGGAGTGGTTTTCAGAATTATCAACCCATAGATGCTAAGGACAAAGTGAGACCTCAGTGCAGTGTGGACTTTGGGAACTGGGAGTTCAGGAGTGTGGTCCAGCCTTTGCCCCTTGGAGGGAGAAATGGCTGAGGAGCCACAGCCGGGTAGCCGCTGATACTTGGCTGCTTCAGAGCTCCTGGCCTGCAGATTGTAGGGGAACCAAGCAACCAGTCTGAGGTATAATAGCTCTTGCTTTAACCTGCTTGGATGTTGATCACTGTCTCCTAGGGTGGAGGTCATGGGGTGTGTGACCAGGGTGCCAGAGCATGTGGAGGTTTCAGAGAGTGCACCTAACTAATAGCTCAGGCAGCTGAGAAAACCGCAATGATTTGGGACAAAGCTCCCCTGTCTGGTAGCAGAATTCTACTGTGGCAAAAAGCTCAAAAGTCAAGTAATTGAATGACAACATGAGCAAGCAAAAGAAGCAAACCAAGCAGAGCAATCCAACTTTACACTCCTATTTTGGGGACAAAAAGGATCAAAGCATAGAACAGGGGGAAGATAGTGAAGTCAGAACTCCTGAACCAAAAGCTTCTGAGGAAAATATGAACTGGTTACAGGCCATAGAGGAACTTAAGAAGGATTTTGAAAACCAGATAAGAGAAGTGGAGGAAAAATTGAGAAGAAAAATGAGAATGATGCAAGAAAATTATGAAATGAGAGTCAACAACAAGACTGAAGAAAATAACACCTTAAACAGACTAACTCAAATGGCAAAAGAGTCTCAAAAAGGCAATAAGGAGAAAAATGCCTTAAAAAGCCAAATTTGCCAGATGGAAAAAGAATCTCAAAAGCTCACTGAAGAGAATCATTCCTTCAGAATTAGATTGGAGCAAATGGAAGCTAGTCACTTCATGAGACATCAAGATACTATTAAACAGATCCAAACAAATGAAAAAAAATAGAAGGCGATGTGAAATGTCGCATGGGAAAAACCACTGACCTGGAAAATAGATCCAGGATAGATAATTTAAAAATTATTAGACTACCTGAAAGTCATGATCAAAAAAAGAACCTAGAAGTCATCCTTCAAGAAATTCTCAAGGAAAATTGCCCCAATGTTTTAGACCCAGAGGGCAAAATAGAGGTTGGAAGAATCCACTGATCACCTCCTGAAAAAGATCCCAAAAAGAAAACTCCTAGGAATATTATAGCCAGGTTCCCAGATCAAGGAGAAAGTATCACAGGCAGCCAGGAAGAAACAATTTAAATATTGTGGAAACACAATCAGGATAACACAGGATCTGGCAGCTTCTACACTGAGGGATCAAAGGGCTTGGAATATGATATTCCAGAGGTCAAAGGAGCTGGGATTAAAACCAAGAATCCCAGCAAAACTGAGTATCATGTTTCAGGGGAAAATATGGTCATTCAGTGGAATAGAGGACTTTCAAGCATTCTTGATGAAAAAAACAGAGAAGAATAGAAAATTTGACATTCAGATACAAGAAGCAAGAGATGCTTGAGAAGGTAAACAGGGAAAAGAAACCATAAGGAACTTATATTATTTATATTCTTACATGGAAAAACATTAATTGCAACTCATGAGACTTTTCTCAGTATGAGAATAGTTGAAGGGAATAGAAATGTGTATATATGTGTGTGTGTGTGTGTGTGTGTATATATATATATATATTTGTGGATATGTCTATATGAGCCTATGAATACATGTGAGTGTGTGTATGTATGTGTACAGGTATACATACATGGCACAGGACCAATTGGATAGGAAGGGATGATACTTAAAAGGTGAAATTGAGAGGTGAGAGAGGAATATAATGAGAGGAGATGGGGAGATACAGAATGGGGTAAATTATCTCATATAGAAGAGGCAAAGGAAAACTGTTACAATGGAGGGGAAGAACCCGAAGGCAAAAGGGAATGAGTCAACCTTATTCTCATTGAATTTGGCTTAGGGAGGGAATGACATACATTCTAAATAGGGTATCTCACCCTACAGGAGAGTTGGGGGGAAAGGGATGAGAGGGTGGATGATGGAAGGGAGGGCAGGCTGGGGGGAAGGGAAGTTAGAAGCACCCACTTTTGAAAAGGGACAGGATCAAAGTAGAAAATAGAACAAGTGGGAGGTGGGATAGGATGGAGGGAAATATAGTCAGTCTTTCACAGTATACCCACTATGAAAATGTTTTGCATAGCTACACATGTACAGCCTATATTAATTGCTTATCTTCCCAGTAATGGTGGGTAACGAAGGAGGAAGGGAAAGAATCTGGAATTCAAAGTTTTAAAATCAAATGTTTAAAATACATACATACATACACACACACACACACACATATAGTTATCATTATACTTGTAACTGGGAAATAAGATATGTAGGCACTGGGGCACAGAGACCCATCATGCTCTACTGGAAAGTTGGAGGGAGGATGGGGGAAGATATGGGAGAGAGCAGATTGGGGGAAGGGATATTCAGTGGGATTGCTGTTTTGGGGTGGTGGGTAGGGGGAAAATGGGGAGAAAATTTGTAACTCAAATTCTTGTGGAAATGAATGATGTAAACTAAAAATAAACATAAAATTTAATACAAAAAATAAATTAGGAAAGTGGGGAAAAAAGCATACGTAAATACATATGTGAAATAAAATACATAGGATTACTAATGGTCAATTATAGTGAAATATAGTTATTACAATATTAACAAAACAAGCTTACAAGAAAACCCCTAATTTTGGGCAATGAGTGTCCTGAGTTTAGAGGAAGGATAGAGAATACTGTAGAGTAGGAGGTTTATTATTTAATATGTTTTAAGATGTTGTCTTTTCAGAATTTAATCTCACCTGTAAACTTTCTCATTTCTGCAATTTCTTTTGCAACCTTACTGATTTACACTCAGATACTGATTTCTGGGCATTGTCAGTTTGTGAAACACTTAGTTTAACTCTTATTCCTTTTCAGATTTTGCATTGGTGTGGCTCACTTTTGACCCACTTAAGAGGTAGATGGATTTGCATAGGTTAAAAGGAACACGGTTTTAGATGAAAAAATAAGTGCCAGTAATAAGGCATCTATGTGTCTGTTATGTTTTGTTAGGTTACGGCTTTTCTAAAATGTGATTTACAGACCTCAAGGCCTATTGATAGATTTCAAGGAACCCATGAAGTTGTTAGTTTTTTTAATTTAATTTTTTAAGTTCCAAATTTTCTCCCTCCTTCCTTCCACCTCTTCTCCCACCTATTGAGAAGGCAAAAAATTCAACATCCATTATACATAGGAAGTCATGCGAAATATATTTCTATATTAGCCATGCTGTGAAGAAAGAGAAGCAAGAAAAACAGAGAAGAAAAACATGTTGCGATCTGCACTCATTTCATCAATTCTCTCTAAAGGTAGACAGGATTTTTCCTTACGGACCCTTAGGAATTGTAGATCATTGCACTGCTCGAAGTTGCTAAGTCTTTTACAGTTATATAGTGTTACAGTATTGTTATTACTGTATACCTTGTTCTACTCATTTCACTTCAGTTCATACAAGTCTTCCCGGGTTTTTCCAAAATCGTTACCTTTAGTGTTTCTTACAGTACAGTAGTATTCCATCACAATCACATAACACGACTTGTTCAATCATTCCCCAGTTGATGGACATCTCCTTAATTTCCATTTCTTTGCTACCATAAGAAGAGCTGCTATAAATATTTTTATATAATTAATACTCTTGCTTGTAATTGGGAGATGAGATGTGCAGGCATTGGGACACAAAGATTCACCTTCCTCTAATGGAAAAGTTGAAGGGGGTATGAGAGAAGGTATGGGAGAGAGCAGATTGGAGGAAGCGATATCTTGTGGGACTGCTATTCTGGGAGGGTGGGTAGGGGAAAAACTGGGGGTGAAAGTGATTGTAACTCAAAATCTGGCAGAAATGAATGATGTAAAACAGAAGTTAATAAAGAATTTGTTTTAAATAAAAAAAATATTTTTATATACATAGGTCTTACTGCCAGTAATTCTAGGTTAAAGGGTATGCATAGTTTGATAGCGCTTTGGACATAGTTCCAAATTGTTCTCCAGAACTGTAGGACAGTTTACAACTCCATCAATAGTGCATTAGTGCCCTTATCTTTCCCTGTCCCCTACAGCATTTGTCATTTTCCTTATCTGTCATCTTAGCCAATCTGATGGGTGTGAGGTGGTACCTCAGAATTATTTTAATTTGCAATTCTCTAATTATTAGGGATTTGGAGTATTTTTCATATGGCTATTAATAGCATTGATTTCATACTCTCTGAAGTACTACCTTGTATTGTACAAGCTTTCTAGTTTCAAGTGTGATCCCTCAGCAAAGCTGAAATCTAGGGCAATGAAAAGAAACTTACAGTAGAAATTTGGGGGCGTAACATCTGTTGTAATATCTGTGGTCCTCATTCATATTGCTGTATATCAAATGTAGAGAAGATTAAGATAAGAAAATGTTTAAGATCTTCCTTCATACCTTGGGCAAATTCTCTGAGCAAATCTAACCTCAGATTACTTCTTTAGGACAAAAGAATAAGAAAAACATGCAAAAAAATTCTTAAGTGCTTACTATGTATTACGTAGGCACCATTCTAGTAGAACAAATGGCCTAAACAAATATAAACAATGAAGCAGTTCCATGTATAATGTCACTAGCTTCCATTTGCTCCAGTCTAATTCTGAAGGAATGATTCTCCTCAGTGAGCTTTTGAGATTCTTTTTCCATCTGGCAAATTCGGCTTTTTAAGGCATTCTTCTCCTCATTGCCTTTCTGAGCCTCTTTTGCCATTTGAATTAGTCTATTTTTTAAGGTGTTATTTTCCTCAGTCAGGCTGTTGACTGTCATTTCATACTTTTCTTGCATCTTTCTCATTTCTCTTCCCAATCCCCCCCCCCCCCTTCTCTTATCTGCTTCTTAAGGTCCTCTATGGCCTGTAGCCAGCTCGTATTTTCATTTGGGGCTTTTGGTGCAGGAGTTCTGACCTCACAGTCTTCCTGTTCCATGCTTTGATCCTCTTTGCCCCCAAAATAGGAGTCTAAAGTTGCATTTTTCTGTCTATTTTGTTTCCTTTGCCTAGGCATATTGCCACTTAATTACTTGATTTTGGGGCTTGTTGCCATAGTAGAACTCTCTCACCAGACAGGAGAGCTTCCATCCCCAATGTGGGATCTTCACAACTTCCGGAGGTTGGGTGGCCTCTGTAAAGCCTCCACCCACTCTGGCAAATTGGATACCCACCCCAGGCCTACAATCTAGATCCAAGGCCACAATCTAGATCCAAGCAGGTTAAAGCAAGAGCGATTAACCCCCAGATTGATTGCTGGATCTCTCTACAGTTCACAGACCAGGAGCTGGAACTGCCACTGACATTGCAAAATGGCCTCTGTGCAGTGTTTCCTCAGCAGCTTTTCGCCCCCAGGGGAGGAAGCCGAGGCGTTCCCCAAATACTGGTCCCAGAGTCCATAGGGCACTAACCTCTCACTTTGTCCTAGGCCTATCTGTGCTGATAATTCTGGAATTGCCACAGCTGCTGGTGTTCTGGGGTCCTTCCAGCTGGCTGCTGGCCAGGCCACCCTGGGGCTAAAACCAAGACTCACTCGGGCCTGTGCTGGGCTCCCAGAGCGCTGCGCTGTCGGTTCCCAGCACACTGTGCTGCCCGCTCTCAGAGCGCTGTGCTGGCTGCTCCCTGCAGGGCTGCTGGGCTGTCCTCAGCAGGAGGTTAGCTTCTCTGTGTCGTTCAGTGGGTGCTGGGGCTCCAGAAGTTGTTCAGATTCCCCTTTTACATTGTTTGGAGGTGGTGTGGGCAGAGCACCTTGGAAGTACTGTTTCTACTCCGCCATCTTGGCTTCCCCGCCCCGCCCCCTGCAGTTCCTTGTATAAGGGGAGAAGTTGGGGAGGAAGATGACGAACCAGGTGCTGTGAGAAAAGGGAGAGTAACCTAAGGGGTTGGTTTATTATATTTACCAAAAACTATCCCAGAAATAAAGTCTGTGGGTTGGGATTGGAACCAGGATGGCAGAATACAAGCAGCAATCCAGATGAACTGTCCCAACATTCTGCTCCAAATAATTTTAAAATAATGCCTCAAATAAAATTTGGGGTGGCAAAGCCAACAAAAGGTCAGGGTGAGATATTTTTCCAGCCAAGACAACTTAGGAAGTTGACAGGAGAGATCTTTGACACCAGGGTAAACTCACCCATACAGCAGAATGGATTAGAAACTAGAGTTCATTCAGCATTATGTTGTTTACAAGAGATATGGTTGAAGCAGAAAGATACACAGTTAAAATAAAGGGCTGGGGCAGAATCTGTTATGCTTCACCTGAAGTAAAAAAGGCAGAGTAGCAGTCCTGATCTTAGACACAACAAAGGCAAAAAATAGACCTAATTAACAGAGATAATCAGGGGAACTACATTTTTCTAAAAGGTGCCATAGACAATAAAGCAATATAAAAACTTTTACAGCAAATTTCTCTGATAAAGGTCTCATTTCTGAAATATATCAAGAATTGAATACAATTTATAAAAATACAAACCATTCCCCAATTGTGATAAATGGGCAAAGGATGAACAGGTCATTTTCAGATGAAGAAATTAAAGCTATCTATAGTCATATGAAAAATTGCTCTAAATCAGTATTGCTTAGAGAAATGCATATTAAAACATCTCAGGACTACCACCTCACACCTATCAAATATGACAAATACTGGGTGGGTTGGAAAATTTGTAGCTTTTGTTCAGTCATTTCAGTCATTTGTAACTCTGTGACCCCATTTGGGTTTTCTTGGCAAAGATATTAGAGTGCTTTGCCATTTCCTTCCTCAGCTTATTTTACAGATGAGGAAACTGAGGCAGATAGGGTAAAGAGACTTTCTCAGGGTCACACAGCTAATATCTGAGGTCTGATTTGAACTCAGGTCTTCCAGACTCCACTGTGGAACCTAACTATCCCTGAGGGAAAATAGGCTTACACTAATACACTATTGGTAGAGTTATGAACTAGTCTAATCATTCTGGAGAACAATTTGGAACTCTACCCAAAAGGCTATAAAAACGTGCATACCCTATTATCACATTTACCACTATTAGGTCTATACCCGAAAGAGATCAAAGGAAAAGGAAAATACCTATATGTACAAAAATATTTATAGTGGCTACTTGTGGTAGTAAAGAATTGGAAATTAGGGGATGCTCATCAGTTGGGAAATGGCTGAATAAGTTGTAGTATGTGATTGTGATGAGAGTACTGTTGTGCTCTAAGAAATGATGGGGAGGGGGTTTCAGAAGAAACATGGGAAAACTTTTATAAATTGTTGTAAAGTGAAGTGAGAAGAACCGGGAGACCATTGTACATAGTAACAACAATATTGTAATGATGATTAACTGGGAAAGAGTTCGCTACTCTGATCAATAAAATGATCCAATACAATCCCAAGGATTCTTTTTTTTTTTTAAAGAAACACTATGGCTAATATGGAAACATGTTTTGTATTGTGATTTTGCATGTATAATTGTTATATGTTTGCTTGCCTTCTCAGTGGTTGGAGGAGGCATGGGAGGGAGAGAAAGATTTTGGAACTCAAAATTTAAAAAGAAGAAAAGAATATTAAAAATAAGTACTAAGGGAGAAAAAAGGAAATAAAGTCTATGCTTTAGACTCTAATATTCAACAGTCTTTGAAATCTGGCTCCAAGCAATGTCTAGAGGTTAGATAAATATCACACTAGGCCTTTCCTATATTCTACATTTCAGCCAAACTGTCTAATTCTCTCTCTCCTCATTGCTCTGCCCTCTCCCTTCTCTGTGCCTACATTTATAATTCACTAGGCATGGACTGGACTCTACATCTTCCTCCCTACTGTTTATACGCAAGCAGATAATTCACAAAATGGGGGTAGAATGGAGTAGAGAGGAATTCTTTTGAATACATAATTTGGGGGGATATTGGGGGCAACCAAGTACAAATGTTTAGCAGGTATTGGGGGATATAGAATAGGAACTTAGAGAAGTCCAGGGAGAGAGAAAAGTTTGTTAGTGTTCACCCTGTTACATGTAAAAAAAAAATAGCAATTATTTTTTTTAATTTTAAGTTCCAAATTCTCTCCCTTCTTGTTCTTCTTCTTCCTTGAGAAAACAAGCAATTTGCTTTTGATTATATATGTAAAGTCATGGAAAACATTTCCATGTTATCCATATTGCAAAAGAAATATGTTCCTGTACTTTTAAAAATCCAGTCTTCAGAGTGTCCTGTTCTTAAAGTACACTGGTTTCCTTTCTGTTGCAGCACAAGTTAATTGTTTAATAGACATGTTTCAAATGGCTTTTGAAGTATATTGCTTACCTGCAGAAGATCATTCATTGGCATACCTAAAGTCTTTCCTAAAATTAAATGCTATCTTTCAATTATGATATTCATAAGACTTTGAAAAGGGGCCTGTTTTTGCCTGAGAGAAAAAATGCTTACTTTATTATACAAATTGAAATATTTTGTCATTTTTTTTAATCATTCATGCTAATATTTTGTCCCCATTATAGAGCTAGTTGAAAAATTTCATTGCATCTATGTGAACAAAAAGATTTATAGCAGCTCTTTTTGTGGTAGTAAAGAAGTTGAAATTAAGGGAATGGCTGGACAAAATGCAGTATATGATTGTGATAGAATACTGTTGTGCTATAAGAAATGATGAACCATATGGTTTCAGAAAAACTTGGGAAGACATATGAACCGATGCAAAGTGTAGTGAGCAGAACCAGGAGAACATTGTGCACACTAATGGCAATATGATAATCTGTTGTGAATGACTTAGCTATTCTGATCAGTACAGTGATCCAAGACTATTCCAAAGGACTTATGATGAAAAATGCTATCTACCTCGAGAGAATTGATGAAGTATGAGGGCTATCTTGGGCTCAGGGAAGCCTAGAGAAATTATTTTTTTCCACTAATTCTTCATCTTAATCTGCTTCTTGCTACATTTGAGTTCCAATCTTGAGGCGCTAACTCAGGAAACAAGTAGTATGAGACTATGAGAATATAGTTGTTGGTAGTAGAAGGGTGTTGGAAGGCGAGGAGAAAGGAACACCATTTAGAATTTTAAGTTATTTGTACCACTTCATTTTATTCCCTTTTCAGGCAGCCAGTATGTCTCTTATTCAATCACAGACTGCTGTTAGGTTTTACACATTGTGAGTGGCCTAGAGCCCTATTTCCAAGAACCCTTTAGGGGCAGAGTGTAGTTGAAATATATATATATATAAATTTTATATATATACTTATATATATTTATATATATAATATATATATTTATTTATATAATATATATTCATATATAATATATATTTATATATATTATATATATAAGTATATAAAATATTTGAAACAGCATTTTTTTGCTACAATTTTTTATTACAGGCAAACTTTTCAGATGAAATTTCCACCATACTGTGTATTAAACAGACTTTTATAAGCTAGCCTGGGAATCATTATTTATAAGATAATTTCTTTTGGAAAATGTGTTCCTTATTCCAGACAGCCAGTTTATAAATGAACTTTTAGAACACATTACAGTTGAGGAAGTCACCTATATTTGTATTGTTACTACATTGAATTTGTGAAACTTGCTTCAATATATGAGTTATAAAGTTAAATCCATGAAATCTCAAACCAAGGATCCCCAAAATGTTGGTCACAGTCACGAGTGGCAACCGTTGCTATAGCTCTCCCTCCTTGAAACTCTTGTAATTCAAAGGGCAAGTTGTGTGAAGGCTAATGTGGTGGAAAACTCCTTCTCTGACTCTAGGATTCTGCTATCAACACCTCAATTCTGTTTTTCTGAAGACATTTGGAAAACTAAAAAGCAATGTCTCTTCATAAACATTGTAAAGACCTTAAACCTAAACAGTAGTTTCCATCCAGGGAAACCTTTGGTAAACCTCAAAGCTACATGCTTATGTGGAGGGGTGGTGATTTCTGGGAAGATAGATTTACCTAGGAAATGAAAATTAACAATTTAACTCAGTGCTGAAATGTTTGCTGTTCATTATCTTTAATTATTTTGTCCTTTCTATAACTTAATTTCTAACCAGAAGGCTTCCAATGTCAAATTAGGTTCTTTGAAATAACTAGAATCTTGTTAACCCAAAATAAATGCTATTGGTTTGCTTGCTGGAGTTCAAGGATTAAGTAAACAGACTAAACACATCCCTTCCCCTTCAAGAGCAATCAGACTGAGTATTTATTGAGCACTTTGGGGCATAAGACAGGATATAAGTAGTTAACACTTTTTATTGCTTCTAGGTTTGCTACTACCCATTGAAAGCCTATAATTCTCTTCCCACCACTTTTGCCCACTCATTCAATGTTCCAGCAGATGCACTGTTAGGATTTTGCCTTGTGGTTTTCTACTTTTTTTTATGAGATGGTCTCTAGGAACATATTTTTTTAAGTGGGGACTGCCTGTGCTAGGGACTTCAGATATGTACTGATGAAAAGACAAGCTCCCTGTCCCCAAGTAACTTATTAGGACACACTTGCCAATAATTAATGTCTATAGAAAATCTTTTTGAATTTGAGTAGTCAGGTCTGGCTTCTTGGAAGAGTGTCATCCTTTAAAACCCAGCTCAAGTTCTACTTCCTCTCTGAAGCCTCCTCTGAACTCCTTCTACATTTATAATCAGAACTACATAGTTTAGTATTAAATTGTTCTGCTATATTAGAAAATCTTTGAGGTCAGGGACACTTTTTTAATATGTGGTGACTGTACAATCTGGGACATTACAGATTTCAAGAAAAGAACATGTACTTTCGGTAAGTCTTTCAAAGAGAAATTTCCCTGGTGAGGTAGTGTGTCCCAGTTTTGGGGGAAATCTGGTCACTCCAATATAGTAATCATTGCATCCATCCCCCACAGTGTTGAGCATATAGTGGAATCTTGATAAATACTTGATGATTGATAATAAATACCATTTATGGACTAAGAGATTTAAATGCAAATACTATATCATTTTATGCTTTTTAAAAAATTAACATCATAAGTTGTGTTGATTGCTTGTACGTTTCCTGTTTTGTTTTAGGTTCCTAAGTATTTGTCTCAACAGTGGGCCAAAGCTTCAGGAAGAGGAGAAGTAGGAAAGCTGAGGATTGCAAAGTAAGATAATTCACATGGGTTTTTGGTATTGTTTGGAAAAAATTATATTGTAAATACATTTATAAATAATGTACTGCACAGTAATACAATAAACACTATTGCACGATTGAAATATAAATGGAAAGCCATGAAAAATTGGACTAGATTACCTGTGAGTCAGGCCTTTCCAACTCTGAGTTCATTTGATTCTGTGAAATAGGGCTGTGCAAGAGACTGCTAAGTCATTTATACCCTGTGGATAACAGAAACAAATATGAATGCCTATTGAAGGAGAGTAAACAGTCTCAGATATTGAAGGGTATCTGTGTTATTCTGGCATAATTTCTTTCATAAAGTCTTTGTTGTGGGGTGGCTAGGTGGTGCAGTGAATAGAGCACCGGCCTTGGGGTTCAGATCCGGCCTCAAACACTTAACACAGAAAATAGCCGTGTGACCTTGGGCAAGTCACTTAACCCCAATTGCCCCCCCCCAAAAAAAAACCCCAAAATAAATAAATAAATAAATAAAGTCTTTGTTGCTTTCAGTTATGGTGGGGGTTCAAGATCACCTTTATTATCTGAGGAATGCTTTGATATCTTAAGTCACCCATGATTACTTGGTGCTTCTTTGCTAAACTTAGGGTCATCTTTGTTCTTTTGCAGTTTTTTTTTTTTTTTACATAGGTCAGTTTTTTATATTGGATTTATGTTAGACATACCTTGTGTTTAGTTCTTAACATATTCTACGTTTGTTTTTTTGACAGTTGGATGTTCTTTTACTTTTTTTTTTGTTTGTTTTTTGGAGGAGAGAAGGCAGGGCAGTTGGGGTTAAGTGACTTGCCTAAGGTCACACAGCTAGTTAAGTATCAAGTATCTGAGGCTGGATTTGAACTCAGGTCCTCCTGATTTTAGGGCTAGTACTTTATTCACTGCGCCACTTGGCTGCCCCTGTTAGTGACTTTTTAACAAGGCTGTTTAATAGTAAACAAATAGGATCATTAATGTGCCTGATGGTAGCATTTGATAGTTGTGTTTATTTCAAAAACATTTTCATTTCTTATTTTATTAGACCTTTAGAAATGCTTTAAGGAGAATGAGGGCAGGTGACAGGTTTTTTTGCACATAAAATTGGGGGGGAAAATTTTATGACTTGCCCAGGTAATGGTAGAACTGTATTAGAACCTAGTTTTCATAACTCCAGCATGAACTAGACCATACAGCAGAATGCACCTCACTTTGTACTAACAGCAATGCGTTAAACTGTATAGTACTTTACTATTCCAAAGAGCTTTCAAGCACTTTAGCTCATTTGATTCTCATAACAACCCTCTGAATTAGTTATTACTTTATGTAATAGATGTGCCCCTGGAAAACTGTATGTAAATCTGATTTTGTGAACTGAAAATTTTTAATGCATATGAAGAACTCCTTATTTCAAAGCACCCCTGATGCTGCCTTTATAAAAGAAGAAGGCTTTTGTACAGTAGATAATTACCCTCCCCATTTTGTTGTATAAAGTTTTTGCAAACTTTAAAGGGCTATATAAGTATCAGTGTTTATTATTAAGCTCAGATTTCTCATGTATTGGTTTTCTTAGAAGTGGGTTATGCCTATAAGATGGCACAGTGATAGAGTGCTAGACCCAGAATCAGGAAGAACTGGGTTCAAACCTGGCCTCAGACACTCACTAGCTGTGTGACCCAGGGCAAGTGATTGTATCTGTCTGTTTCCTGTTTGGTATTTAAAGTCCTTCATATCCTGGCTGCAGCCTGCCTTGGCAGCCTTATGGTACAATAGCCTCCTTAATGCAGCTTTTGGTTCAACCATACTGACTTTCTTATTCCTCACATTGATTCTCCATCTCCTGTCTCTCTGCCTTTCCTTCTTGCCCACTCTTCTATTGTCTTCCATCTCTCAGAGTACGTAGTTTCCTTAACAATTCAGCTCCTAAAACATTCTTCATGAATAATAACTGGCATTTAAATAGTACTTTAAGGTTTGCGAAGTGATTTATAAATATTGTATTATTTTATACTCATAACTAGGAAATAGGTCCATGTTTCATAGATGAAGAAGCTTAGGCATACAGAGGTGGAGAGATTTGCCTATTTGTCATGTGACCCACTGCAACCGTCATCAGTCTGATGCCTGAGGCTATATTTGAACCTCAGGTCTTTTGGACTTTGGGCCCAGCACTCTCTCCAGTGTACCATCTTATATAGATATGACCCACTTGTTTGCTGTTCCAATATAAATTCCTTTAGGAAAGGAACTAGTTTATTTCTTTGTATTCCTAGCTTCTCTTACAGTGCCAGGTACATAATATGCCCTTAACAAATCATACATGATTTGTAGATAGCATGAAGGTAAATCATCTTGGTCTCATTTGTTGTTCAGTTGTTTTCAGTCATATCTGACTCTCCATGACCCCATTTGGGGTTTTCTTGTCAAAGAAACTGGAGTGGTTTTTCATTTCCTTCTCCAGCTCATTTTACAGATGAGGAAATTGAGGCAAATAGAGTTAAGTGACTTGCCTAGGGTCACACGGCTGGTAAGTGTCTGAGGCCAGATTTGAACTCTAAGAGATGAGTCTTCCTGACTCATGCCTAGTGCTCTATCCACTGCACCACCTAGCTGCTCTAACTAGCTTTACTTAAGTTATCATAAAATTATAGACTTATAGAACTTTTATGTTGAAGAGATCACATAGTCCAGATCTCTTACTTTACTGATGGGATGGTCATACTAAAGGCTCAGAGAGATTTAATGACATCTAAATTCACAGTGTTTTTCTCCATTCCACAGGCCACTTTCTCATTTACTCAGTTTAAATGATCTCTTTTCCACTATGCTGAGCCTTAGAAAAGAATGTGCCTAAGGGTCTCCCTGAAAAAAAAAAGGCAGATTTCCTTATGGGAAAAACAAGATTGAATTAATGAACTTTGATTATATACAAGTTTTGTAATTCATTTTTACTCATCATTTCAAGTTGTTCTCTTAAGAAGATAGAGTGCTATTTTATATAAAACATTCTGTTTGCCTCAAAATACTAGATGTCTTTTATATTCAGTAGGCATAGCTGCTTGGAAATCACTCCATTTGACACCAATACAATCTCACTTTAATATAGTTTTGGCTAAATGGTGGTATGTTTGTAACTTCTTTTTTGTACGTCATCTTTGACCACAGCAGCCTATCTTTCCATCTGTCCTGTTCATTCTTCTCCTATTCTTCTTTGTCTTCATCTTGGTTTCTAGGCCCTCTACACATCTCTGAACTCCTATAGATTTCTAACTCTGTTTCCTCTCTGCACGACCTGAATCTCCCAGCATGTAATTCCCGTAGTGTTCTCTCTGACACCTTAAATGTCATGCTCTTGTACTTCTGCTATAATCAGTTTTTTTTTAACCAATTCTTAACCCTGTGTAAGCTCTGTCATTTGCCTTTCCCACTCTTATTTCTGGGTTTTCAGTCATACTGGAGAAAGTTAAAGGAAAATTCCATCATCTTGGCTGCATTACAAATTTATCCAAATTTCAGTTTCACAATAGTCCCTACCCTTCTTGTTTTTGTTTTTTTTTGTGTCTCATGGCCTTTCTCTTAACTGTACAGGGTGTTGCTGGACACTACAGTCCAGTGAGTTTTAAACTTGTTCTTCAATGACTCTGATATTTAAAATCTTGGTAATAGAGTTTGTAGTCAGATTCCATTAGGAACAGATTGTACCATTGACAAGTGTTCAATTAAATAAATTTTTATTAAGCCCTTGCTGCGTTCTAGGCATTCTCTGAGGTAATGACGTATAAACAGATTCTGCTTTCAAGGAGCTTATGATCTCTTAGGAGGAAGGACAAGTATATAAATCAGTTACTGTGAGAACAGGGAAAAGGAGAGAAAAGTGCTAAGAACTTATTCAGGCAGTATTTTGGAAATTTTGAGATCAAATTATTAGTCCCCTGAAGCTGAGAGAGCTCAGAAATGCTACCTGGAAATACCACCTGAGGCTGGCAGTGAGGAAAGGGAGAGTGTTACTAAGTCCAGTCCATGCCTGGGGAATCAGTGAGCATAGGCACAGAGAGGGGAGAGGGCAGAGAAGAAATAGTGGAGAGAGAATTAGTTTGGCTGGAATGTAGAATATAGGTAAGGCTTAGAACAATATTTATCTCACCTCCAGAAAGGTTGCTTAAAACCTGATTTCACAGAATCTGAAGTATAGACTTTATTTCCTACGTAGTTTTCAGTAGATATAATAGGCTAACTCCTTAAGTAAGTCTTCCTTCTTTCTCAGTACTTGGCTCATCATCATCTTCCTCCCCAACTCCTGCCCTTACACAAGGGAATTTTTATATCCACATAGATCAGGCCTGCACAACATATGGCCCATAGGCATATAGGATTTTAGGCAGCTTGCCACTGCATGTGCTCTCCTGTTTGTCACGTGACCCACTGCAACCATCATCAGTCTGTCTCTAGTTGCCTTTACTTGGAAATGAGCTACTAAAAATCTATCTGTGACCCAAAAAAGTTTAGCCTTTTAAAATTTTGGCCCCTCCCTACTGCAACATTGTGCAGGTCTGATATAGATGTTCCTTCAGACTTACTAGCCTCTCATTTCCTTTCTCTCCATAAATCCCAGAATTAATCCTATACTCCATCTAAGCCATACAGGGATGTTCATATGCCATTACCTATGAGAGTTCCACTTCTCTAATTAGAAATTCTGATATTTCCCTATTTGACCATAATATCTCCACATGGTTTACCTTACCTATACCTGTTCTTTGCCCTCATTCAGACCTTCATTCACCCTCTCAGGAATTTGGCAGGCCAGTACCTCTGCTTTTAACTTCACTCCCTTTCCTTTCCAACTTTGGTTCAGTAGTCATTTCAGCTTTTTACTTTCCTCTTATCTTAAATCTCTTGCCTTCCTTGTCCTTGTCACTCTCTTCTCACCAAACCTCATGCTGAATCTGCCTCCCCAGCTTCTACTAAAGGTCAACTGGGTGAAGTTGAAGGAAGAGTCATAATTATATTACCAAGCTACATTACAGATTTGTTATCCAACCTTATGCTGTCCAACCTTGGGGCAGCTATATGGCACAGTGGATAGAGCACAGGGCTTGGAATCAGGAAGGCTCATCTTCATGAGTTCAAATCTGGCCTCAGATACTTATTAACTGTGGGATCCTGGGTAAGTCACTTAACCCTGTTGGCTTCATTTCCTCATCTGTTAAATGAGCTGGAAAAGGAAATGTCAAGACAAAGATTACCTCCTGACAAGATGATGGGGGGGGTGAAAAGTATCTACCTTATATGTAAACATGTTGTATATTTTTTCTGCAGGATATTTTGGTCTCTGGC
Organism: Gymnobelideus leadbeateri; assembly: GCA_011680675.1. Lineage (NCBI taxonomy): Eukaryota > Metazoa > Chordata > Mammalia > Diprotodontia > Petauridae > Gymnobelideus > Gymnobelideus leadbeateri. The sequence goes on along the minus strand of WOXC01006973.1, from coordinate 88,565 downwards.
TAACAAACAAATATAGTATTAGAGGGATAGTAAAGAAAGAAATGTAGGGTTTCTTTCTGTATTTATATTTTTTTCAGAGTAGAAGAATTAATTGAAAAGTTCTATTTAAATGTAAACTGTCATAATTTGTAGAAGATTGTTCCAGAGAATCTAGACTTTTCCTACTTTAAAACATGTCTTCTTTTTCCCCTTATTCAGGAATCAAGGAAGGACTGAGGTAAGTTGATTTATATTTGCAATTATAATTCTTTCTAACACATAAAAGAAATATTTATCCTATATGGTAGTAATTATAGAGTACAGAAAGGTTTTCATTTTGGAGAGCTTATCAGCATCAGTTTCCTGACTTTATGCTTCATCAACTGCCTGGTTATCCATTCTTTTTATTAGTATTGTAATTGTCTTCTCTGGCCTGGACACCACTGATCTTGTAGTATTAAAGTCAGGGTAAAGAAAATATTTGGTTTAGTTTTTTTTAGACTCTAATTGTGATCCATAATATTAAACACTGTAATGGTATAGTGTATACTACTCAGTAAATATTTATACTAGTTTTCCATTGCACAATTGTAGTGAAGATCAGAAAGCCAGTATTTACAAATCCTTTTGATATAAAATGTGGTATTCATTTGAGTTAAAGAGTCTGGAAGAGAGTCCTTCTGAAAGGAAACAATCTCCCAGTTCTAACTTACAGTCCTATGGCATGTATTTGGTATTTTCAGAAATATTTAGGGGAATTGTATACATTTAGTAATTATTAGTGGGGGTTGAATAAAACTTAAAATAGAATTATGTCCAGAACATTTAATATGGGTCAAAAACTCTTAGTGTCAGTATATGTTTTGTTAACCTTGAGGGTATAACCATTATAACTATAACTATATAATTATTAGAAATGTAAGCTTTTTACTATAGTTTGTTTTATAATGTGTGTGTTGAGGAGTTTTCAGTATAATTATAAAAAGATCAATAATTTGAAAAATGAAATGTAATTAAAATTTAAACATAGTTATTTCATAGTAAAAAAGATATTAATAGGCTTTGGTTAATTATCTGCTAGGTGTCTTTTACTTTGAATGAAGAGCTTGCAAATATCCATGATATTGGTGGAAAACCTGCTTCTGTCAGTGCTCCTAGAGAACATCCGTTTCTCTTGCAAAGTGTGGGAGGACAGACATTAACAGTCTTTACAGAGAGCTCATCAGGTAAGGTAGAGTGAAATTAATGCTACTCTTAAAAATGTTGTTCAGCTTTATAAACTCAAGGACGTTATCAAGGTCTGACATTCAGCCAATCAATTTTTTTCATGCCATTCTTTGCTTGGCCTTTTCTTGTTATGATAGAACCTATCAAGCAGTAAACATTTATTAAGCATGCTCTGTGTTCCAGGCACTGTCCTAAAGTCTGGGGATACAAAAAGAAGCAAAGACAGCTCCTTTTCTCAAAGAGTTCCATTTGTATAACTAATGAGGAGTTTACAATATAATGAATATTAGAGAAATTCATGAAAGAAGAGTTGGGGTTGATATTTCAATATTCTGGGCATAAACATGGAGCAAGCAGAATAGCATATATTACAAAAGTCGTGTTCTGAGGTGATGAAAAAAACTTTTGTGCTCTGGATTCCGGTATGATAGGGTAAGCCAGCATATAAAGCATATCCCTTGTGGTTTCTTAGTAGGAGTAGTTGGTTTTGGGATTTTTTTGTGTTTTGTTTTTTTTTTTAAGCAACGAGGTGCTAAATGTTAACAATTACTGCTTAAACTTAAGGGGTGTTCTACGGTACATTTTTGTTATTATGTACTAGTCCATCTCAACCAGATGTGTCAAAGAAAGAAGGGGTATCTGGGAAAAGGAAGTCTTTGTTATGTGGTGTATTAACCACTTACTATTTTTATGATTCACATACATGAGCTTTTGCAATACTAAGCGTCAAAAAGGAATATCTTCTCCTATTGCTATAAATTTAAGTTCATTTTCACTGTCTTCTTCGTTACTTGTCTATTTTGAATTTGAAAAATTATCACAAAAGTAGAGTGTGTTGCTACCTAGCACAACATAACACACTTAATGTAATAAATTAGGAAAAATGATCTGTTTATCTTTAAAGTGAAATCTGTGATTTCATCCCATTTCTTATCAAAGATTTCAAGATAATAGGCAGTTGTGATGAATTCTCATGATGTAAAGAACTTCATCTTTGAAAAATTATATCCTCATAGTAATTAATAGCCTATAAAGTACTGTGAGCTGTTTAAAATCAGTAAATCATAAAATTTTTTTGGATGTAACTTTTACCAACATGGTAAATTGTAATCGTTTTTCTGACTTGTAATGCTAGGTAGTGATTAACTTTAATGCCTTACTTATTATTTATGGTATTAGGTATTCATAGTAACATCCTTTGGAAGACAGAAAATATAAAAGTGAACATTTTATATTGTACACAGGAGAATGCAGTATTTATAGAGAAGTAGCTTGAAATTTATCTTGAAATAGATGGAACAGATAGCACAAGTAGCTCCTCTTGTCAGTCCACAACTGACAAAGTGATATTCCATAAGCAAAAGTTTGACCATGTCACTTCTCTGCTCAGTAAGCTCCAGGGAATTCCTGTTCCCTCCAAGATCAGATGTATGTTCCTCTGTTTGACATTGAAAGCCCTTCACCCTGGTCTCAGCTTGTATTTCCAGGCTTATTACACATTATTACTCTTCATTTACTCTTTGGTCAAGCCAAAATGGCTTTCTTGCTCTTGATCACACACAGCATTCCATCCCCTTGTCAGTGTATTTATACTGGATGTCCCTTATGCCTAGAATGCAATCTCTTCTCAACTCTATGCCTCTGAATCCTAACTCTCTTATTTAGAATCCTTAACTTAGATTACTTCTAATAATACTTAAGGACTTCTCTGACTGCCTTCTCCACCCTGCCCCAGGAAGCTCATTATTGGGATGTCCTCATCATCCTTCTACTTTAGTGTTCCCCGTCAGGCCTCTTGTTCTCTCATTGGAGGGGAGGGCGGGCCATGAACTACATACTTCCATTTAAGGAGAGAGGTCAGCTCAGATATCTCATTTCTCACTTGGCTATCCTATCTAGAGACTCGTTTCTCCTCTTTGACTGCTTTGCAAAACCCCTTCAACTTCTTTCTGTTTATCTTCCCTCATTAGACTGTAAGCTCCATGAGAGCAGGGACTGTCTTTTTTTTTTTTTTTAATTTGTATACTCAGCACTTAGCACTGTGCCTGGCACATAGTAATCTCTTAATAAAAGTTTTTTTGATTATTGACTTCCCTCAGAGCTCAGCCTTACACATTACCTTCTGCATCAGGCCTTACCTGACAAACTTTGCTGTTGATATTTTTTCTCTCAGTTATCTTTTGCATGCTTGGTACATATGTACATGTGGTCTCTCTTTATAGAGTGTAAGCCCCATGAGGGCAAGGGCTATTTCAGTTTTTTCTTTGTATTCCCTAGCACCTAATTGTACATAGTATATAGTAGGCACTTAAATGTTAATTGACTGGCAAATAATTGATTAGAAAAAATTTATAATCTGAATGGGCAAAGGTAGTCAAGTCTTGGTATCTAAAAGGCAACAGAGAGTTTGAAAGTAAAAGTATATTTTTAAGCCTTCCTTTTAGAAAAAGATTCTTTAAATCTTTGTTCCTTATGTATTATCAGATTGACTATAGGATACTGGGCCATTAGGGAATAGTTTTATACGTGAGTTCAAACTGATACTTATTTGTAAGAACTTGTATAAACAGAAAACCTGTAGCCTTCAATCAGAGTTCCAGTTCTATCTAGTTTTGTTTACATAAAATAAGAAAATAATTATGGAAGGTTAAACCATATATTGTTCTCAGAAGAAGTCTTCCTGTCTTTCCTTTCAGTTGTTTTTGCTCTCCTGAACATTTTGTGTTCATATTTTTGGTCCTGCAGTACCTCAGATTGGGTACGGCATTCCCAGCATCATCTTGGCAGAGAAATAGAAAAAGATCCAGACTGTCATTTATGTTCTGGAGTACGAACAATATGTTCTTGGCTTTTGGTGAGGCGATTATACAGACTCACTTCTAATTTTCTTCCCACTCACTTTTTTTCATATTACTACATTCTTGGCTTTCCCTACTCAAATGATCACTTCTCTTCTAGATTATTATTCTGATGTTTCCAAATTGGATTTCAGTTATTTTTAACTCAGCTAAGTTTCCTGGTATGTCTTCCTTTAATAATATTTGCCATTCCTCTGTTGCATTAATTGGTTATTAAGTAACTCTTCCAAATTACTGATACAAGTATTATAACTGAAATTAATGTTGGACAATGCCTCCAATCATTTCCCATTTTGCTAATTATTTTAATAATTTTTTTCTGTTACTTGATTCAAAGTAAATGTATCTGAACCTGCAAATTTCATTTTATGAAATTACATAATGTCTGTATGCCTCTTCAGGTACAAATGCCTTAAAATCCAATGAGTGAGACTATATTAAAGAGCATATTGAGTGACTTGACTGAGGGTCTCATGGTATGATGGCTAGACCATTGGATTTGGAGCCACAGGATCTGGCTTTGAATTTGTTTGCCTCTTATTGACCACTTGTATTACAACGGACAAGTAACTTCCCTTGTCCCTTGGTTTACAATTTATAAAATGAGAGTACAAGTAGATTAGATGATTTTTAAGTACCTTTGAACTTTAAAGTTTGTAACACTTGAGAAAAGAAACTCAGGAATTGTCATTTACAGTTTCAAAACTTTGTTTTCTGAGGCCCCATACATACCATTTTTGTTTTTTTCAGCTGCCCTTGTTACCTTAGCTCTCCCCATACTTAAAAAAAACAAGAAGTTTAAAATTAAGATACGTGTGAAATAGATGTGATTTTGTGTTTTTGCCCTTTTTTGCAAGCACTATACTATATTTATTGAATTCTCCTTAATTATTCAAACTCTACAAAATGTAGAATTTTAGGAAAAAACACACAACTTAAGTGAGTTTGATTTTTTTCAGTTTATTAATTTGTTTTCAGTTTTCAACATTCACTTTTATAAGTTTTAAAGAGTTTGATATTTTCTATCTTGATTTAAAAGTTCCTTCTCTTTTGCATTTGTACTTGAAAAAAATTAACTCATTTTTTAATTAACTAATTTTGTCATTTTGGATTTCCTTTTAGAACCATACTTACTGTAGACTTGAATTTTTGTATGTCTTTCTCCTTAATTAAAAAGTACGTATATCTTTATTAGTACTTTATGAATCCATTTTGTTTATTTCTAGCTTGGTTTCTGTGAACTTTTGACTATTTCCAGTCACTTTTTCAAGTTATCATTATTTCTCCTACCTGTATATTCTCACAATAGAATTAGCAAAATAACCCTTTTCTTTATTTTTAGAAATATTTCCTTTGAGGTTATATGTTTCATTCTTCCACGAATAAATGACTGAATTTTGGTTTTGTTCTTTATTTTAGTATTGTGTATTTCCTTGGGAAACTTGTATTTTTCATGGTTTCAACTGCTTCTGGATAATAGTGGATGTTTTCCATCTGTTTCTTTTCATCCCTGGCACTTCCCTTTTGTTAAAACTTATTTTCTTAATTTCTTTTTATCCCAAACCCAAAATAATAGATGTAAAACCTATTATTCCAACTTAAAAGAAAACCTGTATACTACCTCTCCTCCACCTTAATCTCTCCCTACTTCCGTCCCATCCTCCCAAAAATTTAGAGTTAGAGTAGCCATGGAACCCAAAGAGTAAAGGTTTAACAACTAACTTCATGACTGATTTCCATTTGGTTAATTTGGTTATTTTCTTTTAACATAAAAATATAGTGTAGCATTTCTTTAATTCATCCTTCTTAAAAGATTATATTCTGGTTGTATATATGTTGATATTTTCTGGAACTCCAAATCTTTTCTAGTTCTCTCTATTGAGAAGGCAAAGGTCTTCAGTGACTTTAAAGCAAATTCTCTATAGGTATAATCTCCAGTTCTCATGACACACAATGATAGATGCCTGGACTTTCCCCAGTGTTTTTCTTAGGTCATTGAGTATCTTGAGAGAGACATTTCTCAGTTACTAATAGTAATTGGAGAACGGGCCTTGTGAGGCTCCACATTCCACAGTCCCTTAACAAATGAGGAGAGGAGAAATAGTTAAGCTTAAGACACCCAAGGACTATTTTTGGTTTGGACAGTGGCTGGCCATGTTCTTGTAGTGCTTTTAATTTGGCTATCTGTGGAAACATTAGTAGAGAATTAGTATAAAATAGTTATAGAATCAGCACCTGGGTTTGGATTCCAGCTCTGCTACTTACCTGCATGAATTTGGACAAAATTCTCAATCCTTCTGGGCATTGTTCTATTCCTTCTGATACACTCAATTCAGAAATGAAAGTCTTTAATCTTTTCTTTGTTTTTAGATATCACTTCATTCACATTGTTGATTGAAATTATGTAATCAGTATTAAGGTTGATCCAGACCTAGCTGGGGATCTCTCAAGATATACTTTATGCCCACTCTGTACAGTTTTTGGTTCATAGTATCTCTGGCCTATACTGCCTTATGTGATTCTTACATTTTTTCACTTTTTTTTCTTTTTGGAGGGCAATTGGGGTTAAGTGACTTGCCCAAAGTCACATGGCTAGTAAGTTTGTCAAGTGTCTGAGGCCAGATTTGAACTCAGGTCCTCCTCACTCTATGGCCAGTGCTCTATTCACTGTGCCATCTAGTCGCCCCCTTTATGAGTAATTCTCAACTTTCATTCTTTAGAAATTGTGATATTCCATTACCTGCAGACATATAGCTGGAAGAATATTATCATTAAAATACAGGTCTTTGTTTCAGAGAGAAGCTTCAGATGATTAAAATGCTTTTGTAATCCAGCCCAGTCTTCTGCTCCTCAGAAGAGATTATTGTGCATTGCTAGTGTCTAAGATATATATACTGTTGATTGACCATCCAGCTGCATATTGTATATCATTTAATCGAGAGGTAGTCTTTATCTAATTGGTTTTTCATACATAGACAATAAGGCCAAAATTTTTTTGAGTGATTATAGGATGTCATTTAGGTTGATGCACCCAGAACAATGTCATACGCAGATAAGAGTGTGCAGATGGCCTCATTGTCTATGGAGATCCCCTTTTCACTTGAATTCTATACTGGACTTTCTCCATGACAGGGACAGATACTTTTGATGAACTTATGTTTCCCATTCTTATGTGTCACTAGAAGATGGTGATCAAGGGGTTGTTGAACAAAAACATTTCTGTTATATCTTTCAAAGAATCTGGAATGATTTTGACACATTTACTCTTAGGTCAAATGCTTTTTTATAATCATTATACAATATGCATAGTTAAAAAAATATACAAGCAAGTATATTTGAGAATCTGCCATTTTATTCATTGGACAGGCATTAAGTTCCTACTATAATCATACCTTTTCTGAGTGGATAAAGGAAGTTATAGGATCCTGGAGCTAGAGCTGGAAGACTCCTTAGTCATTTTGGTTGAACCACCATATTTTATAGGTGAAGAAACTGAGCTTCAGGGACATTGTTTACCTGCCCAAGATCACACGAGTGCCAAAAGTAAGAGCTGAACCCAGGTCCTTTCATGCTAGAGCTCTTTGTACTGTACCGTATTGCTTCCCCTATCAGAAAGTGTAATAACCATTTTTTTGCACTTTATCTTTCTGATAATAAATTAGTTTACTCAATATTCTGGTGTTTTGCTAAATGCTTTCTTCACAGGGTAGATAACTTAAATATAACTACTTTTTATTATACCAAAATTCAGCAAAACATTAAGTATCCACTGTGTGCAAGGCACTGTTGTAAGTATTGATAATAATTTTTAAAATGTAACAGTACTTTTCCTTACAGAGCTTTTGTCTCCTAGGGAGCATCCTACTTCTGGGATATTGTGTTTGTCTTAATAGAATGATGAAATTCAATCCTCATTTTATGTATGCTTCATGTTTAAGGATTTTTTAATCCCTGTAGGTTCCATTTGAGGACTGGAAAGGGTTACTTTATGTGATTGCTATAGGATGTTGAGGAAGAACATCTTTTCATATGTTAAAAAAATTAATTTCCTTTGGCTAGAAGCATTACATTTCTAGATCTTAGTTGTCTGTATGTAACACAACATCAGTTCTCTAACGGCTCCTTTGCTAGCTTCTCCAAATGCCTGGAAGTCTCTGTCCAATTGTCCTAGAACAAATGTTACTCATACAGAATGTGTAACTCCAGACTAATGATGTCTTTGTTGACAAATTCAGCAGCTAGACCAAAGATCAAATTGTCATGGAGCAAACATAGTGCAAGGCATTGGATCATTCCTATAGATGTGTTGGGGTGAATTGGAGCACTGGTGGAACAGCAGGACCTTTAGGCTATCCTTGCCACATTTTCTGTTCCTTTTATTTTATTGCTATTTCTGAATTATGTAGTCAAAGAAGACTAATTGTTCTGCCCCCTTTTTCATATATATTTTTTGTTTGTGTCTTATGCTCTAGATTTTTATCTCTTTTTCTCCTGAAGAATCTTTTTCCGTGTGCAGCTTCTCCCCTCTATGACAACTTGAGCTTCTCTTTCTCTATTGGCTCTTTCCTCATGGCACCTCCTAACTCTCCCCTCCCCCAGGACTCTTGCAAAAACCTTCACTTGATTGTATTAGTTCTTCTAGCCTTGCTATCTGGTTTCATCTTTCCTTTCATTGCCAAAATTGTAGAATGAGTGATCTGTACCCTTTCTTTTTAATCCTTGACAATCTGTTTTCTGCCTCTATCATACTGCATTTTTTCCCCTAGAAGTGGATATTTCTAACCATTTAGTGTTTCTCCTCAGTACTTAATCACCTCTCTTTATTATTTGATACTGTTGACGACTTTCAACTTTATTGATTTTATGATGTTCCAAGTACTGTTGCTTTGTCTTTGGTTCTTCCACTGATCTTGAATCAGTTAGTCACAATTAAGAATTTCTACTGTGTGCCAGGCACAATACTTGGGGCTACCAAGTGAAAACAGTGAAAAGTGAAAAGTCTTTTCCCTCAAGGAACTAGATGTGGGAGACAGCATATACTCTTGATTTTTACACAATAGATAAAATGATTTTAGTAGAAAAGGCCCTCCTACCTAAGGGGATTAAAAAAGACTTCATGTAGAAGATGGGGCTTGAGCTGTGTCTATAAGTAAAAGAGAGATTATATGAGTTGTAGATAAAGGGGTATTCTAGGCATGGGGAACAGCTAGTACCAAGGCATGGTGATGGGTGATAGAATGCCGTGAATGAGGGATGGCAAGAATGCCAGTTTTGGATGGCCTGCATGTATGTGCAGGGGAGTAACATACAGTAGAGCTTGAAAGGTAGACTGAGGCCAGATTAATAAGGACTTTAAATGACAAAGGATCCTGAAGATGATATTGTCAAGGCCATATTTGTACTTCAGGACAATCCATTTGGCCTCTGTCTGGAGAGAGACTTGAGGAAGCCGTTGTAGTAGTTTAGGTGAGAGTTGATGAGGGCATGAATTGGGGCTGTGGGTGACTGTGACTATGTAAGTGGAGAGGAGACAGAAATAAGAGATGTTATAGGGATAGAAATGACTAGATTTGGCGCCTGCTTAGATGTGTGCAGTGTCGGGAAAGGGAGGAGTTGAGGATCCTACCAAGGTGGTGTTGACCGTAGTAGAGAAGTTTGAGGATAAGACCGAGCTCAGTTTTAGATATGTTCTCCAAAACTTAGTTTTCAGTGCTAGGATTTTCATTATTCATACTTTGTTAAATAAGCAAAATGTACATTTTTACAGGATCAGCCCAGTGTTTAATCCTGCTTCAGGCACTTCCTAGTTGTGTAATCAAGGACACAGACATGACGTTTCCTCATCTGTAAGATGGGTATAGATCTTCATACAGTACTCCTAGGAAACCCTTTATAAACCTGGAAGTGCTGTATAAATGAGAGGTGATTGTTATTGTGCAGGACAAAACTAGATCTGGAGCTCTGTCCTCATAGCCCGGCTCCTCATCTGTATCTTTAACAACCTAAAGGACATTTTCAATTTGGCATCTTACAATCTACCTCACTTTTAATACCTCTGTAATTGTGCCCATTAGGTTGCATCCCCAAACCAAATCCTCCCCCCAGACATCCCTGTTTCTGTCAGTGACACATCCTCCTTCCAATTGCTCATGAAACTTTAGAGTTATCTTTGATTCTTTTCATTGGCCATATCTAGCCATTTACCAAATCCTGTCATTTTAACTTTTGAAATACCTTTTGTATTTGGACGCTTTTAGCAGGTTAATCTTCCTAAAACATCACTTTTATCTCATTTTTTTCAAGGATTAAGTTCTGCCTACTTGACCTGGCCTTTAGGGGCCTATGTCATCTGACACCTCATAGTGATTCCTACTTATTCCACAATACATGCTCTTTGGCTTAGAGTGTTTTGCTGAGCATGACTTGCCCCCTCTCCTCAGACTCTCCATATTAAAACCAAATTGATGGAGCAAGGTCAAGCTCAGATTCCACATCCTCCTTATAGTCTTCCTCAGGGGTTTGAACCCATGTAAATTTCTCCTGAATTCCTCACAGCTTTTCATGTTCCTCCTGTTTACTTGGTCACTTAATCATCTATTACCTTTTGTTTTTACCTATTTCCTGAGTTTATTCCCTTTCTTCTTGACTATAAAGGACTCGGGGGCATCTTATATTTTATCTTTTATCATGTATCTTATATTTTATAAGATAAAGATCTAGAACAGAGCCCCATACATAAAAGGTGATTAATAAATATATATTGAATGAAATTGACTGTTTTCTTCTAATGATTTTTAGTCCTCTGAGATAGCATACTCCTCTAACCCCTTTTCAAGGACATGAAGCTGGGCAGAATTATGAGTTTTAGCTTCAGTGGGCAAGATTGTGAATCACTCAGAAGCATACACTTTCTCCATATGCATCTTATTTCAGTTAAGGTCAGTGATAGAGCACTGACAGCCCTGGTGGCCACTGAGACCAGTGCCTTCCTTCTACAGATGTTGAAGCTGAGACCCAGGGAGGTTAAGTGATTGGGCCAAGATTACACAGGAAAAAAATATAGAGACAGGATTTGAATCCAGGATTTCTGACTCCAGTGCCAGTATGTCATACTTCCTCAGACACTTTGTGACCCTGGGCAGGTCATTCTCAAAGACTCTTTCCTTATCTGCAAAATGGGGGTGAGAGCACCTACCTCACAGGGTTGTTGTGAGGATTAAATAAAGATTTATGTAAAGTGCTTTGCAAACTTAAAATTGTTACATATATGTGAGTCATTAAATGCACGTAAGAATCAAAGCTGAGCTTTATACTTTTTGCCTCCTACTTAGTGCCTTATCCTTTGCTATATCCCTATATAATATCTCTATTAATAATAGCAATATATAGCAACATATATCCCTTTATACTTTGCTATATTTTTTATATTAAAACTGATGTTTTTTACTCTGGTTTTAAATAGTCAAAATAACTTCTCAGTAGTTTGCTATCAGACCCCGTTAGTCACTGCATAGATATCAGTAAAACATGATCTCTGTCTAAAGAGAGGTGCCATTTTAAAGGCAAAATGTGTGAGAATTTTATTTTAGTGGTTGCTTAGTAGACCATTCTACATATTCTTTCTGCTAATACATAAGCCGGTATATGTAGATTTATAGAGACATGTATAGGTATAAGATTGTGTTTGAATTACATTTCTATGGAAATGCTCTTTGAAAATACAAAATTAATTTGCAATAGTTTCTCTGAAGAGTGGGAGTTCAGTATTCTAGATTTCATCATCCATAATATTCCAGTGTTAATCATACTGTAATAAAACTTTCCATTTAAAATATTGGGTATGTGTTTGTTGAAAAGCAATGGCCTACCTTTTACAGTAATCTTTGTTTTAAGCAAATGTCTTTTTAATGAGATAGGGTGTGATTTAGCTCTGGTATGTGATTTGTTTACATTGAAGCATGTCTCAGAAGCATTGAGCTTTTTTTACCTTCTTACAATTAAGCTCTCTTCTATCTGCTACTTAGGAGATATTCCCATCCATCTTTGCTTCTAAAAATCACGTTTTGTTCTCTGAGAGATAAGGACTAGGCCTGTGATGTCCTTGGGAAGCTCCCTCAGTTTGTTCAGGTTAGCAGTGCTGTATCTTACAATTGGTTCAGTGACTTACGCAGTCTCACAGTCATATCAGCACGCACAAGTGAGAATGGAACCCAGTTTTTCCTGCCTTAGCTCCCTTTCCACTAGGCCATGCTTCCTTAGTAATTGCTATGTAGCTATGTTATTTGAAATTTTAGCCAATTTATCTTTTAATTATTACTGTTTTATAAGTAGTTTTAATGTTATACAGAGAAAAATGTAATTTTGGTTTTCTGCATAAATTCTCACAAATCAGAATTTAATGCTTTTATTGACTGTGGTATATGTAACTCTAAAGGTGGAAACTCAAAGACAAGTCATCTCTATTTTAAGGTCTCAGAAAGCTGCCTGGGGCATTGAGAGTTAGGTGACTTACCCAGGGTCACACAACCAGTATGTGTCTGGGAAGGAACTTGAACCCAGGTCTTCCTCGATTCAAGGCCAGATCTCTGTCCCTTACACTATAGTACTGCCTTTCTGGAGCAGCTGTTATTGCTCTGAATGCCTTTCCTTTGGCTATGGCTGGTGAAAATGGTGTTCCTGAAATTCTGAATCTTAACACTATGCTAACTTTATTGCTGACAGGACCATATTCTGTGTCTGTTTTAGTGGGTTGTCATTTTTTTTCTATGATTTAAAAGCAAGTACTAAGTTTTCTTTTAATTATTTTATTTACTGGAAGCAATATTGTTGCTTATTTTCTAAGGGAATAAGCCTTAATTGTTAATATGGGTTGATAACCACCTATTGTTCACATACCTGTTTTTCAGCCTAGTAAAATTCCCATTTGACCTGCTTCACCGTGCTTCAGGTGGCTGTTTCCTTTAATCCTCCCAATCTCCACCCGCCCCCAGATACTCAGTATATTGTAAGGCCTCTACACATACACACACACACGTGTGAAATAAGAAAAGGAACTAGCAGAATGAGAACTGTCACCTTTTGCTACTCGGACCAGTAAACATCTTGAGTCGCCCCAGGTGATGATAATCCTGTGTACCTGGGGAAGAACAAGCTGAGCAGAGTCATGTTGTGATTAGGGGCAGGCTTTTTGGTACTTTTACAACTCACAAATCTTTTACCTCTTGAGAAAACAAGTCCTAAACTGGGGAAAATAATGCAGAAAATTTTTCTTTTCATAACTGGAAATACTGCAGGAGGGGTGTCTGTATTTTTCCATACATAAGTCTATATGCAGTAGTCCAGGGAGAAAAAAATGGAGTATAAAGGTATACTGTTAAGATAAGATTTGGAATCCCATGCTGAATTCATTGCAGTCTAGCCTGTGATTTTCTGCTGTGAAAATTTTATCTCCTGGTAACTACAGAAAATTTTAAAAAGCTGTTTACAGATAAGTCTTTCTAGGATTTTAGCCATCAAACCTATTAAGCAAGTTTACAGTTCTGTTCTTTGGAATTTTGAGTAGAATATGCCTTCACCCAAATAGCTTTTTAGAAAAATAAGCCAACAGTTAAATATTTATATTCTTTAAAAATAATTTGTAGAATAGTGTTTTACTTAAAGTGTGTGATTAAACTTGAGTTATTATTGAAGATTTAACTAGTAATATTTGCCCTTTAGTCTTTTTCTAGTTATAAATTCTACATGAATCAGTTCAATACAGCAAATACGTAATGAGTACTTATTATGTGCACAGCACTGTGCTAGGCGCTGGGGATACAAAGGCAATATCGCAACAGTAACTGCCCTCAAAGAGTTTACATTCCACTGAGGGAATGCAGCATGTGCACAAGTAAGTAAATACAAGTTATATACAAAGTCATTTCAAGAGGGAGCCATTACAATAGCCAAAGGGAACAGGGCCGACTTCATTTATATAAAAGGTGTCACTTGAGCTATGTTTGAAAAAAACCAGGGACTCTGTGAGATGGAGGAGGGAAGGAGGAGAGAGGACACTCCAGACATGGGGGAACCCGTGGGCCATCCCCCCCAGAGGTATATCATATCATATCCTGACCTGTCATGTGTAGGACAGCTGTTAGGCTGCTCAGGCCAGGACACTAATGTCCCAGGAGGAGAATAGTAGGAAAGAAGCCTGTAAGGTTGGATAGGAAGCAGATTGTTGAGGACTTTGAATGGCAGTGTGAATTTGAATTTATCCTGTAGGCATTAGAGAGCCACTGAAGATATTTTAGAGAGAGGGGATCACAGTGTGGCCTAGATTTAGTTTGAAATATCTGCTTGGTGGAGGATAAATTAGGAGGAAAGAGAATAGAGGGAGAGATCATTTAGGAGACTTTTGCAGTGGTCCAGATAAGAAAAGATGAGGGCCTGAGCTAGAGTCAGGGCTTCAGGAGTGAGGAAGAGGGCATGGGTGTGAGAGATGGTATGGATCTAGTCTCCTTTTTAGAATGAAGTTCAGGATTTGGACATTTGGGTTCTACTTGAGCTCTGCTTCTAGTGTTTTGCTTATTTTATCTAGCTAATCTCTTTGCTTATTTCTTCTCCCTTTTTATTTCTATAGAACTTCATACTTTGAAAAGAAAATGAACAGTTTAGTTGATGTCTTTCACAATTTAAGAAAAATGGGATATTTTTCTTAATAATAGTGCTGGTTTATATTGTATACTTTAGTTTAGGAATAATTTCCTTTACAACCATTCCAGGAGGTGTGCAGTGCAGAAGAGCCTAAGGCTCAGAGAGGGTGAGGGATTTGTCTGAAGTGACACAGCTAGTGACAGATCATCAGTCAAATTGGGTCTGTAGCCCAGTGTTCTTTGCAATTCACCTTTCTCTTATATGCTCTGATGGCTTTAATGTTGGGACAACCCTGAATTATTTTATTGGCCCTTTGTAAAAGTGGAGCTTTTAGTATCCCAGCAGAATAAAAAAGGTTAGTGAGATGGATTCAGGGACCAGGATTACATTACTCTCTTTCTGAGGGAGTCATAAGAGGAAGGACTCTTGATGTTTCATTAGGTCTTATAATAGGTAGCTTTTATTTCTCCTCTTTTGTTGTGCAGATAGCATCAGAAGAACCTGAGGGATGGGGGTGGGTAGGAAGGATGGAGGTAATGATTAGTGTTTTTTTTCCCCTTGGTACATTCTATCCTTCTACTTCCCAAAGGTAAGTATTGACAATATGAGCTAAGTACTTTATCATCTGCATTGAAAACCATATTGCATGGTCTTGGACAAAAACTCAGTTTCACAGCAAACTCGGTTCTCTGTCAGACTAAGAACCTTTAATATCATCTATCAGTCTTTACCAAGAAAAAGAAGGGGCAAAGAACCCCAAAACCCCAGCTTGAAATTGACCCAGTCCAGTAGAAAACTTTATTCTCTGTAAATCATGTCTTTTATGGGCAGTACAACCTTTCTGTTTTTGTTTTCATTTTTAAACTACAAAGGGGTTTTGTTTCCTGCAATAGTCTAACAAAACATGGGGAAGAGAGTGAGAGTAGGAGACAGGGAAAAGGGGTGGGGGGAGAGAGAAGAGAGGGTAAGGGGAAGAGGGAGGGAAGGAGAGGAGGAAGAAGGAAGAAAAACACACATACACACACAATGTGTGTACTTTAGGTTCTCCATAGTCATTCTTTTTGTGTTCTACCAAGAACTGCAAAAACATAAGCTTTTAGCAAGATGTCTTTTGAAGTCATGTAACTATGTAGGTTTTGTTCCCTTTTAAGTGCCTTCTTTTTTTCAGTAACCATTGTTTGTCATATTATAGTTTTAAAATAATTTTTGTTGTTCACCACGGTCACAAAAGCACATTTTTCTTATTCTACAGAAGGCCAGCCTGAGGAAAATTCTGAGAGCAGTAATAATGGTAAGTGTTTTGAACATGACTGCTTTACTGCACTTGAAAAATGACTTGTGTTTAGACTAAAATGTCTTCATTCTATCTACTTTTACCACCTCCTTTATTTAAGCATCATCTGCCAATTGCTTTAAGGTTCATTTTATAGTATCTACAGATTAAAATTGAAGGAGGGTTGATTCATACCAATATAATAGCATCAATAAGTTATTCATAATTTTTTTTACAAAAATCATAAAGGTAAACTTGCCAGGACAGACAAGAACTTATTTTCTTCCCTGGACATCTTTTGTTATTTGGAAATGTTTTTTAAAGAGTCTTGTTTTTTAGTTTTCTATTTAAAATATTTGATCTTCTGATTTTGAAATTGCTTCATTTTAAACCTCCAGGGTATGTGATCCTTTGCTGTGAAAAACAGGTTATGAGTGAATGAAGGGTAAAAGAGCATCATTAATCAAGGCTTTAGTATTATCAGGAAAGCATAAAGTAATTATAATCTTTATACTGGAATGTTTTGAGAAACTTTTCCATGGGGAGAAAAGTGAAAGTTTGGAAAATCACTTCTAGAACTGCACTGAGGCATTCAGCTCAAACTTGGTTTGTTCAGTGCTTGTTGAAAAGGAGTAATTTTATGATTGACTCTCTTATGATTGATGATTTGAAGTGTGGCAATGTTTAGGGTTACTTTCAAAAAGAAATCTGAAAGTAAGTAAAAATCAAGGTAATCGAAATGAATAAACATTAATAAATTCAAGATATGTAATGTCTGTGCTTCAAAGGAATCGAGTGCCTTTCAAACTAAATGGCTATTAAGTGAATAGTCTAAGAAATATGTGAATTTTGCTCATTTATAGAGTGATGGAATTTAAAAAATAACATCTGGCAGTAAGTAAACTATATTGATTAGGTATATGCATTCCTGACAAGTTATAAAACTTAGCCACAAAATCCTGTTTTGATTTAGAAAATTGGAAATCTGTTGCTGCATAAAACAAAGTGTCTCCACATTGAATTAAATCACACTTAAGAATATAAGTAGTAGAAGGTACAGTGTTGTGTCATTGTATCTCTTAAGTTGTAGCAGCAAGCCCCCCAACATCCCCAGGGTGGCTGCCAACACAGGTTCTTAGATCTGCTTTTTAAAGGAAAGCAACTCAAAATGGGTTAAGAAGCTTACTTTAATCAATCAAACATATATCATTTACCTAGTTCAGGGGAAAAGGGTCAGCACTCTGAACTTCAAAGTATACAGACAGAACTTACAAGACAGAGAAACAAACAGATCAAACTGTCCAACCATTACATCAATACCAAATCACAGTTACCAGAGAGGGAAGCATCAACATCTGAGTTTTCAAAGCTGGGGCTCTCAACGGCTTCCCAGAGTCTCATCTGGTCAAGTCACACAACACTTCTCAAAGTGAGCCCCAAAGCAAAGCCTCCCATCAGGGTTTATATAGCCTTCTCCTGGCTCAGAGAATGTAACCACCCTCTTGACCCACTGCCCAATCACAAAGTATCAGGGTGTGGGCATTCCTGAAAACCAGGCCTCCTACCACTGGCTCCAGGTGACCACATTCAGCCTATTAGGGGGCAGAGTATATTTTCAAATCAAGGAAGGTTCTCAGTCTCTTAAGCCTATCAAAGGGCCTAGGGGCAGGGAAGATCTTTAAATTTGCATTTCCATTACATAAGTTTAAAAAACCTTCCCCCAAATTGGATCATTGAGGGAAAAAATGAACAATTTCAGCTTTCCAAACGAAATTATAACTTACAGTTTCCCACCAAAAAATGAGGGCAGATGCAGCTGGTGCATAGCCAGAAGTGACACAAAGCACTGATAATGAGCCAGGGTGCTTGAGATGACTTGCGTACAAAAATCCAAGTAAAATCTTCTCTTTTTGTTAGAAAGCCTGTGTTATCCCTCTGATTCTTGCTTTTGTTGCAGTGCTTTTGACTTTGCAAGACAAAACAACGCAAAGGCCTTGATGAACCCTCTGTTCTTCTTCCCCCCTTTTCCTTTTTTTGGAAAAAGTCTTCTTGATGAATCTTAGACATTGTCTTCTCTGTACTTTTTCCATCTTTCCTTCCTCTGTTAAGAGACAACATTATCTCTGCCAAGGTAATGGGTGCTGCTTCTGATTCTTGCCATTAAATATTCAAAATGGAAAAGCATAACATTGAGCACATTCCTCCCCTGCTTCATAAGTTTTGTAAAACTGCATACTGCATTGTATTTACTACTAATGAGAGCCAGACTAATCCATATTTAACATAGGAAAAGACTATTCAGTTCAACAAAAATTTACTAAATGCTTCCTATGTGTAAGGCATGTGTTCAAGGCCACTAGGTGGCATTGTAGTGCACAGAGTGATGGTCCTGGAATAGGAAGACCTGAGTTCAAATATGGCCTTAGACACTTACCAGTTGTGTGACCTTGAGCAAATCACTTAACTTTTATCTGCCTCAGTTTTCTTGTTTGTAAAATGAAGATAATCATAGCACCTACCTTCAGGGTTTTTGTCAGACTAAAATGAGGAAGTATTTGTAAAGCACTTTGCATTATTACTCTTGTGATTATTGTTATTTTCCTGGCATATTCAAAGAATTAAAGAGGACATGGTCTCTGCCCACATGGAGCTTACATTATGATAGAAAAATAAGATAAAAAACACAACTAAGTACACTATAACAAACAAGAATATTTTCAATGCTTAGGAGAATATGTAAGAATGCCAGGAAGGAAAACTTATTTGTTCCCTGTTGGGCAGATCAGGGTGAGAAAGCCACTTGAAGAGAGTGGGAAGGACCTCAATCCTTAGAAATGGGTAGGGAAGGTGATAAAGGAGTAGTATATGTAAGGGTCATTGTTGGGGTTAAGAATTAGGGACACAGTAGGAAAATGGTTTGTTAACGGAGGGAGATATATAGGAAAAACTCTAGGAACGGTGCTGTGTCTTCTTCGGTTGGGAAGCATGTGAAAAACAGAAGTGTGAAATATGCCTTGAAATGTATCTTGGTGTCAAATTGTAGGTGGTGAGGTCATATTTATTTCTGTAGACCGTGTAGAACCATCTGAAGAGGCATAATCAGAGCAATGCATTAGGAAGATTATCTTGGTAGCAGTCTTTAAGATGAATTGGAGTGGGATGACATTGGAAGCAGGAAGGCCAGTTAGGAGTCTCTCATACTAATTCAAAGAAGAAATGAAGGGAAAGGGGTGCTAGTGGGGAGTAGTCCCACCATGGCCAAAGCTCTTGACACTGACTGCTGACCAACTATATATACTTAGAAAAGGTGGGAGGATTCCCTCGAGATGGTGAAGTCTTCTGTCTGCTTCTGTTTGCATCTGACACTATGCTCATTGCATTGGGCCCCAGAATACTGTTCTGCATCCTCTAGATGATAAGTGTCCATCCAAAGGAGTTCACTTGATCTAGCAGTCTACACAGGAATAATCAAATGAATAAAGAGTTTACACTGCCCACATTAGAATATACACATCTGAATAGGTAGTCCATTAAGGTAAATAGATCAGTTGCCAAAACTTGTGATGTCCGGCAAGCTGTATCTAGACTTGAATGTGAGGAGAGTGTGCTTGACTATGTTTAGGAAATTACTCTGAATTTCTAAGGATCTCAGATTGAGCTGTTACACAAAAAAAAAAATCTATCTTTGTAACACTAGTATTTTTTTTTTTTTTTGGAGAGGGGAAGGCAAAACAATTGGGGTTAAGTGACTTGCC
Organism: Gymnobelideus leadbeateri; assembly: GCA_011680675.1. NCBI lineage: Eukaryota > Metazoa > Chordata > Mammalia > Diprotodontia > Petauridae > Gymnobelideus > Gymnobelideus leadbeateri. Next base: position 68,838 of record WOXC01006973.1, on the reverse strand, counting down.
AAGGTCACACAGCTAGTGCGTGAGGCCAGATTTGAACTCAGGTCCTTCTGACTCCAGGGCTGGTGCTCTATTCACTGTGCCACCTAGCTGCCCCAGCACTAGTATTCTTCCAGTGATTTTATGTGACTGCTGATCTCTGAATAGCATAGGTCATATTTCCAGTAATGATTTGGTCCGTTAGAGAGGATTATGTGACAGTCTGCACAAGGATTACATAGGGTAAGAAAGCAGAGGTTGTGATCAGCATCATTGGAGATCACTATTGAGAATGTAGTTCTTTTTATGTGAAATAATTCTTGTTCGAATTAGAAGATTATATCATTTTGTTTTTATATCACTTTTCATTTCCAAATATATTCTTCCCCAGTTCCTTACCCAGAGAGCCATCCCTTGAAACAAAAGAATAAAAAAGAAAAAGGGAAAAAATCAGTTCTGCAAAATCAAACACATCAAACAAAACCAAACATTTGACAGCATATACAGTGGGTATAATGACTAAGACTTTCTTTTTGTTGGTTCAGACTTGTGACTTCATTAATTGATTGGGAAATTCTCTCTACAAATTCAGATCAATAGCTGTTCTTTGACTTAAAGTCCTGCCTGTGCCACTGAGAGGTTAAGTGCCTTGGCTTATCCAGTCACATAGCCAGTATGTGTCATAAGGACTTGAACCACAGACAGCCTGATTCTGAGACCAGTCCTCGAGGCACTAGGCGAGGCTGACTTTCAGACACATGTTGTTTTAATTAAATAGACTAATCTTCTACTTGAGAAGCCTGTTAGTCTAATATTTGAACATATTTGGAAATAATGATTGGCTGTATTTCTTCAAAACTCTACGGTGATTAAAGCTTATCATTACTTTGCTCTAGTGGGTAAGTTCCAGTTAGTCAGAATTAGTCTAGTTTTAAGTTATAGGTGTGACCTACTTTTAAGAAAACCCTCAAATCTGGACTTGGTAATAAATGTTGATATTTATATGGTACTTTAAAGTTTGCAAAAAAAAATTATAAAACAAATGAAGGGGTGATTATTTGTTTTACAAAAGGCGTCTTCATTTTACAAACGGTGTCATCAGAATTCTATGAAATAGAGACTTCTTCATGTGCATCAGAATTATTCATTTCACAAAATTTGGTTTACATACAGTTTTCCAGGGACATAACTATTACATAAAGTAATAACTACTTCACAGGGCTGCTGTGGAAATCAAATGTGGTACTGTATCTGCAAACTCTTTGTAAATGGTAAAGTGCTATGCAAATTTAGTGTATTATTGTCAAGGTCAAGGGAGATACATTTGTTGTATGGTCTTGTTTGTGCTAAGGGTTGAGAAAACTAAGTTCTTTTTATGAGGAAGTAATTGGGAAAGAATAAATTTTTGTTCATTGAAAAAATTTTAATTTAAAAGAAAAAACTAAGTTTTAATACAGTTCTAACATTAACTTTGTAATCTTGGATAAATGAAATCCCTCTTTAATGCCACTTGTTTCCCAGTTTCATCTTCCACCTGCCATGTCTGTAAGGATTTCTGAGGATGGACTGAATAAGAAATGACAACAGGATTTGAAATAAACATAACAGTTATCAGACATTGCCATTAGACCTATTTTATTCATTATTAAATAGCCTTGTTAAAAGTCATTAAGAAGTTATAAAATCTATTTAGAACCAAAACAAAAAAAATTATACTATCAGGAGGCATAAATGTATATTAAAAATGTGTGGGAACATTCAGCAATGCAATATAAATTAATAAAGAACTAAATGTAGAGTATACCTAACATAAATCCATTATAGGGAACTGACTTGAAATCTGTGCAAAATTATTAAGATGATAGCAAATTTTGTTAGAGAGCACCAGGAGTGGGCTACTTAAGATTACAAGTGCTTTGACTAAGACAAGACACTTATCAAACAAGAAAGGTGATTTTTTTTTGAATCAGCCCTGAAGCTGAAGTCAGTGAAGACTTAATGAAAGAAAATATACCAAAACAATGAATCAAAGACAACTACAGGGTTTTGAGCATGGGTGGCTGTGAAACTGGTTCCATTAATGGGAATAAGGAAGTCAGAGAAGATGAAACAGGTTGGGGGAGGGGGAGAAAAGAGTTTAGCTTTGCCGATTGTGAGGCTGAGGTGTTAATGTGACACATCCAGTGTAAACATCTAGCTTGGCAATTGGAAATGCAGATTTGCAGCCCAGAGAAGAGGGCCAGGCTGGAGATAAAGATTTAGGAATCTCCAGGATAAGTGATAATTCAAAGCCATGAAGGTGAATTCTATGTAGCGAAGCAGAGAATGGTAGAGAGAAGAGAGCCTTGGGTAAATTCTCAGTTTTGGCAGATGGATGGTAAGAGGAGCTCGGTCTGCGAGTGAGGAGGACGACCATAAAGATAGAGAGGTCACAAGTGCCAAGAGGAAAGAGCGGACAGACGGGTCTTACTAGTCAGAGTTATAAGTTTCATCTCTTCCAGTCTCATTTTATGTTCAAGGAAACAGGCTCCCAAGATGTTAAATTTGCCCAAGGTCATAGATAGTAGACCTGAGATTTCCATCCTGTGCAGCACAGGGATCAAGGAGGATGACAACTGAACAATTGTACTTGCATTAGTTTTAAGGATGAACGTTAAAGAACAGTTTGAAAAAAATAATGGTGTGGTAAGTGACCATGGGTGGAGAGGAAGAGATATTATGCTACTGAATGTTTTAGTGGCTTGAAACTAGGGAATCACAGATACTTTGAAGATAATTTTTTTGGTCTTTACACATCAAAAGGTGTTACAAAAGACTGAGTCCAATTTTAAGCTATTAAAGCTTAATATTAATGCTTAAGCTATTAAAGTTTAAGCACATCCTGCATTTAATTTTGTACACATTTTTTGTTATATATTCCTTCCTAATAGATCATATACTCCACTGAGGCCAGGGATTATGTCTGATTCATATTTGTATATTACTCAGTTTACATGACACAATGTCTTACACATGTTAGACACTTGATAAGCATTCATTGAATTGATTCTAAATATCCCATTTTTTGTATCAGAAAAGTTGAGTTCTCCTGGACCTGTTTCACATCAAAGATACTCATCGCCCCAGATCCTTTTTTTCAGAAGCTTTTGTGTATTTGGAATAAATCATGAACTGTTATCTAATTTCCTCCTTTCCTCCCCCATCCTCTCCATACTCTTCCCCAGGCTACTATAAGTTATGTTGATGACTTTTTAGACATTTTATTTTTCCCATTGTTTTGTGAGTGAAATCAGTGATTCAAAATTGGATTGGCTATAGTACTCCAGTTATGTGCAGTAAGATTGACAGATTTTTTTCATCTTACCTAATGTATATGAGTTAGATTTGTTAACAACCTTAAATGCTTTTGTGTGTGGGGAGGGGGGGCAGTCTGTGGTTACCTTCTGAGACACTATCTAGTAGACTTTTATTTAGGCACCAATTAAATTTCTTTTCTTCTACATATCTCAACACTTTTTCTCAGAAGATTTAGAAAAAGGTAAAACATTTTGTGGAAAGTGAATGTCAGTGGAATCAATGAAGCAGTACTTAATTTATTTGAATTGCCTTCCTCAGAATTTTTTAATCTTAAATGAAATAAAGGTCCCAGTAAATGACATTTTTCCAACTAATGAAGTACTGTGTGCACAGAGAATTACATTTTTTCTTACCATTGTCCTACTAGGTAAATAGTAGTCTAATAGAAAGCTTTTATGCCTTTGAAGTGGTTATTTCAGAAAACAGAGATAGTCCGTTTTCTCAACACAAAATCTGTATACTTGAAAGACCAAGGACAGAAGTCAGAGAAACATCCCGTGGGTAATTACTGAAGTAGCCACCAAGGGTGCTAAGTGATAGAATTAGTTAGTGGGAGGGAAGTGAATCTAGTCACTTTAACTGAGGAGAAAAATAGAAAGTCGGACAGGGATACTAGTGGGTTAGATCGGGAGGGTAGCAGAGATATTGGGGCAGGAGACTAGGAGAGAGGAGAGGCAGTGATTAAGGCAGGGACAGCTGGGTAGGGCCAAAACAGAACAAAGCACCAGTTTGAGAAGAGAGGGAAACCTGTGCAGATAGAAATGGTCATATAGAAGAAACTAAGTGTATACAAACTAGTGGTATGTGACCAGAAATGACAAAAATTTGTAAATTGATTGGCCCCTGAAGATAAGGATTCTTGATCTTTCACTGTACCACAGATACTTTTTGTTAACTTTGTAGGTATAATCCATTTCTCTTTACATTATCTTTAGCCATATGTTCCCCTGCCTCTTCATTTTGCAGGTTTATTTATTTGCTGCCCTTAGATATCTACTAGCATTCCATAAAACTGGAAATGTGTTTTGATTCCATGTAATCTTGATTCTTTTGCTTTAAGTCTACTCATTTCCCCCTAACTCCATTAATCTCCAGCTGCCATATAATCCCCATCTGAGTTTAACCCATTCAGGCTCTCTTACAGTAAGTTTTAATGCTGGTAGAATATATTCAAGGACCTCATCTTGTCTTACCATTGAATTCTTTGCATGTTTTGTTGATGTTAATGAAACTATTCAAAAAGTTCTTTTGCCTGTAGCCTTTAAACATCATATTGCCAATGATAGTCTCTTTGTGGGGACTCTGGTTCATGTTGGTTGCTTTTATTCATAGAGCTTTGCTACCTCAAAAAATAGGCCCTTAATTCTTGTGTACCATGTATGGATGTGCTAAGGCCTATGAATGTATATCTGAAAGAACTTACTAGAAGTTTGTAAGTGAAGTCAGACATTAACTCGTTAGAGAGTTCTTGTTTGTCCTTGACTATAACTTTGTAAAACAGAACAAGTAAAACTATGTAAATATATGTAAAATGTATGTATGTAAAAAATATGTATGTAAAAGGGTATCTCTTTTACCCTACTGATCAGAGGGAATGAGTTTGATAGAATAAAACTTAGAAATTGCTGACCTACTATCATATAGTAGATTTAATAAAATTTCTCAGGGTGGCCAGATTTACACAACAAAGAATTTCTAATTTATTGTATTGCTACTTAAAGTCTCAGTGAAATTCTGAATTCTAGATTGAAAATAACCTATTAAGTCAAAATATGTTTGATTGAGTTCTTTCCTTTAGTATAAAGTAACAAGATATATCCCATTTGTTAATGTCTTTCAACTCTTTCACTCTTGGGAATGTTGATGATGGTATCTTGAAAGCTCAGGTCATGTGCTTTTGGTGAAAGATGTGACATAATACAGTGGAGGTGGAGAGAGAAGTCTGAGCAGATTTCTAAACACATCTTTTAGTCCCTCCTTATAAACTGATGCAGACATGCCAATGGATCCTGAGGCTTAAATCAGGCAGCCAAGGGGTAGTAAATGCCTACCATGTGTTGGCCTATCACTATTCTTAATGGTTCTTGGGGCAACACTGCTTTTCCCCTGTTGAATTCACCTTGAACAGGTATCTAGCACTTCTTAGAACCTAATTTGTAGTGTAGAGAGGTATCTTTAGGAGATTCCTAAGGTGTTAGCCATCATGTCTTAAGCACTCCATCTCCAGTTACAATGAAGTCACTGGTCATTTAGTACAGTGCAAAGAACACTGGACTTAGATGCAAGTCTAGCACTTAACTGTGTGGCCACCCTTAGCTTCCTTTTCTATGAAAGAGGGATAATGATACTTCTCTTACCTCAGAGGGTTGTGAGGAGAATGCTTTGTTTACATTAAATCACTATGTAAGTGGCAGTTGTTATTATTCCTCATCATCCTTTATAAGGAAATTTGAGTTCCAAATTACTTTTCCCTCTCATTCTCTTGATCTGAGAACTACCATTTGAACATAACTTATGTAGGTGTATTGAGCAAGCTGATTAAAATAAAATGCCACAGTAAAATGTCAATAATTAATAGGCTTAATCCAAGCTGTCAGTATTTGTATCTTCTGTTAGGCTCTACCTAGCTGAAAAAGGCTTCAAGTAGGATAAATGGCCCTGGTGGCCAGTTGTCTCTTATCAGAGGACTAACCTAGCCAAGTAAGTAGAGATTTGTTATTACTATTTTGGCCACCTGATAAGGATTTTTTGTCCTTGTAAGCCCAAGTAACTATATGAAATTAGATTATTGTCTCTTGTGACAGGATAATAGATTTAGAGGTAGAAGAGACCTTAGACCTTAGGTCATGTGATGCCCTTATTTTACAGATGAAGAAATGAGGGTCCAAAGGCATTCAATGACTTGTCCTCTTTGGGCCTCAGTATACTCCTATAAAATAAGGAACCATTTTATATAGAAATCATAGATTCTCAGCTTGGGGTCTGTGGACTTTTAAAATAATTTTTAGATAGTTGCATTTAGTTGGTTACCTTTGTAATTTTGTGCATTTAAAAACATTCCAACAAAGGGTCCAGTGGCTTCACCAGACTGCCAAGGGGGTCCATGACACAAGAGTTTAAAACTCCAATAATAGATTAATTCTGAGGTCTCTTTCAGCTCTAAATTTGTTCTCAGGTTCCTATCACCCAATTTTCCCTGGTCTTAATTAGCCTTTAGTTATAAATTACATAGTCTTTTTCAGAAAAATAACTCCTATATAGCTCATATTTTTGATGTGTCACTAGGGAGCTTTGAGGATGACCAGTCTAATATTCATTGTTTTTGCTTAGTTACAATTCAAATATTCTTAAGGGTTATTGCCACTCTGATAGGTGAGTGGTAATATAATTGGAATGTTAGTTTATCTTGGCTATTCATCATGTATTTATTTTGATAGAGGTGGTTAAGCCAGCATTTGTTCACTCTGAAGAATCATGACCTATGACTTCATTTTGGCATTATTGGTGTCAAGGCATACAAATCCTCTGTGGGTAACAGATTGTCAGGTATTGGCAGGGATCCAGACCCCTGTCATCATCTCAGTCTCCCTCTTCCTTTCTCTCCCCTTCTCTGTTGCTTTGCAAGTTTGGAAGGTTTGACACCTGGTTACAAGTCTGGTGAGTGAAGTCCTTCCTCACAGAAGGAAGCCAGCTGGTTCCATTCACTCTGAGCTGTCTTTTATTGAGAAAGAATGATTTCCTTCAGTACCATAGTATGTTGTTCTTGGGAGGTGGTCAGCTTCCAGCCTGTGGTGCTCCTTCCTCCCTCTATCTTGTTCTTCCCTCCCCATTTCTGGGGGATTGCTCTTTCTCTTTACACAGCAGGTTAATTTTCTAGAATGTGGTCATTATTTTCTTTGTAGTTGAATTGCAGATGTAAAATCCATTTATAATCTCTATTTGCCTTGTTAATTAATGTGTTATGGTTGGCTTTCCAGACTATCTGAACTCATCACCTTTGACTACTGTCAAGTAATAAAAAGATAACCCATTTGGGACTTAATATAGAATTATAGATTTTAACTAAGGACAGAAAATTGCTCTGTAGGCTCAGCAGCATAAGAGTGTAACTGCTGCATCCTTTCTTTGGGTACTTCTTTGATGAGTGAGATAATCACAGCTGCTTTGTGAATCGATTTGTTGTTGTTCAGTCATTTCAGTCATGTCTGACATTTGGAATTTTCTTGGCAAAGATACTAGAGTGGTTTTCCATTTCCTTCTCCAGCTTATTTTACAGATGAGGAAACTGAGGCAGGCGGGGTTAAGTAACTTGCCCAGAGTTACACAGCTACTATGTGTCTAAGGCCAGATTTGAATTCAGGAAGATGAGTCTTCTTGACTCTAGGCCTGGAACTCTATCCACTGTGCCATCTAACTATCAGTGTGAATCACTAAGGATCCTTATTTGTTTCATTTATGTGGCTGGACACAGCTGTTTAAAATGTAATAATTTTTTGCCTTGTATCAGTAGAGAAGAAAGTTATCTTTCAACTATCATTCCTTAGTCCTAAAGGAAGAAATTGGGTGTGTTTTCTGGTGGTTACTAGATAAAGGTTGGAGGAGAAGTCTCTTCTGTAGTAAAGAAAAAACCAGTTGCAGAGGAAATTGCTTTATTGTGCAATTGTACATATCTGAGAGGGAAATCAGACTCCTAGGAATGATAGGTTGAGGAGGATTGGAAATAATAGATTTAAGGAGAATAACAGGCTAATGGGCATATAAGGTACTTGGCATGGAAAGCTTAGGGGTCCTTTGGCATCAATTGATACTGACATCAAAAGTATGTAGTGTGCTTAGAATGATAGTAAGTCTTAGTCATAAAATGTTCCTCCTCATTTCACAGGTGAGGGAGCAAACCCAGGGGAGACTCAGCACTTTGTACGAAGGGACACTGCCAGTAAGGGACAGAGATGGAGCCAGAAGGCTGGCCTCCTGCTCCTGCTATTTGTGCTGCTGATGTTTTGGAACAGAATGGGCAACAAGTTAATGGGGGAAAGAAAAAATATTCTGTTAAATCTCAGTTACAGATAAGACCTTGAGGGTAGAAAAAAACAGATCAACTCAGCCTGCCCTCAAGGAGGGAGGTAGACATATACTAATAGCTGTAGTGCAGCTTAGTGTGTGATAGTTGCATCGGAGAATTTAAGCAGAATGAGCAAGAAGGGATCACTTCCTGCTGAGGAGTGAGGAAGATTTCCTTGAGGAGATGGTACCTACCTGAACAGTTTCCATAGATGTGCTTGGTGGGGGAAGGGGAAAGGGAAAGGTTTTCCTCCAGTATGAGAGACTGTGAAGTACAAAACAGAACAAGATAGTTTTTGTTAAGAGTGACTTTTTGGTATAAGGGATAGAGTGCAAGACTCAAGACCTGAGTTCAAATCCAGCCTCAGACACTTAGCTGCTGTGTGACTTTGTTTCCTCATCTATAATAGAACCTTCCTCTCAGGATTGTTTTGAGGTTCAAATGAGATTTTTTATTTATATATATATAACATTTGCAGACCTTACAGTGCCATATAAATGTGCAGTATCTTTATTGAGTTAGGAGAGGCTGTAGAGTTCTGGCCTTAGAACCAGAAGGTCTGTGTTCTAGTCCTGCTTCTGACATGTTCTGGCTGTGAGAGCCTGAGGAAGACCCAGAACTTCTCAGTGAGGTAGGCGACTCTCAGAGAGGTGCTGACCTTCATTGGTGGAGGGAGTTTCTTCATCTAGAAGTTTTCTATACCAGTAAATCATAGATCTTATCCCCTCCCCTACACTATTCTTAAGTTTAATTATGAAAAAATTAGAGTATAAAGATAAGTCTTGTGACCGCATGTTTAGTGCAGAAGCCAAGCTTAAAAGTCAGCTTTCTGTGGTTTATTTGTGGCCTTGATGTTAGCTCTGAGTGCACTAGAGGCCTGATAGAACCAAAAAGTAATACTGAGAAAATCTTTTCCATCCCATCTTCTTGTTGTAAACGATTTCCACCTTAGCTCTTGCTCTAACTTCTGCATATACCAGAACAGGAGAAAAATTTGCCAGTGTCATAGCAATGATAGTAGAGGTCCTCTTGGTTCTTCCTTTCATTGCTCTCTTGCCTATTGGGCATACTCCAGCTCTCCTGCTTCATTAGCATAGCAGGCTTAGGATCATCTGGCACCAAGGAGCTACCAGCAATTGCTGCAGCTACCCCATATCAGTATATCACTGTTCCATTTTTGCAAAGTCATAAGAAGAGTACAAGAGATAAAGTGCTTTTAGGGACTACTTGCATCATCATCATCACAAGGGATCTGTCAGGGGTTTTCCTCCCACCATGTTGTGTCTCAGTTTCATTGTAACAGCTAGCTTAGACTGTGTTTTCATTCATTTTTCTCCTGTGGTTGCCTAAGGTAAAAGATATACTTACATTCCCTTGTAGTATATGGTTATTGTTCTTCCTCATCATGAGTGTAATCTGGAAATTTAAGCTACCCCCTTCTTGCCAGGCTTTTTCTTTCTTTTTGTTGTTATTGTTGTTGCATTTCTATAGTACAATACTCTGTAGAATATTAGACTTCTGCAAAAGAATAGTAGTTGGATGGTGTATGACTAGGTACAACTAAGCAAATCACATATTGTATGATAGTAAGGGCAAAGCCAAACCTGTCATACTTTTTTTAGAAATTCTTTTGGTTTAACTTCCCATAAAAATACAAATGCTAGTCTGCCACTGAAAATCACCTTCCATGAAGCCTTTGTCTGCATGCCTTATTTGCTGGTGCCCAAATGAAGATAACAGGACTAATTTGGGGAGGTTTCAAATTTTTGAATTTATTTTTAATTAACAAGCATTTATTTTCTTTCCTTTCCCACTCCTATCCCCAATTGCAAAGAAAAGAAGAACAAAGTCCTTGTACTAAATACGCATCATCAAGCAAAATAATTTTCTGTGTCCAAAAATGTCTGTCTCATTCTGCATCGATTCCATTGCCTTCCTGTCAGGAGGGTGGAGGAGCATAAATCATGAAATCACAGTATGTGTTTACATTGATCAGAGTTCTAAATTCTTTCAAGGTTTTTACAATGTTGTCATTATTGCATGGGTTGTTTTTCTGACTTTACTTGGCAACAGTTCATGCTGATCTTTCCATGGTCCTCAGGACCCACCCCTTTTGTCATCTCTTAAAGCACAGTTATATCATTATATTTTTGTCCCTTAATTTGTTCAGTTCTTCAACTGAGACCAACCACTTAGTTTCCAGTTCTTTTCCACTAAAAAAAAAAAAAAAAACCTTATTATCTTTTTCTTCTTCCTTTAATACCCTTGGAGTATAAGCCAAGCAGAGATAATAATATAATTTTTAGAGTATGGTCCCAGATTGTTTTCCAGTTTGGTTAGCCCAGTTCAGCCCTATCAACAATGCTCCTGTTTTCTATATTTCCTCCAACATTTGTCATTTTCCCTTTTTGCTAACTCTACCAAACCTCATGGATATGAGTTGAAATCTTAAGAATTACTTTAATTTACAGTTGTCTAGTTGTTAGTGATTTGGTGCATTTTTAGAAATATGACTGTCATAATTGAATTTTTATTTATTTTATTTTATTGCTTTTTGGAAGGGGACAGGCAGAGCAGTTGTTAACCCCAACTTGTCCAAGGTCACATGGCTAGTTCGTGTTAAGTGTCTGAGGCCGGATTTGAACTTAGGTCTTCCTGATTCCAGGGCCAGTGTTCTATTCACTGGGCCACCTAGCCTCTCCATAATTGGGAAGTTAAAAAAAAAAAAAAATAAACAGTGTCAATTTGATGTTTTCTAAGTTAGTATGTGGCCAGTGGGTATTTCTGTTTGGCTTTGACAACATGGGCTTAGATAAGTTCTTTTGAGAACTGACTATTCATATATCCTTTCTTTATCTTAGAAATGAGACTTTTATCAGAGAAACTTGCTGCAAGGATTTTTTTCACCCAGTTACTTGGTTCCCTTATAATTTTAGCTACATTGATTTTATTTATGCAAAAACATTTATATTTTATGTGATCAAAAATTATCCCATTTTACCTTTTGCCATTTTCTCTGTCCTTTGTTTGGTCATGAAATCTTGTCCTGTCTAGCAATTTGAAAGATAGTTTCTTCCTTTGGTAGAATATGACCTTTTATATCTAGGTCATAACATCCATTTGGAGCTAAACTAGATATATGGTGTGAGGTGCTGACCTAAACCTAATTTTTGCCATACTGCTGCCCAGTTTTCCCAACAGCTTTTGTCACATAGTGAGTCCATACCTCTATAATTGGAGTCTTAGGGTTTATCAAATACTAGGTTCCTAGTTTTATTTGCTTCTGTATGTTGTAAACTTAATTTGTTTCACTAATTAACCTTTATTTTTTAAGAGTACTAGATTGTTCTTGATGTTCTGATTTATAGGATAGTTTGAGATCTCTGGTGCCCACTATGACATATCACATCATCATTTTAAGCAGAAATCTCTTGAGCATTTTCCTTTTCCTAGAAATCTCTAAAACATGATATCTAGAAATGCCAGGGAAAGCTTGTATATAATTTTTAAGTTAAAAAAAATTTTAAAAAGGACTCTCTTTGGCATTACAGAATGACACTTGCTGTGCAGTTTATAGTCTGAGAGTATTCCATGTGGGGATAGGTGGAGTGAGAATTTGAGTATCTTTCCCATGGTCACACAGCTAGAATAATTTCTACTTTTCATCATGTACACATTTAGATATGCACGTGCAAAACTACTTAGAACAAAGTAATTTGCTTTCTGTTTGACTGTAGTACCATTAAAATTCTTGGAAGCGAGTATACGTATTTTGGTTTTTATCTTGCTTTTAACAAAGTGAGAGCATAAAGAATGAAAAGAAATGGTAAATGAATAATGAGTAAAGAAATGTAGAAATAGAGCTGTACCAGTAACATTGAGAAGAAAGCCCACCTTTACTGTGTTTTTCATCTTCCTCTTCTCTTCTTTGTACTAGACAGAAATATGCTATTATTTCCCCCAAAAAGCAGAATTTGAACAGGGAAAAAAGTTTTCTACATATCCCCTTAATTATTGTAGATAAATTATATACTCTGAGAGCTAAAAGGGGCCTTAGAAGCTAACTTATCTAGACTGGACCTGATCTAGAACCCTTTCAACAGCATCTCCAAATGGTTGTCAATCTTTTGTGTGAAGACATAACAAATGACTTTTATATTTTAATAGCTTTTGATTTAATTTTTTCAGTTATGACAAACATTTTAAAACATTGATGTATCTTTCCTACTCCCCCATGCCCTGTCATTTAATTTAAAAAAAAAAATACACACACACACACACACACACACACACACACACACACATATATATCCATATATATATGTAGCCCTCAATACATAGTTGCATAGTCCTAAATTCTTGTATTAGACACATCTGAAAATACCTGTCTCTTTTCAGCCTTTTAATTAGATCCTGTGTTTCTCTAGGCAGCCTATTCTATTCTTAGGTAGCTTCAGTGGCTTGGAGTTTAGAAGCCTCAGTCGGCCTCCTTGCAGCTCCTCCCACTTTCCCCAAATTCTGTTCCCTGGGTCAAGGAGAACAGAGCTGGTTGCATGACAGCCCTTCAGTACTTGAAGTTTGATAACTACTGGGTCTCCTCAACATTTTCTGCCCTCGAAGCTAAGCGTCCATCGATCTTCGTTGATCCTTGTTTGGCATCTTTGTCTGTTTGATGTCCTCCTTACTCTCTTCAGATGCTTAACTGTTTAGAAGACTTCTCCTGATGTGCCTGGATTAGGAAACAATATCTCAGAACTGTTCCCTTGTTCTTTCTTAGATACTGTGTCTCTCACTGACTCCACAGATAACAGTATCTTTTGGTGACTACCCTGTCCCACTGTTGACTCATGAAACTACATTCCACTAGGAACTGTAGCTCTTTTTCCACACATGCCCATGTTCAGCTACACTTTTCCCCTGTTGTATTGGCAAGACTCATTTTTGGAATCTAGCATTTATATAATTTGGCTGTTTAGCCATTTTGGAGCTGGGCTCTGTTGTATAGCCTGGTAGTTGTTCCTCCTACCTTGATGTCATCTGCAGATTTGATAAGCGTGCCATCTTTTGCCTTCATTCAGACCAGTTATTAGAGAGGCAGTGTGGTCTAGCAGAGGGAGTGCTGGACTTGGAGGGAGAAGACTTTGGTCCAGATCCTGCCCCAGATACCGACTAGTTGTGTAACTCCATAAAAATCACAGACCTCTCTGAGCCTCATTTTCCTCATCTATAAAATGGTGATAATAGCATATTATATATTATATAATAGCATCACAACAACTCTGTCTCACAGAGTTGTTGTGATGATTAAACGAGATAATTATATATAAAGTGCTTTGTAAACCTTCACATTCTTTATGAATGTGCAGTAGATAAAGGGCCAGGCCTGGAGTCAGAAGACCTGAGTTCAAATTCTGCCTCAGACGTTTACTATTAAGTAAATAGGCACTTAACCTGTTTGCCTCAGTTTCCTCAACTGTAAAATGAGGTTAATAACAGTACCTACCTCACAGGCTTTTTGTAGGGGTCAAATAAGATAATATTTATAAAGTGCTTAGCACAGTGCCTGGCACATTATAGGTAATATATAAGTGCTAGCTATTATTATTATTATCATCTACTAATATTATTGATAAAATTGTTAATATCAGAGGTCCAGGGAACATGTCACTAGGCAGGAAGTCATGGATATGATTCTCTCTGGTCATTCAGTTCTGAATGCATCAGACATGACTGTCACTGAGCATCTAACTCTCTATGTCAACCAAAGCTATAGTATGAGAGAGAGAGACTTAATCCTTTGTTTTGCTGAAATCTGTGTATACTCTGTTAATAGCTTTTGAGTGAACCTCCTATCTTATTACCCTATCAGAAAAGTATATTAGGTTAGTCTAGCATGACCTTTATAAAAAAAGTAATTTTCTATTGAAAGCTTGTGTTTTTCTATTATCTACATATCCCAATGTATTGTATTCTTTTCCCTCTTCCAGAGAGGCATTCTTATAATGAAGAATTTTAAAACAGGAGGGAAAAATTCAGGAAAACTAATAAAAATATATTGGAAAAAGTCTGACGTGATATCCAGTGTTCCATAACCATGTTCTCCCCCACCTCTGACAAGACATGTGAGGTGGTACCTTCAATTTCAAAGTTCAGTTCCAATTCTCACTGTTCTTTTCACTTGTATTGTTGTTGTTTTGTGTATATTGTTTTCCTGATTCTCCTTTCTTCACTTCAAATCAGTTCATACGTCTTCCCATGCTTCTCTGTTTTTGTCATTCATTAACCTCTGTGATTTTGGGCAACTCATTTAAACTCAAGAGGAGGGGATTTGGCTAGACGTCCCTTGGGCTCTTGTTCAGCTCTAGAGCAGTCATCCTAAAATCTTGTCACGTTTTACAACCAAGCAGTAGTCCATTACGTTTGTGAATCACGGTTTGTTTAGAAGTTTCCCAATCAAAAGGCATCTACTTTTGTTTCCAGTTCTTTGTTGCTATAACAGAGCATATGTGGCATATGTCGGATCATTATTTTTGGTCCTTTACCTCCTTAGGAATCTCTGGATCAAATAGTATGGATATTTTAGTTACTCTCTTCACATAATTCCAAATTGATTTCTAGAATGGTTGGACCAATTAACAGCTCCACCAAAAATTCATTAGTGTTCTTGGGCATGGTGGAGCCATGATAATTTCTAATAATCATTTTTTCACCTTTTAAGTGTTCACAAACCATCCCCTTATTAATTTGCTCTAGATTCTTACTCAGAATAGAAATTAAGGACATTATAATATGCAGATTGCATCCTCTTACCTTTTAAAAAATTGTTACATTTGTCCTTTTCAGACTTGAGGCACCTGTCCCACTTGCTAGGATTTTTCAGAAATTACTGACAGTGGTTCAATAATCACACTTGTAAGTTCTTTAAAATTCCAGGTATATTATCTTCCCAGAGGAAATGGGTGACAAGGGAGGAGGGGAATGGATCTGAAATTCGAGATTTTAAAATTAAATGTTTCAAATATATATAAATACTATTATTAATACTATTTTGCATGTAATTGGGAGATAAGATGTGCAGGCATTGGGGGACAGAGACTCACCTTGCTCTAATGGAAAAGTCGAAGGGGGTATGGGAGAGAGCAGATTGGATGAGGGGATATCTTGTGGGACTGCTATTCTAGGGTGGTGGGTAGGGGAAAAACGGGGGAAAAATTGTAGCTCAAAATCTGGCAGAAATGAATGATGTAAACCAGAAGTTAATAAAGCATTTATTTAATAAAAAATAAAATTCCAGGTATAGTTCATCTGGGTCTGGAGACCTGAACTCACTGAGTGAAGCTAGATGATGCTTACCTCCTTCCTTACTTTCCATTCCCTTGTGATCATTTTTGCTCTACCCATCCTTATCCAAAGATCATTCTTTTAGGAAAGAAAACTATGTAAAAGCTTTCAGAAGGTGGCTATTACTGACTGTATGATTATTCATTTATTGAAGTGAGAATTTCAGAAGGCAAGGGCTGATAGATTAGCATCCTTTGCCTCACAAGGATCACAAAGCAGCATTCATTATTGCAACTATTATAGAATGTAGTCTAGTGTAACAGTACTGACTCTTATTTCATTTTTCTTTTAAGAGATTTCAGTTGCCAATTGCTACCTGTGTGTGAGGTTAATTGTAATGGGGTAGAAATTGAATCTGATGTTGGAGATGGATCCAGCTGTGAGGATGACTGTATTCATGATCTTTTCCATTTTTATAATGCGAAGTAGTTAACTCAGAAAGGTTTGTCAGTGTTGGTGGGAGGTGATTAGACAGTGTTTGACAGCAACAGCACATGGGTCATACACATCTTGCTATCCTTGTGGTTCTTAAAGCCACTTGCTAAGGATGGCTCAGACTTACTAGGGAGGGTGAGAAAAATCCAAGAAAAGCATAAAATGAGAGTCAACAGCCTGACTGAGGAAAATAACACCTTAAGGAATAGACTAACTGAAATGGCAAAGGAGGCTCAAAAAGGCAATGAGGAGAAGAGTGCCTTAAAAAGCTGAATTTGCCAGAAGGAAAAAGAATATCAAAAGCTCACTGAGGAGATTCATTCCTTCAGAGTTAGACTGGAGCAAATGGAAGCTAGTGACTTTATGATAAATCAAGATGCTGTTAAGCAGATCCAAACAAATGAAAGAATAGAAGGCAATGTGAAATATCTCATGGAAAAAACTACTGTCCTGGAAAATAGATCCAGGAGAGATAATCTAAAAATTATTGGACTACCTGAAAGCCATGATCAAAGAAAGAACCTAGAAATCATCCTTCAAGAAATTCTCAAGGAAAATTGCCCTGATGTTTTAGACCCAGAGGGGGAAATAGAGGTTGAAAGAATCCACTGATCACCTCCTGGAAAAGATCCCAAAAAGAAAACTCCTAGGAATATTATAGCCAGGTTCCAGAATTTGCAGATCAAGGAGAAAATATTACAAGCAGCCAGGAAGAAACAATTTCAATATTATGGAAACACAAATCAGGATAGTGCAGGATCTGGCAGCTTCTACACTGAGGGATTAAAGGGCTTGGAATATGATATTCCAGAGGTCAAAGGACATGGGATTAAAACCAAGAATCACCTACCCAGCAAAACTGAGTATCATGTTTCAGGGGAAAATTTGGTCATTCAGTGGAATAGAGGACTTTCAAGCATTCTTGAGGAAAAAACCAGAGTTGAATAGAAAATTTGACATTCAGATACAAGAAGCAAGAGATGCTTGAGAAGGTAAACAGTGAAGAGAAATCATAATGAAATTATCCAAGTTGAACTATTTACATTCCTACATGGAAAAACGATAACTGTAACTGATGAAACTTTTCTCAGTATGAAAATAGTTGAAGAAGGTTATATTGGCATATGAATACATATGTGAATGTGTGTGTGTATACATACATGTTTACAGGTATACATAGATAGAGGGAAAAAGGTCAAATTTAATAGGAAGGAATGATACTTAACAAGGTGAAATTAAGAGGTGAGAGAGGAATATAACGAGGAGATGGGGAGAGACAGAATGGGGTAAACTATCTCATATAGAAGAAGCAAGGGAAAATGGTTACAAGGGAGGGGAAGAACAGGAAGGCAAAAAGGCAAAACCTTATTCTCACTGAATTTGGCTAGGGGAGAGAATGACATACATACTAAATAGGATATCTCACCCTACAGGAGAGTAGGGGGGAAAGGGATGAGAGGGGGGATGATGGGAGGGAAGTTGGAAGCACCCACTTTTGAAAAGGGACAGGATCAAAGTAGGGAATAGACCAAGTGGGAGGCAGGATAGGAGGGAGGGAAATATAGTCAGTCTTTTACAATATATCTACTATGGTAATGTTTTGCATGGCTGCACATGTCCAACATATACTGTATCTTCCCAGTAAGGGTGCGTGACAAGGGAGGAAGGGAATGAATCTGGAATTCAAAATTTTAAAACCAAGTGTTTAAAAATATATAAATACTATTTTAAAAATATGTGTGAATGTGTGTGTATATGGTTACAGTTATATATGGACAGAGGGCATAGGTTGAATTTGTTGGGAAGGGAGAATACTCAAGGGATGAAATTATGAGGTGAGAGAGGAAAGTGGCAAGAGGAGATGGGGAGAGATAGGGTAGGGTAAACTGTGTCATGTAGAAGAAGCAAGGGGAAGTGGTTGCAAGGGAGGGGGAGAATAGGTAGGCAAAAAAGGCAAAACCACATTCTCATTGAATTTGGTTCAGGGAGAGAATGACATACATACTAAATGGGATATCTCAACCTGCAGCAGAATAGGGGGAAGGGGGATGAGAGGAGGGAGGGATGATGGATGGGAGGGCATCCTTGGGGGGAGGGGAGGTTGGAAGTACCCACTATAGAAGAGGGACAGTATCATGTAGGGAATGGACCAGGTGGGGGGGTGGGATGAGTGGGAGGGAATTATAAGTAGCCTTGTACAATATATCTACTATGATAATGTTTTGCATAGCTAGACATGTACAACATATACTGAATTACTTATCTTCCCGGAGGGAATGGGTGACAAGGGAGGAAGGAAATGGATCTGAAATTTGAGGTCTTAACATTAAATGTTTCAAATATTAAAAAAAAAAAAGAGAGAGAGAGAGAGAAAACCCCTTCTCATTGAAAGAAATCAGAAACCTGGTGTTAAGAAGAAGGCATTTATTATGCTTCCAACAAGGAAGCGGGTGTGGTACTCACTGGGAACAAGGCCACAGTGATACTGAAGCAAGAGTGAGGTTATAGAGTTCTGTCTTTTGTAGTAAGGTTAAGATTAGCTGAAATTCTTCAAATTCCTCACTTTATTTCCCCAAATTCCCTCATTTTACAGATTACTTAGGCTTGGTTGTAAGGATACTTGTGACCTTGATCTTTAGGGTCTGAGCTATTTGTCATACCCTCACCTTTCTATTTCCCCTTGGGGCCAGGATGGCCATTTTCTTTATAAAATAAGCAAACTTCCCAAAGTTATTGACTATCTCCCAATAACTTTTCTGGGAACAAAACAAGATACCATAATATGCCCTCTTAGAAATACTTTCAGGGAGAATTGAATACTTTGTTCATACTATTTCATTCCATTACTATTCAATAAATAGAATCACTGCTGAACTAGGACTAATGAAGACCTTTGTTCTCTGCCACTGTAGTTAATAGTTCTATGACTGGGGCAAATCTCTTAACCTTCCAGAGTTTGAGTTTCCCCATCTTTAAATGAGTTTGCTAATAATTTCACTACCTACTTGTAGTAGCAAGCACCCTGGCATACCCAGGATGGCTGCTAGCACAGGTTCTCTGATCTGCTTTTCTAAACAAAAGCAACTCAAAAAGGGGTTAGCCATCTTACTTTAATCAAACATATATTATTTACCTAGTTCAGGGGGAAAAGTCAGCACCTGAACTTCAGAAAATACAAACAAGTTACAAGCAGATAAAAAATACAGAGAAACAGACCAATGGACAGGGCTTCTAGCTTTCTGACCATCACATACATGCATAGTTACCAAAGAGAGAAGCATCAACATCTGGCTTTTCAAAGCCTGGGGGGTGGGGGTGGGGGAGGGCACAACAACTTCCTGGAGTCTCATTTGACCAAATCACACAACTCTTACCAAAGTGATCCCTAAAAGCAAAACCTCATCTCAGACTTATATATAGCCATCTCCAGGATAGGAGAGCATCACAGCTCTCCTGATTCACTTGACTACAAAGTTGTGCCTTCCTGGAAGAAGAAGCCTCCCACCTCAGGCTCCATGTGACCACAGTCAGCCTATTAGGGGGCAGAGTTTATTTTCAAATCAGGAAAGATACTCAAATTCACCTAGGCCTATTAAGGGGCAGGGAAGATCTTCAAATTACCATTACCATTATACCTACCTACCCCAGGATTATTATGAAGGAAACATTTTGTATCCTTAAAGAGGTATTATTTATTATTGGTTTTAATGGTGATATTAATTCTGCTCAGAGCATTATGTTATATCTTTGTTGTTAAAGTTATTTTTTAGCTTTTTTATTGCTTTGGTTAATGTAAAATATTCCTTGGGCACAATGATATTTAATGAAAAAGGAAAAAATCAGGCTGTTCTTAGATTCAGTTACACATGTAGTGGGCATAAACTGTAAAGAAACCCTTCTTTTCAAAGTGCTCTTTATTCTTAGCCTTTCTGTACAGTACTGTGAAACCTGTATGGAAAATCGTATTTGAGGATCTCTTGTTGGAAAAGCCATTTCCCTGCCCAACCACAGATGTTTGCTTTGTAGGTGTTACTGTATTTTTCAAGCATGTTATATGCTAGAAATTGCTGTTTAATCGTGAGCACATGAGTCTTTGTATACTTCTTTCATAAATCTCTTCCCTTATTAAGAAACACTATTATAATATAATCCCTTATGGGTCGTATAAGTAAGATTTCATGTCTTGCCTTATCACTTTACAAAGTGATGTTTTTCTTATGATCTATTTTGTAAACTTTTTAGTACATTTTCTAATTTAAAATTGATCTATAATTTTTATATCATTCTTTATTTCTTCATTCATAATGTGTAGAAGGTAGTTACCTTGATGTCTCCAATATAGTGCCAAGCAGGGTGCTAGGTAATTGGTAAATGCTTAATAAATATTTGATAGAAAAAAATTAGTGGGACCTGAGTGCCGTAGATTGTCTTTAACTTGCTCTATCAAACCTGTTGTGGCTGTATGATACTGTATAGCAGACCCTAGAAGCAGACATTTCTGGTTTCCAAGGTAACACGCAGGATAGCAAGGTAATTATTTTACATATCAAGGATAGTCAGCATTTCTCAACTAATAGTTTTAAAGACTTTTGTTTCCAATAACTTTTGTTTCTTATTCTTTTGTGTTCTGATGATTAATGATTTACAGATACTTTACCTGCTTTAAAAAAAAGAGTAGCAGTGGCTATGTGTTATTGAAGCATTATAATCAATTAACCACTAGATGATGCGGTTAGTTAGCTGGCAAAACAGTTGGGCTGGGGGCTGTGAAGGAAAAACTGGGTGTGAGAGGAGCTGTGTTCTTTTATTACTGATTTTGCCTAATGAGTAGTTGGGAAGGGAATAAGCAGTCATTTGCCAGACACTGCACTAAGTACTTCATAAATATTACCTCATTTGATCCTCACAAAAACCCTGAGACAAAGTAGGTGTTGTTATTATCCCCATTTGTAGTAGAGAAAAATGAGGCAAACAGAAGTTAAGTGGCATGTACATTTCTGAGGATTTGAACTCATGTCTTCCTGACTTCAGCCCCTGGACTCTCTATCCACTGCACACATAGCAGCCTCTAATGATGCTACTACTGTCATATGGATTTGGACAAAACATGGCTTCTGTGTTAACCACAAGTTATTGTTAACTTGTGGGAAATGGGTTAATAATAATCCTTGCTGTTTACCTATCTCATGAGGACACTTTGGGGGTTAATTAGTCATCTATAAAAAATTTTGAACACCTCCGGGTCATCATTGATTCCCAGTCTGTTGAGCTGTGGTCACAGCCCTCATGTGCACATTCTCCAACCACTATTCCTACCCCCCGCCCCAAGCTTCCTTCAATTAAAAAAAATTTATTAGGCATTTGTTTATCATCATTGTTCTTATTGTTTTAAAGAATGAAAATGAATCATGTTTTAAAACATGCTTCTTAGATAATTAGAGAAATCTCACAGTTTTATAAAATGAAGGTTGAGAATCCCGACATTGCATCAGTTCATAGTAATGACTCTTTTCCCTCCAACAGGGCTTACTCATAGCCACTAATTTGCTCGATGTATTTGAACTTGCTGGACTTGCTAATTATTTTCTTCCACATACCCATTATCAACTGACTTTTACAAATGCAATTCCGTTCAATACTGTAATTGTATATCTTTGCTTACAATCACTGGAGAGCCTCACCTCACTGGCCCCCTTGACCTGAGATTTTCCTGGGTCCAGTTTTCTTTATGACATGTACTATTTTATTGGGGATGAGATGGGATGGGAAGAAAAGGTCCAGGAAGTCTAGAGCCAAAGTGACAACCCAGTTTTGTTGAGACACTCTGGATGTCCATATATTCAGATGCCCAGCTCTTAAATAATCTGAGTATCCAGGGTTCCTTTGCATGTTATTTCCTGGTTATATAATGTTGTGATTGCTAGAGACATAGTAAAAATGTATAATACTTCTATCCTCCAGGTCAGGGGTGAGGAACCTGTGGCCTCAAGGCGTCACATGGCCCTCTGGGTCCTCAAGCATGGTCCTTTGCTTGAGTCCAAACTTCAGAGAACAAATCCCCTTAATAAAAGGATCTGGGGGTGGAGCCAAGATGGCGGAGTAGAAACAGTTCATTCAAGCCACTCTGCCCCCAGATTCCCCCCCAAACTATGTAAAAGGGGACTCTGAACAACTTCTGGAGCCCCAGCACCCACAGAACGACACAGAGAAGCTAACTTCCCACTGAGGACAGCCCAGCAGCCCTGCAGGAAGGACCACCGCAGCGGTCTGGGAGCCGGCAGCACTCAGAGCACGGGGAGCCGAGCCGAGCGGAGCCCAGGTCCCCGTGAGCCGAGGTTTTAGTCCTAGGGCGGCAGGGCCAGCAGCCGGCTGGAGAGACCCCAGAACACCAGCAGCTGTGGTGACTCCAGAATTATCAACATAAACATGCCTAGGACAAAATAAGAGGTTAGTGTCCTGTGGACTTTGGGACCAGTATTTGGGGAATGCGTCGGCTTCCTCCCGTGAGGGCTAGAAGCCGCTGAGGAGACATGCCATTTTGTAGTTTTCAGAGGCAGCTCCAGCTCCTGGCCTGCGAACTGTAGGGAGATCCAGCGATCAGTCTTGTGGGGTAATCACTCTTGCTTTAACCTCTCTGGATCTGGATTGTGATCTAGGGTGGAAGTCATGGGTGGGTTTACAGCTTGCCAGAAACGGAAGTTGCCCCCCACACGTTCGGGATGAAAATTCCTCTATCTGGCCTTAAAGCCATAGTGTGGCAACAAGCCCCAAAGTCAAGTAATTAAGTGGCAACATGCCAAGGCAAAGGAAACAGAAAAATGCAGCCCTAGACTCCTATTTTGGGGCCATAGAGCGGGAAAAGGACTGTGAGGTCAGAAGTCCTGCTCCAAAAGCCCCAGGGGAAAACATGAGAGGGTTGCAGGCCATAGAGGACCTTCAGAAGGACTTTAAAAATCAAATAAGAGAAGTGGAGGAAAAATTGGAAAGAGAAATGAGAAGGATGCAGGAAAAGTATGAAATGAGGGTCAACAGCCTGACTGAGGAAAACAACACCTTAAAAAAATAGACTAACTCAAATGGCAAAGGAGGCCCAAAAGGGCAATGAGGAGAAGAATGCCTTAAAAAGTCGAATTTGCCAGATGGAAAAAGAATCTCAAAAGTTCACTGAGGAGATTCATTCCTTCAGAGTTAGACTGGAGCAAATGGAAGCTAATGACTTTATGAGAAATCAAGATGCTGTTAAGCAGATCCAAACAAATGAAAGATTAGAAGGCAATGTGAAATATCTCATGGGAAAAACCACTGACCTGGAAATAGATCCAGGAGAGACAATTTAAAAATTATTGGACTACCTGAAAGCCATGATCAAAGAAAGAACCTAGAAATCACCCTTCAAGAAATTCTCAATGAAAATTGCCCTGATGTTTTAGATCCAGAGGGCAAAATAGAGGTTGAAAGAATCCACAGATCACCTCCTGAAAAAGATCCCCAAAAGAAAACTCCCAGGAATATGATAGCCAGGTTCCAGAATCCCCAGATCAAGGAGAAAATACTCCAAGCAGCCAGGAAGAAACAATTTCAATATTGTGGAAACACAATCAGAATAGCCCAGGACCTGGCAGCTTCTACACTGAGGGATCGAAGGGCATGGAATATATTCCAGAGGGCAAAAGAACTGGGAATGAACCCAAGGGTCACCTACCCAGCAAAACTGAGTATTTTGTTTCAGGGGAAAATATGGTCATTCAGTGGAATAGAGGACTTTCAAGCATTGTTGAGGAAAAAACCAGAATTGAATAGAAAATTTGACACCCAGACACAAGAAGGAAGAGATGCCTGAGAAGGTAATCAGGGAAAAGAAATCAGAAGGAACTTATCAAAGTTGAACTATTTACATTCCTATATGGAAAAACAATAACTGTGAGTGATGATATCTTTCACACTATGAAAATAATGGAAGAAGGGTGTGTGGTCATATGAATACATATGTGGATGTGTATGTATATGGATAGAGGGCATAGGTTGAATTTGTTGGGAAGGGAGAATACTCAAGGGATGAAATTATGAGGTGAGAGAGGAAAGTGGCAAGAGGAGATGGGGAGAGACAGGGTAGGGTAAACTATCTCATGTAGAAGAAGCAAAGGGAAGTGGTTGCAAGGGAGGGAGAGAATAGGAAGGCAAAAAAGGCAAAACCACATTCTCATTGAATTTGGTTCAGGGAGAGAATGACATACATACTAAATGGGATATCTCAACCTGCAGCAGAATAGGGGGAAGGGGGATGAGAGGAGGGATGATGGATGGGAGGGCATCCTTGGGGGGAGGGGAGGTTGGAAGTACCCACTATAGAAGAGGGACAGGATCATGTAGGGAATGGACCAGGTGGGGGTGGGATGAGTGGGAGGGAATTATAAGCAGCCTTGTACAATATATCTACTATGATAATGTTTTGCATAGCTAGACATGTACAACATATACTGAATTACTCATCTCCCCAGAGGGAATGGGTGACAAGGGAGGAAGGAAATGGATCTGAAATTCGAGGTCTTAACATTAAAGGTTTCAAATATATATAAATACTATTATTAATACTCTTTTGCTTGTAATTGGGAGATGAGATGTGCAGGCATTGGGACACAAAGATTCACCTTCCTCTAATGGAAAAGTCAAAGGGGGTATGGGAGAAGGTATGGGAGAGAGCAGATTGGAGGAAGCAATATCTTGTGGGACTGCTATTCTGGGAGGTTGGGTAGGGGAATAACGGGGGGAAATGATTGTAACTCAAAATCTGGTGGAAATGAATGATGTCAAACAGAAGTTAATAAAGCATTTGTTTAAAAAAAATAAAAGGATCTCTTCTGTAAAACTTGGACTCAGTCAAAGAGCCACATCCAAAGATTTAGAAGGCCACAGATTTCCCACCCCTGCTCCAGGTCTACCACCTGTAACCTTTAGATTCTTTGATTTATGTTTTCCTACCATGAATCTTTTAGCCATAATTCGTTTTGCTTTTTTAAATTCCTATTTTTCATTAGCAAGAATGGCTAAAATTTTCTGAACTATTTAAATAAGGCATTGAAATCCTGAAATTGTTGTCCATTCGTCAAAGTGGAACGTTACAACACAACTCACTGATTTTACTGTGCTGATGAGAAATCAGAAGGAACTATCTTCAAATTCTAATTTTACTACTTTTGCTGTTGTGACCTTGAGTAAATGTGTTAACTTCTCTGGGCTTCAGTTTTTTGGTTTGTTTGTTTGTTTGTTTGTTATTTCATCTCATGAATATAAAACCAGAAAATAAGATAATAATAATAATAATAAGCTTATGTTAAATATTTTGTAACTGAAATAAAGGAAACATATGCGTGTGTGTGTTTGTGTGTGTGTGAATGTATATGTGTGTCCACACAACTTGTCTTTCTCAAATCCCTGTCTTGTCTGTCAGCATTTTATCATAGTAGAAAAGTATTGGAGTATAGTAGAAAGAGCATTAGAGTCAGAAGACATATCTATCTCTTACCCAACTATTGCATTGACTTTGGGTCAAAGAAGTTAGCTTAAGACTGTCCTTTCATCTGTATGAAGAAAGCTAATGGTTGCACTCAAATGGTCATTGTGAACAAAGTGCTTTATAAATATCAATTTGTTATCTAAATGTGTGTGATTAATGACTGTGGTGATGATGATGATGATGATGATGATGATGATGATGATGATGATGATGATGATGATGATTTGTTCTTCAGTCATTTTGACTCTTCATGGCCCTATTTGGAGTTTTCTTGGCAAAGATACTGGAGTGGTTTGCCATTTCCTTTTCCAGATCATTTTATAGATGAAGAAACTGAAGCAAATAGGGTTAAGTGACATGTCTAGGGGTCATACAACTAAGTGTCTGAGGCAGGATTTGAACTCAGGGAGATGAGTCTTCATGACTTCAGGCCCAGAATTGTATCCACTATGCCGTCTAGTTGTCCATTATGCTATTGTTATTAACATTAGTAATAATAATTAGCTTCTGAGTAGAAAGTCTTAAGTGATATATATATATATTATTACATATATATTTGTTTTTATTAATTAGGTTGGTGGAATAGAGATCAAATATATAAACAGTACATAAAATAAGGAACCAAATAGAGTGTCTCAGTCCAGCCTAGAGGATTATGTAAATGTGAAAATCCTAAATGAATAGACATGAATATAAAGGTGTGTCTCATTTACAGTCAACTTGACTTGTAAACATATGCATATACAAAAAAAGTTGGGGGACTAGACTCCCTTACCTTATTAAAAATGTGATTTGATTTGCCAAAATTCTACTTACCCACACCTTTTCAGGAATAAATCAATGCTAAAGTGAGCTTAACTTGTATTTGTGTGTTCTTGACATTTGAATAGAATATTATAGTAGTGTTTTGAGTGTATATCTTCAGAGAAACAAAGACTGCTTTTCAATCATTCTTTTACTGATAAAAAGTAGTTATGACTTGTTTTAAAAAGAACATTTACATTATATTGAACAGTATGTGTCATTTTCTTATACATATAGAGTTTTTCCAGAATAAATTTTTATATCAATCTAGCATTCTAATGCACCTCACAGATAGCTATCTCAGTTTTTTGTGTTTTAGTTAATGTGCCACAGTTGACAGTGTGTGTATTAGATATATAACAGGTATATAAATTTGTATATATGTCACACATAGTGTGTATATATATATATATGTCATACAAGTATACCATGTACCCATAGTCTTAAATATTTAGAAATTTCTTTAATTAGCACAGCTGAATTACATGCCCACTCAGCAGATTTAGTGTGATGCCCAAAAGTCAAAGGACAAAATATTTTTCAGAACAAAGAGTGTATATTTTTTCTGAATTTATAGGAGTGCCACTTTTGAACATACATTTGCTTTAAGGCACCACAGTATGCTTTAGGGTAGCAAAACAAATGACTTTTCACTGGGGTCCTTGTTGAATGCTGAAATGTCAAATTGAACTGAATATGTGTTTTTAGTAACTATATTATGCTCCTCTCCCCCTAAAAGACCTGACCTTGTACATAATACCACCATCTTTAGCCATTCCTGTCATGTACATTAGCATCCATCCTTGTGTTTTGAGAGCCATAGTAGGCCCCGTAGACCCTTTGATCCATTGCTCTTTGGATTGTTGCTGTGGAGTATACACAGTACAGCTTTAGTTCCATTTCACAATAATCATGAGGAGATCTGAGTTCTAACCCTGGATTTTTTCATTTTTTACTTTGTTACCATGCAATGTCACTTCATCTCTCTGCACCTTTGTTCCCTCCCTTGCTTACTAACAAGACTGTTGTAAGGATCAGTGACAAGAACATGAGAATACTGTATAATATATAAAGGGCTCTTTAAACTGGGAGTTAATCTTTAATGTATAAAGATTGTGCTAGAATAAATACATGGGATATTTCCAATCTAGAAATATTCATTAATATACTTCAGTAAGAAATATGGCTGTTAAGGAAACATATAAGAGTAAAAACCAGAGGAGACTTGACCATCCCTCTCTCCCCACCAAACAACACTGCTTTTCCCTTCTTTCTTTTTTTTTTTTTAGTTGTCCATCCCCTATGCTTAATCAGCCAGCATTCATGAGTATATCACTCATTCATGTGGATCAGATTGATGATGGGAACGAATCTAGGTGGTAGAATGAGTTTAGTCAGCTCTACAGGGTTATTGTCTGTATTCATCTCTTACTTCTTTAGATATAGCACTAGTGTGGACAATTCCATTCTCCACTCTCTTGTCTGTACGTGCACCACCCTTAGATACAAAAAAAGTATATGTTTAAAAAAATCTTATATCTTTTAAAAAGTTTGTATAAAGAAATGTAGCAAATAAGGACCCCAAAATGTTTATGAAGCACATAAAAAAAAGAAAAAGGGAAGAGGCAGTATATAAAAGAGATAATCTGATTGAGACTTATGGATGCCCCATTCTGCATGATTCCAGCTCTTTAAAATCACGTAATATTTTCAATGCAAGAAACATTTAGAAATAACCAGCAATAGAAATTTCACTTCAGTATTCTCAGTGTCAGAGGCAATATGGTATAGGATGTGAAGAAGGGAAGACTTTGGAATTGGAAAGGTCCAGGTTCAGATCCTATATCTAGTATGTACATGGCAGCTCCATAAGATTGGGTTGCCAAATCTAGATGGGTATGGATGGAGTTTCTTTTTTTTTTTTTTTTTAAAGCAATTGGGGTTAAGTAACTTGCTCAAGGTTACACGGCTAGTCATTATTTATGTGTGGGTGCTCATTTTCTGAGGCCGGATTTGATCTCAGGTCATCCCAACTCCGAGGCCGGCACTCTTACTCACTGCGCCACCTAGCCGCCCCCATGGATGGAGTTTCTACATCAGGGAATTCCCAGTGCTGTTACAATCACAAGTATAGGCCAAATTTAAAAATTCTCATTGTTTCTTCCTTTTTAGTGTTTGGCTTAAACATCATCAAAGGATTCTTTCATTTCATTGAGACTGTAATAAAAATTTTAGCATTGAAATAACAGTTGGTATAAGTTGTATGGTAACTTAAAGGGATCTGGAATATGATACTTCACTCCTTTCCTGGCCTGAATTGTGAAATGAGTTGTATTTTATTTAGATTTTTAAGAAGTGGTCAGTTACTGAAAATGGGCAACCTTGTTAAGAGTTAACATTTAAATGGTGTCATTAGTTCCCATCTAGTGATTCCTTCTTTTGAAGGGAGGAGATTTAAGAAGAGATTTCAGAGTAGTACTAGCAAAAATAACATGGCTATAATTTCCAACCTGGTAAATGTGAATCTTTTTTAATGTTTTGAGAATTATTTTAATATAGTTGGTTTACTTGATAATTTTATTTTATGTTTTTAAAAAACTTTTTTTTTCTGAGAAGGAATTGATAGGCTTTACCAGATTTCAAAGCAGTTCATGACATTAAAAAGATTTCTAAAATCTCTGCCTGATGGTATTCTGCTTTATAATTCATATTCTGTAAGGCCTCTTGAATTTTTTTTAATGGCAAGTAATAAAGTTGAAAAGTATAGTTTTTTTTTCAGATAATACATAACATAATATTTAGACACTTAACTATATGTGTTAAGCCAAATTTAAAGAACACTTAATAATTTTTAAAAATAAACTTTTAATAGCTTTTAAAATTTCCTTATTGAAAGACATGAAATTTGGAGTCATTGGGCCAGTTTCAAATCCCAACTCTACCATTTGTTGCCTCCCTGATTTTGGGCAAATTGCATATTTTTCTTGGCTCAGTTTCCTCGTCTGTAAAATGAGAGAGTTGGACTTGATAAACTCTAATGTCACTTCTATTCTAAATCTGTAAGACTGTAATACAAACTTTTCAAGGGACATTCACTGTCCCTCACTATGATCTTGACCAATGTCTTCATTCTTTTAAAATGATCCCTGTTTCCTTAAGATTGTGATTTCCTTCAGCAAGGAAAATGTAACTTTTACCATAACCCTGAAAAACATTAAGTTTGTGGATGGCCTGCTTGTGGTAGTATTAAGATTTGCGAACATATTTACCCTGTAAACATAGATATGTCAAAAATTTTTCATCATTTGACCTGAAATTTTGCTTTTAAAGGTCCATTTTATGACATTAAATAACTAAGATTTCTTGCATTACCAAATGCTGTATTTCAGGGAAAAATAAACCCATAGAGCAGGCAAGTATATAAAAGCCAAATAATATTTACTCTTAACATACATTATCAAAATGTTAAAGATTACCTGGTGTTTTATGAGAAATGGAATATTCCCTTCCTTTTCCATGTGCTTTAAATAGATTATATTATAGTATAAGCATGAGGATTTTAAAATGTAGATTATTAAGATAACTTTGCATTAGCTATGGTGTTTCATTTTTTTCTTTTTTGAAGAATGCTTTTTTCAGGTGGTACATAAAGAAAGGTTTCTTTAAGTACTCCCATTTAAGTTAAATCTGTATCCAACATTGGGTGTGATGTTAATGACAGATATGTACTTTTGAAGGTGAATGTACAATCTAATGAGTTTTGTGTATATTAAATTAAACTTTACAAATATAAACTTAGAAATATAACCTGAGACATTTTCTTGAGGAATATTGTGCACGTGTGTTTATTACTAAAGCTTAATCATAATCATTTTATTATTATTATTTTTTTATATTAGAAGAGCAGTTCCAACAGATTAGATTAGCACTTTTCATTAAGAAAGTAGCAGGAAAGTGACTCAGCTCCCCTGTGGAAGAAATAAACACACATTTGAAAAGCATTTTTTAGATGCATGATTTCATTTAGAGATATAAATCTGAAAAAAAAATTTTAAATTATTTCTGCTATATGCATTTTTCGTACAAATGTATAAAATTTATTTCTGCAAAATTGTCTTATTTATTCACCAAGATTTCAAAAAAACTATCATTTTAATAAACCTAATGAATCTCATAAGATAAGAAAGATCTCATAAATTTTTTTAGGGTCATAACTAAATCACTGTTATGGCTAATTGCATCTGTTTGTGACTGAATTCTGTTGTAAGAGGAAGAGATGATGATTTAGTATTTTTGATCTCCAAAACTGTCCAGGTTTTTTGTTTTCTTTTGTTTGTGGTCATAGGGTTCTGAAACAGTTACTTAAGATTTTAATGATAAGAGCTCCACCAAGATTTAAGTTCTCCATACCTGTAGGACTTCAACCTGTAAAAGCAGATTTGCTAATTTTGCAACTTATGTGACTATCCAGTGTTGTTGTAGCATGGTGGCCGGCTGTTTCATGTTACAGATTTTTACACAAAATTGTTGTGTTGAGTAAATATTAACATTTTTGGCATATTGCTACTATTACTTATAGTCATACATACAAGAAAAGAAGCTAACATTGTTTGTATTTTTTTTATTGTTACCAAACACAATATTCTAGGAATTTTCAGCAAATTATCAGTTCAGCTGTAATTCCAGTTTTGTTTCACAAGAAACTGTGAAATGTTCTTTGTTGCCTGCCATTAAAATTTAAATCAATATCTTTAATGCCCTCCTGCAGTCTCATTTTGTTGCACTAGAAATCTGTTTTAGTTCATCTGCAAGTCTGTTTTGTGTTGAGTGCTTATGTTTTCCAATTCAGCTGCTTTGTAATTTTTCTGTAAGCAGCTTTTTAAGACTTGTATTCTGTTAAAATATTTTTATCATCATAAAAGTGCAATAATGTACATGCATGTTAATCGTGCAAGTGCCCAAGACATTTTATATTGCAATTCCAGTTGAAAACCACCTGAAGGAAAAAATAAACAAATAGCAAAAACATTCAATATTTATTTACACTATTTAGTAGATAGTTTGTTTCTGTTTCAGGTGCAGGATTCTGTCCGGCACAAATAGCCCAGAGATGGATGTCATAGATAGAATTTACATACCATTAGCTCACAGCAATTCATTAGCAGCAGAGCTCTGGGGTACAGAGCTAGTTAGGCATGTTATTTGTGATGTCTGGATGCTGTGTTTTAACAAGGTTTACTGGCTTCATGCTTGTTGCCTTTGTCTAGTGACAGAAGTAATTACTTGATAAAATGAAGTGCATCACTGTGAACAATTGACCCTTTGGAACAATCCAGACTGGTCAGCAGTCTAAAGCCACATTTTAAAGCCATCATGATAGCCTCAAACTTCAGAGTTTCCAGGGTGCAGACAAAGGTATTATCTTCCTTTAGCACAAGTCGTGTACCATTTTCAGATTTTATGAAGTATTTAAATTGAATAATATTTGAAGATATAGAAAACTCCTCGGGAAATCCGTCCAGCCGGCTCTTAGACACCAGCACAATGCGAGATTTAATTTTTGTTATGAAATCAGGAGCATTACAAAAGATTCTCAAACCTTGTGAGCGATCATGGTTATCGGTGATTTCCAAGAAAGTAGTCTCTCTGGCTGTTAGCTGTTCTTTCTCCCACCTTGATTTCACTTCTTCAGCTAGCCCTTTAAGCTGAAAGAATTCTGCCTCCTGAGCCAGGAGTTGATTTTCTCGAAATCCTTCTGGTAGTAGAAGTTCTCCATTCCGTAAGAAGTTCAGAACATGTCTAAAAAGGAGTCCATCCCTGTCTATGAAGTAGTGACCATCGGCATCAAGGGGACAAAGGATTTTTCCATTGACTATACCTTCAAGGAAAGTATCTGGATACTTGGTCAGTGTTTGTTTTTGAGTAATATACAAATATCCACCAACATTGAGAGTCGTCAGCGTTTTGCAGCTCTTTCCTTGATCAGTACCTTCAGGGCTGTTATGTTTCCCCTCATAGTCTTTTTCTTTTTCTCTCCTGTTTATTTTACGTTCCATTTTCAAAATCACTGCAGCTTCTTGTTCTTGGCTTAGAGAGAGCTTTTTAAAAAGCACCACCACCACCACACAAACACGCCTTTATTCAGCTCCAGCTCGGTGATGGAATGGAAATGCTGGCAGCCTCGCATGAGCTGTCAGCTCCGTTTTGCAGTAGGTGGCGTATCAACTATGTATGCAGGAGCTTTCAGGAGTAAGACTGAAAAAGAGAATTTGCATTTAACTGTATGAGGGCAGAGATTGGTTACAAAAGCATTTTCTTTTGCAGGCATGAAAGTTGGATCATTCTGAATATTTTATGATCTTACTACCAAATAGGTCACGTTTTCTTTTTAATGATACAGGTAAACATGAGGTTTGCTTTTTTATATCTTTTGTATCAACCTTTTAAGTTGCAAAACCAGTAGTGCTTTATCTTAATAAATCATTGAGTCATTCAGAATTTTTAATATGCTATCACTTTTGGAAACTGGGTATTAATGTTGTTTTTGGTTTTAGTATTTTAGATTTTAGGGATGGTATAGATAAGAAAAAGGGAATCAGATATGTGGATAGCTTTGTAATCTATAAGCTTTATACATGACATACTGCATAGTGTCAGGCTTTTTTTTTTTTTTTTGAGAAAATTAGAAGAGCTATGCCTGTTGTTTATTGTGTAGTACTCAGTTTGTTTTGCCATGATATTCTGATTGCAGTATCTTCAACAAGAGAGATGATTTCTTAGTTTCTTTGGATGTAAAGGACTTTAATTTTTAAGATAGAAATCAGAGAGGGAAGAGAGATTCAATAATCATTTATACTTGGTAACCTGCCTATGGATTCTATGTAGAGGATAAACATTTGCTGAACAAAGACCCAGACTGCTGTAGCTTGAATATAACATCACACTATATATAACCAGAATGGATATAGTGTGGAGGAGGGGGGAAGGGAAGAAAGCAAAGTGACGGCAAGGAGTGGCAAATTGAAATAGCTTGGCATGAGATAATGATAGGGTACATGATAAACTAGTTTTTTTCTCCATCAAGTAAATATTAATAGAGCTGGAAAAATTAAAATCACCTCCATCCTCTGTGTTTTTTACCCCTTCCCAAGAATGAATACCTGTTTGAGTCCTTTGAGGGGGGAAAAAAAGGAACTTTTTTTTCTTTTTAGGGGCACAGTAAATATAATTTTCTTTCCAGAGTAGTGTAGGAAGCTAAGCCTTCTAAGGATGAGAATTTGCTTAGGGTTTTATACTCAAGATTTCAAGTTTGTTTATTTGCAATGATTTATTTGACATATTTGCTTAATTTGAAAAATTGAACTCAGTAGCTCTTAATGCAATAATCTTTATTTTATAATTTGTTTCTCTAGCAACATAAAATGTCTTCTACATATTATTAAACCAACCTGATATAAATGTTTGAATATTTTTCCTGTAGAAGATTTGTCTAGGGGCGGCTAAGTGGCGCAGTGAGTAAGAGCGCCGGCCTCGGAGTTGGGATGACCCGGGATGGAAACCAGCCTTAGAAAATGAGCACCCACACATAAATAATGACTAGCCGTGTAACCTTGAGCAAGTGACTTAACCCCAATCGCTTTAAAAAAAAAAAAAGAAGATTTATCTAATGCCATTTTGTCATTAGTAATTAACATTACAAAATAAATTTTTATTTTGTTAGAAATTGTAAAATATCTGTAAATGGATTATTTTCTTGTTATATGAAGGAGAATTAAAAGAATATTGTACTTTGCTTAGAAAAAAGTCTTAAAGAATTTTTTATCTTAATATTTTGTGATCAGTTTTCATAGAAATTATGTGGAAGGGATTAGTGAATTATTTCAAGGGGAAATTTTCCACATAATTTAAATAAACCCATAATTACTATGTTATGGAAAACTTATTTTACAAAAATACATGTTCGAAGTTAACTTCAAGTCCAGTGTACGTTCAGATAGCTTTCCTAATCTTTTACCCTCCATATTAGTCATTGTCACTGTAATGCATTCACTTTCTTTACTTAAATTTTCATTTCTCTCTTTGTTTTAGCATCATCTTTATTTCCCAGTGTATTCTGTCCCCTCAGCTGTCCTTTACCAGAGAATTTTTTTTAAAAAAAGAAAAAAGCAGTTCCCCAAACTAAGCAACATAAGCTCATCTACCTTTTGTAAAGACTGATTTATTTGCCTTGTGTTTCAAAAGTCATAATGTCAGTTTAAAGGAACAAAATAAAAGTAGCTTGTAGGAATAACAGTCTAGATACTATTGAACATTCATCTAATATAGTGTTACTTCTGCAATGGCCATCAGTCCTTTTCCCAGAACAGTCTTAGAGGTTACAGTGGTTAGACAAGAAGTGGGCTTTGCTTGTATGTATGTGACACACATATATTGAAACATTTCATTTTGAATTCTCTTTTTGCTTCTTTGTGTTGAATTTTCTCCTAACTTTTTCCTTTTTCTGATCTGGAGATTTTCTTTGCAGTA
Source organism: Gymnobelideus leadbeateri (assembly GCA_011680675.1). NCBI lineage: Eukaryota > Metazoa > Chordata > Mammalia > Diprotodontia > Petauridae > Gymnobelideus > Gymnobelideus leadbeateri. The sequence continues at coordinate 33,823 of WOXC01006973.1, read as the reverse complement.
GAGAGGATGAGGGCATAGATGAGAACAAACTATAACTCCAGGCCTGGGTTGCTCAACCATTTCAGAATAAGAGTAGTTGGTATTGTGGGTGCTTGTGACATCCCTATCTTTAAACTAGTTTTCATGAACAGTAGACTTAACTCCTTGTACTGCTTACTTTCCTCTCCTCAGAAATGGTTTCCAGGGGCGGCTAGGTGGCACAGTGAGTAAGAGCACCAGCCCCGGAGTTGGGAGGACCCAGGATCAGTTCCGGCCTCAGTACTTAGCACCCACACATAAATAACTAGCCATGTAACCTTGAGCAAGTTACTTAACCCCAATTACTTTAGGAAAAAAAAAGCAATGGTTTTCACTCCTTATTTGTATAAACCCTGCTTTTTTGATATTCCTGTGATATGCTATTTTCTAAACAGAAACAAAAAGATACCCCAATAAAAGTGTCTCATGAGCAGCATGGTATGATGGCCTAAGGACTTAAGAACCTTTAACTTTGGTATTTGGAGTGAACTGAGGTTAGTTTCTCTTTGTTTATTTGTAAAAATGACCTACGTCCCAAAGTTAGTTGGAAGAATAATTCATAAATGCTGTTTATGAAAGCAGTTTTTTAAACTTGTAGAGCTACTTAATTTTCTTCCTAATTTTCATTTTGCCTCCTCAAAAACTTCCTTTTGATTTGTTGCAGAAGGCATTCCTTTTCAGGCCTTGACTGAAAGCCATTAGCTTTCAGTGGAGGGTGCATTGCAGTCATAATCTGGCTTTCTCTTCTGGAAGTCTCATTATTTGTTTTATTTTTTTGAAGCAGAATAATCATCTTTTTTTCTTTTGTGGATGTAAAATGTTCAAAAAGTACTTGTTGATCCTTGGTAGCCATTTAATAAACTCTTTATGAAGGTTTGGCATATCAGCCACAGAAATAACCACATGCATATGATAGCCATCAATACCATACAAAAGGTAAACGATACTCATTTCACTTAACAGATCTATTTAGCTTTATGGAACATCAAATATCATACAATAAAAAGATCATTTCTGTAGCGTATATAGAGATTTTTGTTATTTATTGTTTTCAGTCATCTCTGTTTCTTTGTGACTCCATTTGAAGTTTTCTTGGCATAGAGTAGTTTGCCATTTCCTTCTCTAGCTCATTTTTAGGTAACAAAACTAAAGCAAATGGAGTTAAGTGACCTGCCCAAGAGCCACACATCTAGTATGTATAGGAGGCCAGATTTGAACTCAAGAAATTAAGTCTTCCTGACTCCAGACCGTGCACTTTATCCACTGTACCACCTAGTAACCCAAACATACAGCAGAGATGCTAACAAATTCACTTCAACAAACATTTATTAGGCTTTGCTATTTGCAGTAAGGGAAATACTCAGATTAAGGGGCAGCAAGATGGTACAATGTATAGAGTGCCAGACCTAGAGTCCAGAAGACTCATATCCTTGAGTTCAGACCCAGACTCAGAAAACTTAGAAGCTGTGTGACCCTGGGCAAGTCATACAACCTTATTTGCTTCAGTTTCCTCAGGCTGGGGAAGGAAATGACAAACCACTCCCATATCTTTGTCAAGAAAACACCAGATGGGGTCACAACAAGTTGATCATGACTGAAATAACAACAAATAAAAAGATTAAGGACTTATGTAAAGAAAATGTTTTATAGAATGTCTAGTGGTCATTTTAGAAGTAGTAGAATTTAAAGAATAAATACTGTTGGGCCCATATTTATCTCCACCTATATAATTTAATTTGATTGGAATATAAAACAATGTTGGTACAATTTAGCATGTTTTTCCTATGTTTTTTGTTTTTGTTTTTTTTCCAGTGATTTGGGGTAATAGTGGTTTCTTCTGGAACTAGAGTACTATTGACAAACCTTGTAGCTGACAGAATTCAGTTCCCAGTATAAATTGAGATCAAAGTATATCTCTGAGTGTCATACAGTTCTTAAGTTGTCATTGTTCAGAGAGCAAGATGAAGAGAGAAAGTTAGGTGTTAGTAGTTTTCTAACTGTATAAATTCTTCACACTCACATGTTGTAAGCCTCTGGGCCAGCCCTGCCTAGAATTTGGTAGCTGTCTTGCTAGGGGGTAGATAATAGTAATTAGACCTGGAATAACAAATTGCTACGCTTACTAAGCATTTCTTGAACTAAATGCCTTTTATATGCCCTGGCTTTCCTACTTCTTGATGCAAGATTCTCCTCTCATCTCTAAGTTCTGTCCATATGATCCTTTTACTTCTCTAATTGAAATTATTTAAAGTACCCTTTTCTCTCTTCAATTCTCTGATACCACTTTTTCCTCTTCTCTGTAAGCTGATGAGCTAAACACCTGCTTTACTGAGGAAATAGAGATCATTTTCCATGATCTCCCTCTTATCCCCTTCTCTGTTTTTTAAAACTGCCTTTACTCCAGTCCTTGATGACGAGGTGATCATTCTACCAAAATCAATCCCTCTCCCTTTACCTTTGGTCCCATTCCTTCCCATATTCTCTAGCACCTAGCCCTCACACTGAACTCTCTCTCTTTAAATTTCAGTATCACATATACTCTGCTTCCATTCTGCCTACAAACAAAAGAATCTTCACCTTCTTGGCAAAATTCCTACTTGACCCTACCATTTCCTTAAGTCTCAAGCTATCACCTTATGTATTTCTTCCTTTTTGCAGCAAAATCTTAGGAGAAAAACTCTGCTAGTTCTTTCCTCTCCTTACTTCTCAATTCCTTTTCATTTTGGCTTCTCATTTAAACATTCAATTGAGATAGCTCTATCCAAAGTTACTAGTAATCTCTTAATTGCCAAATCTAATGACTTTTTCTAAATCCTCATCCTTTATCAGCATTTAAGACTCTTCCACGGTGGGGAACCTGTGACCTCAAGGTCACATGTGGCCTTCTAGGTCCTTGGGTGCAGCCTTTCAAGTGAGTCCAGGCTTTATAGAACAAATCCTTTTATTAAGGGGATTTGCTTTGTGAAGTTTGGATTCAGTCAAAGGATGGCACTTGAGGACCCAGAGGGCCATATGTGGCCTCAAGGCCACACGCTCCCCATTCTTACTTGACTATCTTCCTCTTCCATGCTAGATGCTTGCTGGGTTTTCATGACACCTGTAACTTAGTTCTCTTCTTGCTTCTCCACTCTCTTGTGCTCTTTCATCATTTGTAGCATAGCTCCAAATGTACCCCAAAGCTTTATGCTAGGCCTTCTTTTCTTTTCTCTCCACACTCTCTTACCTGACAGTATTGTCAGTTCTGATGAGTTAAGTTATCCTTTCTTTTCTTATGTCTCCAAGATCTATTTATTCAGCCCTGGTCTCTTTTCTGAGCTCACTGTACATATCTAATTGCCTGCTGGACATTTCAAATTGAATATCTCATAAGTATCACTTTCTTCCCATGTTCAAAGTAGAACTCAGTACCTTTTTTGCCAAAACTCTGTTCTTCCCCCACATTCCTCTAAGGTAGCACCATCCTTCCAGTAACCTCACTTTTAGTCTTACCTCCTCACTCCCTCTCACCATACATAGCCACTCAGTACCTTGTCATCTCTACTTCCTCAGTATCTCTCACATCCATTCCCTTCTCTCTGTCATCGCATGGTTACCACCCTATTTCAGTCCTAGACTATTGCAGTAGCCTCCCATTTGATCTTCTTGCCTTTCATCTTTCCCTTCAATGTGCTCTCCATGTAGTTGCCCAAAGTGTAAATCAGACTGTGTTGCTCTCCTCTTTAAGTAAACTCTAGTGCTTCTCTGTTGCTTCTAGAATAAACAAAAACTCCTTGGTTTTGTTATTTGAAGTCTACCTGCCTTTCCAGCTTTATCATATTTTGCTCCCTTTCCTTCAGTCTACATTTCTGCCAAACTAGCTTTTTGGCTGTTCCATCTCTTGTTTTTGTACCGTTGCCCAGACTGTTCCCCCATTCCTGGAAGGCACTCCCTCTGTTTCTGAGAATACCTTGCTTCCTTTAGAATCCCTTCCTTCCCTTGCTCAGTTACCCCTGTCACGTGATATCTTCCTTATCTCCCAGCTTTTGCTCAAAGATGTTTTCAAGTCATTGGCTTCTTCTGAGTTTGTACCTTGAGCCTCCCTGTCACCATAGAAGCTTTTTTTTTTTTTTTTAAGCAATTGGGGTTAAGTAACTTGCTCAAGGTTACACAGCTAGTCATGATTTATGCATGGGTGCTCATTTTCTGAGGCCGGATTTGATCTTGGGTCATCCCAACTCTGAGGCCAGCGCTCTTACTCACTGCGCCACCTAGCTGCCCCAACCATAGAAGCTTTTAATGGTCAGGTTTGTTTTTTGTTGTTTACTCATTTTCTAGCCCATTTCTTGACTTTGGCCTTTATGTTAGAGTTGGGCTCCGCTCACCTCTGGGGACTGGGGGAAAGATGTCTGGTCTGAACTTCTATCTTTCATATCCTGCTGTTTTCACAACTTGATCCGGGGACTTGAAAGTTTTTGGTGCTTCCAAAGTGGTGTGATCAGGGAAGACCCTCCTGGTCTGTGTTCTGGTTTTTACCAGGTAGGGCCCCTGCACTCCTCTTCACCCTAGAACTGTGATCTGGACCTGGGTAATGGGAGAAGGAGCTGCCAAATACATCCAATCCTGCACCTAGAGAAAGGTCCTCCGGGATCTTCTATTGACCGTGTGTTGAGTCCCCTTTCAGTCCCGGGCACTGATCTTCAATGCTGTGCCTCCATAGTCCACAGCTAGTGCTGCTTCCTCTGCACATGGCTCTTGGCCAACCCCTAACCCAACCTCTCTTTGTCTTCTGAAGTTGCCCTGGGCTAGAAAAATGACTTACTGTGACTATTTGTTAGTTTTCTTGTTCAGAATTTGGTTTGGTGTTTTCTTTGGTCATTTCATAGAAGAGGTTTGGGGAGAGGTTTGGCAGTTGTGACCTTTAATCTCACCATCTTGGCTCCACTCCTTGTATTTATTTTATATATTGTTTTATGTACTTATTGACTCCCATAATAGCATATCAATCCCTTGATAGCAGGAATTGGTTTTTTGTCTTTGTATCCTTAGTATCTCCCACACTACCTGCTATATGGTTGGGACTTAATAAATGTTTGTTTACTGATTGGATTACCTTTGCCATGTTTTCCTTTTCCTCAAAACTATCTACCACACCCCTCCCCACTTGCCCTCTTTTCCCACTTCCCCTTAGTGAAATAGAAGCATCTGACTTGGCTTTAGAAGAGTTTAGTTCAGTTTCCACCTTAGAAAGTATCTGAGTTACCTTTGGCAGATTATGAATCTCCTCGTGTTTAAATGAATATGAGAATATTTGCATCTCATCACAAAGAGTGGTTGTGAAGAACATGTCTTGTAAAACTGTTAGATATTTTATAAATGTAAATTGTTAACAATTATTCTTTCTCCAGAAATCCTTGTGATTTTGTTTCTTCTCTTTTGTCTAACCAGTTTTCAAATTTATTTTAAACATAAATTTCATAGTGTGATAAAGCATGAGATTTTAAAAATTAGGGATTTTCATTTTTGACATTTATATCACAATATTAAAATTATTTTTAACTGTGTGGTGAGAAAATAATTCTTTGACAGTATCTAAAATATGACTTAGCAGCTTTTATTGATTTATGTTCACTATGCTGACCAGAGTCTAACTTAATGCACAAAAAAATGTTTTCTTAATTAGAAGTAAGAAGGACCTGTTTCACCTATTTTATCTGGAAGAAAAAGAAATCTGTTGTTGGGTACAAACTTGTAAAAACTTGGGGGTGGCTAGGTGGCGCAGTGAGTAGAGCACCGGCCCTGGAGTCAGAAGAACCTGAATTCGGATCCGGCCTCAGACACTTAACGCACACACAAACAGAAACCTAGCCATGTGACCTTGGGCAAGTTACTTATCCCCAGTTGCCCTCCAAAAAGCAAAAAAAAAAAAAAACTTACAGAATTAATTTTCTCAGATATCCAAGGCTGTTTTCTGTCTATTCCTTGGGTTCTCATACATGTCACCTTTCTTTTTAAAATTTTTCTTTTAATTGATTTTGAGTATTCTGAGTTCCAAATTCTCTCCTTCCTTCTGGGCCCTCCCCCAATCCACTGAGAAGGCAAATGATAAGATACCAATTATACGTGACACATGTCACTTTTGGGACTTTGTATTTCAGATGTGTTTGAATGTTTCCCTCACTCCTACTTTGCCCCCTTTCAAGAAGTCTTCTTACAAGTTCTTGTCTCATCTGAGTAGTTAAGTTGTTTAATCCTGGCAAAACTTCTGCTTCATTCCAGTTCATAGGATTATGGGCACTGAGTTGAGCACCAAACGGGTCCTAAATCTCCTCTCTGCATTTATTTCCGTCCCACATTCGGCTCTTTTATACATATAACTGAAAATTTGAAAAGCCATTGTATTCACTAATGCTTTGGGATCCAATGATTTGCAAAGAAAATGAATCACCCAGCTACCCAGCTTTGAGAAATAAACTTTGGACAACCTGCATGCCAACCATGACAATTAAAGTAGAAATGTCATACGTGTTGGGTGTTTTATCAAATTGGTATAGTTCACAAAGAATATGCCAGCTAACTATACATGCCAAATTTCTCAGTTATAGACATTCCAGTTATTATAGAAACTACATACAGAACTTCAGTCTTTCTAAGAAACACTAACAGTCTGGAGAGGAGGTTAGCATGTTCATAAATGAATCTAGTTAGATGAATATTATTCATAATAGTAATAAAAGAAACTCATATTTAAATAATTTCTTACGGTTAGCAAAGTCACCTCACATTAAGTAGTTAATGTAAATAATGGTTTCCTCATTTTACAGATGGGGAAACTGAAGAAGCTCTTGAGAGGTTAAGTGATTTTCCTGTGATCATTCACCTACTAAGTTCTGAAGCAGGATTTGAATGCAGGTCTCCTGATTCCATTCACTGTGTCACACTGCCTTACACTTATATTTGTAGGATTGAGCTAACTCTTCTGAGAAGCCTAGGAAATTTTACTCTGGGGAACATTTTTAAGAAATCCAACAAGGAAATGTGACAGGAGGAGTTCAGTGTATGGGAAAAGCACTCAGAACTATTAGCCTAGAAAAGTTCCTAGAATAGGAAAGATTTTATTCTATATTTTTGTCCACTCTAGATATGTGTGGGTGTGCAAGAGAAAGGGGATTAAAGGAGGGAGGGAGAAAGAGAATAAAAGGGAAGAAAACAGGGAAGAATGAATGAAATAGAAGGGGGAGGAGAGAAAAAGAGAGGAGGAGAGACAGAGAATCATAATTTAAATTCAAAGAATCCCTATCTGGATTGTCAGTTTGTTTGCCAATAGAATACTAGCACTGACAAGTCTTATCAAAATCAGAATTTCTATCCTGGTTCAAACCCATCAAAGAATTTATGAAGTCATTGGTCTGGATCAAAAAGAAAAAAACTTGTTTTTTAGATATTTAAAAGTAAACAATTTGATTTAAAAGTGCAAGTATTAATTCATTAAGGGCAGTTAATATATTTTAACTATAGCAGTTTTAAAAGATGGGAAATAAAAAAATAACTTGTTAGTAGTATCCAGAATTTCTCCTGTTTTAACAGCTTTTCAGTATAGTCTGTAAAATTCATTTTTTTAGAATCAGAAAGTTTGTCCAATTTCTTCTTTTGGGAGGCCCCCTTCTTCAGTCATCTAAGATTGATGGCTTCTTTTCTTACAGAATTCCCTGGGTAGCCCATTGCTATGTTTTCTCTCTAGTTTTTAATTTAAGCTCATTTTAACTTGATAAGAGAACTGCCAGTTGGAATCATTTTTAAAAGCTTCCATGTACTTGGGCAGTAATAAATTTACATTCTTCCTAATATTCTTGGCACATTTGATTGTATCTTACATTTTAATACTTACCTATACACTGCCTAGAATTGTTCTTAATTAATATGTTGGTCTTTTTTTTTCTCTCAGCTATGTTGTGGTACATGATCCCTCCTATAATTCTTTAGTGTCCTATCCTTATTTTGGAAATTGGGCACAATAGAGACACTCAACAAATTTTCAAAATTGAATTGTATCCTCCAGGCTAAACAGTCTTCAATTCCATTAACCTTTTTCCAGATGGCCTATTTTTTACCTTTTAAGTCTATTTTGCCCTTCACTGGAGTTGAACTATGGGTAATATCTGGGGAAGATGGTCAATTTTCTATGACCTCCTGAATCATAGTGTAGCTTCATTATTTGATTGTTGCGAATTCCCAGGATTTAGACACAGACACACATTCAGCTTGTGAATGTTAGAAAATATATTCCAGTGTCTAATGTAACATAGTTTGGGCTTTGGGGGAGGGGGGCAGTGCTCCCTTCCATTAGAAGAATTTAGTTGACTCTGTATACATCATAGAAGATAAATGTAGCTCAAATCCGACACTGAGCTGAAGTGAATAGAATCTTGATGTGCTATATCATTCCATAAGCTGTTGAAGATTAAGGAAAGATCAAATAGAAGACAAATAAATTTATTTACAACTATTAGTTGAATAATGTGTTTCTTAAGAATGTAATATGAGTTTGAGTGATCTCTTTAAGGCCATATGCCAACTAGATTATACTGAAAAACCTTTCTTGCAGAATAAGCAGGATGCCAGGAAAATAGCTAAGATAGAGGAGAAATATTCAAATACTTAAAATCTATAAATGTTTTAGTTACCTTATGTCACTGCTGGGGGGTTTGTAGAAGTTTTATTCCCTCTCTTTTCCAGGCAAGGTAGGTTCAGGTGTGACTTAGAACAGGCAGGTAGGAAGGTAGTATCTTTGCATCTCAGGAGAGTCAGTAATCCAAATGACTGTTCTGTAGAACTGAGTTTAAATTCTAATGCCAGTCTCTAATGTCCTTGAGGTTTGACTATATCCAAAAGGATTGTATAAAGAAGCATGCTTTATGTCTTCCTGATGCCTTATAGCTTCCAAACATACTTAATCTCATTCCTTACATACCAAGGAAGATGAATACCTTTCTATGCTCCATTTGAATCCCTTCTCACTGTACAAGATCCACCAAACTATAACCAGTTGTCCATTGCTTACCATACAGTGACACTGAATTAAAAAGTGTTAACCGATGGAAAGGACCCTAGCAGTTCTCCCTCCCACCCCCTACCTGGCACAGAATCATCTTTCCTATAGATAAGGAGTCCAAAGAAGTGTTGGTACCCAGCTCCCAGGATTGCTGGAAAACAGAAACAGACGTGCCTTCACCCTTCAAAGAAATAAAAAAGACAGCTACAAAAAGAGGAAAAGAAAGAATGGCTCAGAGGAAAAGCCTCCAAGGAAAATAAGTGGCTGAAGGAATGAGGAAACAGAAAGAGAAGAATGAAACCACACACACCTTCCCAGGAGAAATAGTTGACCTTTTGTAGGAGCCTCTGGAGTAGTTGAAAAAGTCAACAAAAGATGTAAAGGAGGGGCGGCTAGGTGGCGCAGTGAGTAGAGCGTCGGCCCTGGAGTCAGAAGGACCTGAGTTCGGATCCAGCCTCAGACATTTAACCTATACACAAACAAAAAAACCTAGCCGTGTGACCTTGGGCAAGTTACCTAACCCCAATTGCCCACCAAAAGGCAAAAAAAAAAAAAAAAAAGATGTAAAGGAGCATTTGGCACCTACAAACAGAAATGTATATTGAAGAAAAACTACACATGAGAGTCAGTAGCTTAGAAAAACAAGTAGAAAACCTCAATAAACCAGTGGAGTATCCAAGAAGCAGAATTAGCACAGTAGGAAAAAAGCAACAAAATTAGATGTAGCCAGACAAACAACAGAGCAAAATAATCAAATAGAACAATTCTATGAAAACTGTGCCTTTTTCCTAGTCCGCTCCAGTGTTTATCTTTCTTAAAGATGATGTGTTCACATCTGAACATAGAACTTGAGAGAAGGCCTAACTAAGGCAGAATATGTCTGGATCTTTTTTTCTCTTAAGGAAGCCTAGAATGGCATTCTCTTTTTGGCTGCTACATCACATGTTAGATCTATTCAAGTTTCCTGTTCTTTTCCACAAGAACTGTTGTCCAGTCCTTTAGCTCAGCCCTTGGCCATTCTGTTATTCCATGTGGCTTCTTAAAAGAATTTTGTTCTGGGTTTCCTGGTATAGTAGTTTTTAGCTTCATTGTTTCAAACTGAAAGCCACTTAATCTGCTATAATAAAAGGAGAAGGATCCATTCCTAGCTTTCTATATATTCAGGAAAGTATTTAACTCCTGAAAAGGTGATGAATATCCTTTTCTGCCTAGTACTTCTTAGATGGGAAATAGAACAGTAGAGCTGAAATGGGTTTTTGTGAACTTTTCAGACCTTTTAACCAAATAACAGCAAAACTTTAATTTTAGAGGAAGACCAGTGTGATTTAATGAAAAGGAATATATATAAAGTCATAACATCTTGTAGCTGGAAGATACAGATATTAGGTAAAAGTTTATCTTTTTGAACTCTCTAATTATATAGATGATCATGGCTGTAAGGCCAAGAGAACTTAACTAAACTTTCCAAAGTAACATGACTAGTTAGTGACAGAAACCAGTTCTCTTGATTCTTGGGATAGTTCTTTCTTTTACAGTTAAGAAAATTGCTTCTTTTTGTAAGAAAGTTGTAGAAGCCCTTGGATTCTTTCTTTTATACTGCCAGAACAATGTTGGGCATGGTTTTTGGATCTGAGAAATCACGTCGCCCACCCCTCTTATTCTAGAGCCGAGGACTCTGATACTGAGAAAGAGGTTAGATAAAGTCTCTGCTATACCACAGGTCATCTGCCTACATTATACAGAAAAAGTAAGGAACAGAGAAATTGATTTAGAATTCTAGAATATTAGAGTTTAAAAATTCATTAGCGATCACTTAATCCAGTCACCTAATTTCATAGATAAGAAAACTGAGTTGTAGAAAAAAATTGTATTATCTTTCCAGAGTCCTCTGCTAGTTTGTGGCAGAAGTAGGATTCCATACAATGTAAGCTTCTTGGGGTCAGGGACTACTTTTGTCTTTCCCTATCACCTAGGATAGGGGCTGGCATATAGTAAGTGCTTAATAAATGCTTGCTGATTAATTTATTTCTGCTATTCCCTTTCCAATTTCAACTGTATTGCATAATCTTGAATAGTATATCAAAAAATAGCGCTGGAAATAGTAAATATACCTTCAAATATGATTTAATATGTTTTTCTTTCCATTCAAGATAAACTTTCATTGGAAGGAATAGTGGTACAGCGTGCTGAATGCAGACCTGCTGCCAGTGAAAACTATATGAGGTTGAAGAGGTTAGTGGTTTTACCTTTGAAATGAAACTATGATGTTTACTTTTTGAGATCTTGGCACATTTTTTTATATGACAGGTACATATATATGCATCCGTGTGTGTGTTTGCATATGTTAGGATTCCAGGTACTACTTAACCATGAAAACTTTGCTGGCAGTTACTTGAATTTGTTTTTTCTGAATGCTTTATTTGTTTTTTTAAAAACAAAAGAGAATTTCTTTGGCACTGCAGAACTGCTATCCTGCCAGAACATCCAAAGATTGCTTGTTTAGACACGTTTTTTTCCTAGTGACCCATATGTATCTTGGTTCCACAAAAGTATTTAATAAGACCTTTGTGCCATATTGTAGATCATCGTTTATAAGTGATAATTTATTATTACTATATGCTCAAAACACTCTATTTTATAATTACATTGTCAATATACATGTACCAAATTTCTAATTTCATTTTTGCCTTATAGAATATTTAAAACAGTACTTTGAAATTCATTTAATTCTATATTTTTCTTTGTCTTTTTTGGGGGAAGGGGGCAATTGGGGTTAAGTGACTTGCCCAAGGTCACACAGCTAGTTTTTGTGTTAAGTGTCTGAGGCCAGATTTGAACTCAGGTCCTCCTTACTCCAGGGCCAGTGCTCTATTCACTGCACCACCTAGCCACCCTGAGTTCTCAATTTTTTTTTAACCATTGGTCTTTGGCATTTTGTAGATTATATATAATCTTATAATTATATTTTATACATTTTAGTTAGTATCTTTGGGAAAATGTAGTTTTGATACTAAATTTTAATTCCCTCTTTAAAAAAATTATTTGAAAATGTGAACAGTAGTTTTTATTTTAAGTCTATTATAGCTTATCTAAAACCTGCATATTTTAGTTCTGTGTAATTTAGAATCATAGTTTTTAGAGTGTGTGCCAGGTAGTGGAAGGAATGCTTGAGTTCTACTCCCAAGTCTCTGCCACTGACTGAGTTACATGTCATCAGGCAACTCTTGTAGTTTTGGGGGTTTTTTCCCCAGTTACTCTAACCATAAAATGTGGGAGTTAAACTAGATGATCTTTTTGGTCTCTTTTAGCTCTGAAATTCTATAATGACAAGGGGAGAGTGAGAGGATGTTTTTTTAGTTTCCTTTCCTTTACTGGGAAATTATCTTAACTGTTCTTTTATAAGAAAGAAAAAAACAAAGATACACAAAAAAAGGTAGTTAAAGCCACAATACATATGTATGTAAATAAAAAATAACTACAGAGCATGTACTTAAATGAGATTTATCAGCTCAGTTTAAAGTTACTAATCTCCCATAATTTGCTTTTATATTTTTTGCTTGCCTATCTATATGTTATTTCCCTAGATAAAATCAAAGCTTCATGAGGTCAGAGACTGTTTCAGGTTTGTTTTTTGTTTATTTGTTTGTTTTTGGACCCTGGTCCTTATATAGTGTCTGTCACATATAAGGCACTTAGTAAATACTTTTAGATTTGATTGACTTAAGATCAAATTGGATTAAGATTTGCCTTTTTCAATATTGGAAATTGGAACTGTACTGGTTGCATAGACCAGTTACTAGAATCTTCATTTTATTTGGAGGTTCTCTAAAGATTCATGTCTGGCATATAGTAGGTGTTTAATAAAAACTAGTTACTGACCAGAAACAAGAAATTCATTGTCTTGTATTCATCCATAGGACCTTTTGCCATTTCTGGGATGCCTTATTTCTCATTAAAAAAAAAAATCAAAATCTTTTTTAGTCTTCAGAGAACAGAGCAAAACCACATTATTAAGCTTTTCTTAAGTGATATGAAGCTGTGATTGATAGCCAGGTTTCTGTAACTCACAATAATAAAGAAAATTATTTACATTGAACATAGAAAGTCTTTTGAATACTAAGTTGTGAAGATCCTCACATCCAGGAAGTTGGCAAAGTGACAAAAGACAGGATGATGCCAATATTGGTGAAGTCATGGAAGGATAGACACACTAATGAATTGTTAGTGGATCTGGAAATTAGTATAACCATTCGGTAGGCAGTGTGAAATTGTGCAAATAAAGTGAGTAAAATATCTGTAACCTTTGACTCATTTCTAGGAATTATACCCATGGAAGTTACTGAAAAAGAACCAGAATAGTTATAGTAGCACTTTTGCAGTTATGAGGTGCGGCTTTGTGCATTGTTTGCTGCCTGTTTTTGTGGATATATCTTCTGATTGTTCAGGCATATGATTTTTATGCAGTAATTATTAACACTTTCCAGATAGATGTAGTGACCTGAAGCATCCGTTTTGTTTTTCTAAACTACTTTGAGGCAGTCTGGCTGTGGAAGATGGTTTGAGTGTGAAGAGGGGAGAAAGAAGTAAGGGACTATGGGAAATGATCAAATAATGAAAAGAAATTCTTGGTCCCATTAATAATTCCTGACTTCATTTATTTATTTATTTATTTGTTTGTTTGTTTGTTTGTTTATTTACTAACTAACTAATTGGGGTTAAGTAACTTGCCCAAGGCCACATGGCTAGGTTTTTTTTATTTGTGTGTGCGTTGTGTCTGAGGCCGGATCCGAACTCAGGTCCTTCTGACTCCAGGGCCTACGCTCTACTCACTGCGCCACCTAGCCACCCCATAATTCCTGACTTCTAATTATCAATTATGTATCTAGGGCTACCAGGGGACTCCTTGGTCTGGTGCTGAGAGAAAGCTGAAATCCCAAGGTGTTATGATGGTGATAGAACAGTGAGACCCAGTTCAGTTTTAGTGCTCTTACAAATTAACAAAGCTTTCAGCACATTGAAATTATTTATTTGCTCATCTTATTTTGGAACATTTTAATTTTTAGTGTGAAGTAATTTTCTTTAAAGCATTATTGTTTTAAATGTGAAATCTTTTCAAATGGGTCTGCTAAAAATAATCAAATTGGGGGTGGCTAGGTGGCGCAGTGAATAGAGCACCAGCTCTGGAGTCAGGAGGGCCTGAGTTCAAATCCGGCCTCAGACACTTAACACAAAAACCAGCCATGTGACCTTGGGCAAGTCACTTAACCCCAATTGCCTCTCCAAAAAGCAAAAAAAAAATAAAACTAATCAAATTGTGGAAAATTGTGTATAAGCATGATTCAGAGTGAAACAGTTACAAGTACTTATGTGATTAGAAGGCATTTTAGTGTGCTAACATCTCATACTAGTTCTGCATTATTTATAATATGGGATGCCTTCTGGAGTTGTCAGTAGCTCATTGGTCCATTGATGTTAAAAAATACTGCCTTGAACAACCCATTATTCAGTATGTTTGGGAATAGCACAGTGTAACACTAAAATTGAGTCCAGTGGGCTAAGCTATGTAAAAGTGTCTTGCAAACATGAAAGCATTTTTACAAATGCCAGAAATTAGCCTGAGTCCAATAAACCCTGTAGTGGAGAGTTGGGAGAAACCAAAACAAACCCTGGGTCCTGCTCTCCTAGGCCTCTGTCTCTAGCTCTGATTTTATTACTTTGACATACTTTATTTAATCATAGGTCTTAGAGCAAGAATACACTTCTGTAAGTTAAACTTGACCCCAGTCTAACTTTCTAGCCTCATTAGCCATGGCTCCCTGCTTCCCTGACTCTGCCAAACTGACTTTCTCTTCTCAATATCTGGCACTCCTTCCCTCCTCTACATCCACTTTCACTGGCTAACCCTCATACCTGGAACAATCTCCTTCTTAGTCTCTGCCTTGTAAAGCCCCTCTTTTCCTTTAAGATTAAACTTGAACACCGTTGGCCTTACCTTCACCCAAAGCTGCTGGTGTCTTCCTTCCCAACTGCTTTGTATGTGTTTGTATTTTTTCACTTGATTTTTATTCTTCATATGTTTTTATATGAGCTCATCTTCCCCAGTAGACGGTTAGGAATTGTTTCATTCCCTATGCCAGCGATTCTCAAATCTATCTTTCCTGACCCAGCCTTCCTCCTGACTGCCAGTCTTTCATCTCCAACTGCTTTTCAGACATCTTGAACTGGATTCCAGTATACATCTTAAACTCATTATGTCCAAAATGAAAGTCATTATCTTTTCCTCTAAATTTTTCCTCCCTTTCCCTTTGCTTATTATTGTAGAGGGTAACACAATTCTACTAGTTCCTCAAGCTCACGATGTAGGAGTCTCCTGGATTCCTCACTATCACTTACCTATCCCCCCACTCCATCCCCACCCACACTCATGTCCTCTGACTCTGTCACCTCCCTGGTACAGGCCCTCATCATTTCACACCTGCATTATTGCCTTAGCCTACTGGTAGGCCTGGCTGCCCCAAATCTCTGCCCACTTCACTGCATCCTCCATTCAGCCATTAAAGTGATATTTCTAAAGCACAGGTCTTATCACGTCACACTTTCCTACTCAGTAAACTATGGTAGCTCCCTGTCACCTCTAGGAGCCAACACAAAATGCTCTATTTGGAATTCAAAGCACTTCATAACCTAGTCCCTTCTACTTTTCCAGTCTTATTACACCTTGCTTTTTGATAAACTCTTTGGCCAGCAACACTGGCCTCGTAGCAACTCCATAAACAAGACACTCCTCTCTGCTTTGGGCATTTCCCCAATGCCAGGAATGCTATCCTTCCTTTGCTCAGCCTACTGACCTCCCTGGCTTCCATAAGTCCCAATTAAAATCTCTTTTTTTACAGAGGCCTTTCCCAATCCCTCTTAATTCCAGCGCCTTCTTTCTCTGTTATTTATTTCCTGTTTATCCTGGATATAGCTTGTTTACATGTATTTATCTACATGGTGTTTCTCCACTGGACTGTAAGCTCCTTGAAGATAGGGCCTGTCTTTTGCCACTTTTTGTATCCTTAGCACTTAGCATAGTGACTGATATTTTTAATTGGCACTTAAATGTTTATTGATTGATTGAACTTGTGTCCTCAGAACCCAGTAGTGTCTGGCATATGGTAAGCACTTACAAATACTTGTTGATTAATATTTTCTTGTTATGTGGAAATTTGTTTTGAATTGCTGTAAATAAAAATGATGTGAAATATTATCAGAGGACATGGGTGTGGGTGGGGATGGAGTGGGGGGATAGGTAAGTGATAGTGAGGAATCCAGGAGACTCCTATGTTGTGAGCTTGAGGGACTAGGAGAATTGTGTTACCCTCTACAATAATAAGCAAAGGGAAAGGGAGGAAAATTTAGAGGAAAATATAATGACTTTCATTTTGGACATAATGAGTTTAAGATGTATACTGGAATCCAGTTCAAGATGTCTGAAAAGCAGTTGGAGATGAAAGACTGGCAGTCAAGGATGAAGGCTGGGTCAGGAAAGATAGATATGAGAAATATTTAAATATTTCTTTAATATCATCTCTCATAATAGTCTGAATATAGATGTTACTTTTCCCAAAATTTGGCTAATTGCAACTTATTTTTTCACTTTTTTTTCTTTCAAAGACCTCTCATTTTAGAAATAGGTTCTATATTTGGACCAATAAGGTAAATTATACCCTTTTTCTCTGTGCCTTTCATCTCCCACCTTCTTTCTTAGTTAAGCTGATTGAGTAAACTGATTTTGCTAATTTCCCTATGTGAAAATCACGTTAGGGAGAAAAAAAATAAAAGGTTGATTGAAAAATGTATTTTGTTTTATTCCTTCAGCATTTAATTTTTTTAGAAGAGTTTTGAAGCCATTGTTTTGGTTTTTCTTATATTCTTTAGCATCCTTTTGAAGGACTTTTCCTGTAGATGCAGAGCATAAAGGAAGCAGGGGGGAAAATCAAGCTATTTTCCCCATGTGAGAAAGATCAATCAATGAGAAACAGCTTGTGATATAGCATTTATTTTCTTTGGAAAGGTCAACCTGTAACACTTAACTAGTTTCCCAGCTTTTCTCTGTGTCTTTGGAGATATTTTTAGGAGAACCCAGTTTGAGGGAAGGAAAAAAACACCTTGGTTTCATTTTTGGCAGAATTGATCATGATAACTTTAAACAAAGAACCTCAAATAAATGTCTTTTTGGAATGCTAACAATATATGTGTGTTTTCTTTTCTCCAGCTATAATAATAGTATGTAAACGGGGCAGCTAGGTGGTGCAGTGAGTAGAGCACCAGCCCTCGAGTCAGGAGGACCTGAGTTCAAATTTGGCCTCAGAGGCTTAACATTTACTACCCATGTGACCTTGGGCAAGTCACTTAAGGACAAAAGCCCTGCCTTCCCCCTCCAAAAAGAAAGAAAGAAAAAAATCGTATGTAAACATGTTTAGTTCTCATAATTCTGACAGCATCCCCTTTCTACTACCAGTGTGACCCCAGGCAAGTCACTTGCATATAATTGCCTCCAGGCAACTTTCTGGTCTGAGTAGTTGGATAGTCATTAAACATTTATTATGTCCCTACTCTCTGCCCAGCCCTGTATTAAGCTCTAGAGATACAAATAAGGAAACAGAAAGAAGGTTCCAGCCTTAGAAATTTACAATCCAATAGGGAAAGACAGCAATGCCGAAGGAAGGAAAGAGTGGAGAGGCTGGGGAAAGAAGGCATAAAGCAAGGGGGCAAGGTGGAGCCTAGTCCAAGGAGCTTAGTTGGTGGAAAATGAAGAGTTGTTGACCTGGGAGCTCTTTAAATGAGGGATTTAGGACAAGTTCTCAGCCCTCCAGTGCTCCAGTCAGAGGAGCAAAGGGTAGTGATGGAGGTGTGTTTCCTCTTTTGAAGCTTCCTAAACTACTTGAATCATACATCCAAGCCAAAGAAAAATTTCTGCCATTAACTCAGAAAGCATAAGGAATGTAATTGTCATTTTTTAAAACACAGGCCTTTTCTCTTTTTAAAAAAATTATTTTTATTTATTTCATTAAATATTTCCCAATTATGTGTAAAAAATTTATAATAATATTTTTTTATATTTCGAGTTCCAAATTCTCTACCTCTCTCCCTCCCCATTCTTTGAGAAGGCAAGCAATTTTATATCGATTTTATTTATATATATATAAAGTCATACAAGACATACTTCCATACTAGCCATGTAAATCATGGGACTTTTTGTAACATATATGGATTTATAGGTTCTGATCTATAATCCCATTGAGTTTTTTTACCAGATATATCCCACCCATGCTTTCTCATCCTATATAACTCTTGTCCATATACCTCCTCAGTACTCCAGAGGAGCTCTACCCCTCCTAAATCTAGATCTCTTAACATCATTGGGCCTCTAAAAATTTTTAACAAATTGGTAATATTTCATTTTATCCCATATGGTAAATGGCTAATAAAGTGAAGTTTTATTTAATTTTCTTTTTTCCATCTGTGATATTTTTATTTTAAAATAGAAGTAATAAGAATTATTCTGATATCTGGTTGCTGATTATTCCCTTGTCTCTAAGACTTGACTCTCTGTGGTTTATGGTAGTATTAGTATGTATGCCAGAAACTGTGTGTTCCCTATCCCCTAGGCTTATAGTTTTATACCTTAGGAACTCAAAGAGACTTCAGAGGACATTTTAGTATAGCCCTCTCAGTTTATATATGAGAAAACTGAGATTCAGGGAAGATTTGTATTTCCTTTTCCTCTCCTGGCTCTTGCTCATTTGTTAGAGATTCAGGAACCTTGTTCTTATTAAACTTTTAGATGTACAGGACAAAATCCTCCCTCCTAGGTTTTATTCATCCATGAATGGTTGCTGGTAATCAGTTGGACCTTTGGCAAAAATGATAAAGTCAAGAAAATTTGCATTTGGTATCTCCATCCTCCTTTCCCAACTATTCCCTCAAGCATCCAGTGCCCTCTTGTTCTCTACTTCCTCTAAACTTAACAGGAAAGATTCTGATATCATTTCTTGATACCCATCTGTTGACTACTTACATTTCAGTGTAAATGAATGCATCTCAATCTACCTGAAGCAGAGATTTACTTTTTGCTCCTTTAGCCAATTGTAGCCTCAGCTAGCAGGAGGGTGTAGGGGAATTAAAATCATACTGCATGTCAGCCAACCCTGAAGGCAATTTTTATTGTCTTTTAAAAGATGCCTGGGAGAATGACTAAAAGAGACAGTCTCTCTCTGTCTCTCTCTCTCTCCCTGTGGATAGTATGAGTAGGATATGGCCTGGCCAGCCTTGCTGGCATAGGAATAATATTTACTCTCTAGTTCTTCTGAAGACATACATTTCTTCAAGACTCCCATGTATTTTCCAGTACATTTGACATTGTTTTATTTGGTTTTTGATATTTTCATATCACAGACCTTTATTGTACAAAATGCTTCCTTATGGCTTCTTAGTCTATTTCATATATTTAAAATCTCTTGACGATACGTTATCTTTGAAATTCATCATTGTTAACAACAGTATTGATGTGATCTATCACTATGGAACAAATTAAAGTTAACTGTTCGCTATAGGACCAGACCTATGAGCTGAATAACCAACTAGTAACTAATATTTTTCTAAATGGTTTTAACAGCTAGCATTGTAATTAAGACACCATAGCAGTTACTAATAAATGACCTGTTAGAGTTTAATTCTGTTGATGAAAGTCCATAATTTACTCCTAGAGTATAATTTTTATATTCTAAGAGAAGTAAGTTTTGTGTGTTTATGAATAATTTTTCATTCCAGTTTTATAATACAAAATACAGGCAATCCTTAGTTTAGAAACAACTTATATATCTCTATAACTCTTGCACCTGATCTCTGATCCTCCTCATCAGAAATGATTTTTCCCTCATCTGATTCCATAGCATGCAGTGTTCCTCATGTACTTCTAATAAGCTAACATGTTTGGGGATTGTTTCTTTATGCATATCTAGCTCCCTCATAAGGACTATGGCAGTGCCCATGTATTTATCGTTTCATCCTATCTCCCCTTATGCACTGTGTTACACATAATAGGTAATCAGTAAATATTTGTAAAATATTTACTGTAAAATTCATCCCACTGCTCCCTCCCCACAGAAGTGACCCCTTCTCTACTTCTGAAGCCATTGCTTTCATTCATCCCTACAGCTACAGAGGCCGTGGGGATACAAGTTGAGATCTTGCTCAGAATCTCCATTCCACATCATAAGAAGGGGAAGCCTTGTGGGAGCAGACTCTCAGGCAAAGCTGATGTGTCTGTATCTGTATGATGACCCAGTCTCCCTTATTTCCCCTACTTTTTTTTCTTTGCTTTATCATACTGCTTGGTTTTTCCTTCATGAAAGCTGTGCTAGAAAGAACAGTGGACTTTGAGTCAGAATACCCTGGATGCCAGTCCTGGAAGATAAACATATTTGCCATGGCATCATTATCAGTTCATATTATTCTCCATGAACCTTTGTTTCCTTTGTGAAATAGAAATTTTATAATTCTTGTAGCCTGGTCTAGTAGATAAAACACTGGACATGAAATCAGGAAGACCTATGTTCAGGTTCTCACTCAGATACATGCTTGCTGTGTAACCCTGGATAAGACATCTGACCTCACTGAGCCAGTTTCCTCCTCTGTGAAACCAGAATCATAATGCACTACACTCGTAGGCTTGTTGGGAGGATTAAATAAGATGATATATGGAAATCTCTTTGTAAAACCTTAAAGCACTATATAAACATTAGTTATTATTACTTCACATAGGTTTTTATAAGCAGTATGTAAATATGTTGTCATTATCATCATTCGAGTTAAACATTCTCCTAAAAATTTTTAAATGCTCCTGGGTACCTTATAGGGATATCAGTAATTTACTGATAAGCATAAATTCAATCTACCTGATCACTTCATTGTTTATCTTAGCTGAAGAAATTGAAAGTTTAATTAGAGTAAAGTAGATCATTTTAAAAGTTGAAGTACTTTGAGGTGTTAGCATACTTTTGGCAAGGATATTGAGATATCCTGGGGCAGCCAGAGGGTACTGGGGACCTAAAGGGCAGAGATATTGAGGAGCTTTGTGTGGAGCTAGAAAAGTAGTATAGCAAAGGAGATCCAAGGCTAAACTTTACTGTTTGTAATATTGCCTGGGGCTTATCCCTCACTCAGAAAATAGAGGAGACCTTCTCTCTTTCCTCCTTACATCACCTTCTGGATTTAATGGGTTTGGGGGTCTAGCTTATGAAACTTAACCACCATTTATACCAGTGTTTCTATGGGAACATACATCCCCATTCTAAACATCTTCTTAACAGATACTTGGAATGCTACCTCTGTGTGAGCTGGAAACTGTACATTTTAGTCAAGAAGAGAGGTGGCGGTCTAGAATGGAGCTTGCCATTTACTTGCTTTGGAGTGGTATTTGAGTCATACATAAATTATTTTTAGTTACTAGTAGTGTCTCATTTTTAATGACTAACATAGATTCATCTTCGGCACATCAAAGATAGTCATACAATTACCATGGCCCCCAAATGCCTGGGGAACATGTTTCTAGTTTATACTTACTGCTTGTTTTTATTTACTTAAATGAGAGCTTTAGCTGACATAGTAAACATTTTTGGCATAAAAAATAGTAGGAATATAGAAAGGGGTCAATGTGAGTAGGGCTTATTTGTAGGAATATAGAAAGGGGTCAATGTGAGTAGGGCTTATTTGGCTTAAACAGACAAAAATTCCAGACCTCCTTCTTTCCCTGCCAGGCAAAGGTACAAGATGGCCTTTTGGATTTTGACATTAGCTTCATTTTATGCCGTTGCTTCACCCTGAAGACTGTCTTAGGATTGAGATGAGTCATTTCTTTTTCCCACTGCTACATGCCAAGGTGATGCGTCTGCTGTTTTGTTAATTCTTAGTATTCTATAGCTTTGAAGCAACTTCCTTAATTCTTTAACTCAACTATTTACTGAGCACCTACTGTATGCATAATATTGCATAAGAAGTATATAATGCAGGTTCTGGCTTTAAGGAGCTTATCATGCAGTTAGAAATATATAACACATTCATGGGAAAAATTAAATGCAAAGTGAAATATGATTTTGTGCCAATAAGTGGTCTGGACATTTAATTCTGTGACAATGAAGGGAGAGCTCAGTGTGGGTTGAAATACTAAGATTTGGGATGAGCCTTGAGGGAATAATAGAACTTGCATATCATATAAAGAGGAAGGATGATGTTTTAAGAGACTATAACATGATTAAAAATATGGAAACAAGGGGCGACTAGGTGGCACATTGAGTAAGAGTGTTGGTCCCGGAGTTGGCGACCTGGGATTGGATCTGGCCTCAGAAAATGAACACCCACACATAAATAATGACTGGCCATGTAATCGTCAGCAAGTTACTTAACCCCAATTGCTTTAAAAAAAATATGGAAACAAGTCTGTCTGGAATAGAGGGTTTGGGACTAGCAAGTGGCTAGGGAAAGGTTATGGGACTTGGCCAAGCAGTTAGACCCTATCTTGTTAGCCAGGGAAGACATTCATCTAAGATACCTGAGTGTAGGAGGCTGTTCTTTGAGACAGCAGTGTAGAATCTCTTCCCCTGCTGTAATAGCCACTAGACTTCTGTCTAATCATTTAGCAGTTTCCATGGTTTCTTTCTTTGTTGTTAAATTAACTGTCTTGCAAGTCTAACTTATTGATTTTTTTGGTTGCTGTAAGTTGGAGTGTTGATGAGTTAAGGAGTCAAATTAGTTGATTACCATAAAGAAGAAAATAAGTTGAGCAGTAATGAGAACATATCTGAAGTTATGCTCAATGAATCTGTAGTGTTCAAAATGTGTGCAATTTCTTGACTTATTCGGGGAAAGACAGCCTTTAAAAAAGCTTTTAAAAATGTGAAAACAGATAGTTACTGACACTGCTTCATAAAATGCCTGGAGACCAAATTTTCTTAGCTTATGCAAGATTCTTTTTTACAGTCCAAAATAATATGACTGCATTAATGAAATATACTCTTTACTTATTTATTCATTAAAGTGCAAGTAGTATATTAAAATATTTATTAGTTCAATCTATATGTGACTACTAGCCATAATAACAATGTCATAAGGTTTCTTTTGGGGAAAAATGACAAAATATCTCAGCCACAAAATTTTCAATTTGCATAATTAATATGAAAGCCATATGGTATTTTATTGTAGCTCATTAAATTACTAACAGTTTGTACTTCTATTTTTATTCTCATTTTAGTGCATTTCAGGAGTACTTTTGTGTAAAATAAACTTTACTTCTGTTTTGTAGAGAGATTGACCTTCAAGATGAAACTGATAGAATACCAACTCTATAATATTTAAATCGATTGATTTGTCATTTCTAAAAATAACCTCCATATAAAGCATAAGTGACTTACGCATGTTTTTTTTTTTCCTCTGAAACATGAAGAATGAAAAAATGGATAGTCATATCAACAGATGAATAGCTAGTCTTAAGTTTTGCTTACAGGAGGTAAGATAAGTTGTAAAAATCCATTGGATCACAGATTTTGAGCTAAAAGGGACATCAGAGATCAATTGATCCAGCCCTTTTGTTCTTCCAGATGAGTCAACCAAGTCCTAGTATAAGTGGCTTGTCTTAGGTCACACAAGTAGTAGGTATCAGAGGAAAGATTTTGAGCCTAAGTCCTTTGAGGCCACTGTATCACTCTAGTTCTGTGTGTGACCTACCCCAGTAAGTTCCTTTGGGCCAGGCCCAGTTTTGTTTCCTTTAGGGAATAAATTCCCAGTCCCTATTTCATTGTCTTACGCATAGTAAGCTTCAGGGCATAATATGACAGAGTTATGACTATGAAGAAAACTTTGTTTGGATAACTAGATTTTGTAAGGAGCTAAGGATTTGCACCTCCCCTCCCCTTTAAATACCATAACTGATTAGAAGTCCTTCTAAAATGTATTCTCTACCTCCTTATCTTTTTATCAGAACTGAACATAATTTAGCTTTCTATGTGATGACTTGAGCTCATCCTTCATTGCTTTTTGTACTTTAATAGAACATAGTCATAGTGCCCTCAAAGATTATCACTGCGTCAGCCTGGAATGGTGGAAAACCACTGACCTTAGAGGAGGAAGCTGTGGCTTCTGCTTTGAGTGTTGTCTGTAGGGAGGGAGGCCCTTCTGAGCCTCAGGCTCAAGAGAGGACTTAGGGCTAAATGGAAGAGCCATGCAGGGTTCTGATTTTATATGTGGAGCTATTTGTTCTTGCATTTAATGATCAGTCTACCTCAAAGCATTTGACTTTTATACTTCTGTCTGGTTTTCATAATTTTTCTAGCTCTTCTGTGACTGTTGCCTATTACTTCTCACAGCATTCAGTTTGTCTTGTCTGTACCAGCTTCTCACCTCCCTTTTGTTTTTCTGCTACTAATCTTTCCTGAGCTTGTAAGTTAAAGCACAAAGCTGGTTATCAGGCTTCTTACAATTAAGCCTAAAAATTTGGCCCTCAGTAAGGACCCCAAGGTTTCCTTTCCTTTAGGGCATGGACTTTGGCATTTCTTTTAGCTTTTTGGAGGCTTACTTCCTAGTTCTTGGCTCTGATGTCTTAATGAGTAGATTGTCACTATTTATTAATAAGTCACACAGTAGACAATGTATAACAGATTTCATGTCAGAACTAGGTGTTATTTGATATCTTTTGTTATAAGCAGGATGTATTTTAGTATCTTTCTAAAAATGTGGTTTAGGATTCATCTTTTCAAGTGCTGTGAAAGTCATATGTACCCAGTAAACTCCACTAAATTGTTGATTGCCAGAGTTTAACACTCAGCCTTTAATTCAGGTTGAATTAGGGATAAAAGTAAAAATCTGATTTTTGCCAGTGCATTAATCAAAATGTTCAGAAGTTTTTTTGTTTTTGTTTTTAGATCATACTAGGGACAAGAAGATCAGAGAAGGGATAAATTAGTTCATTGCTTGTCTTGGATGGATGATGATATGGAATGACAGACGACAAAACTGTTCAACTTATAGTTTATTTTACTTGTTTTCTCTGCCAAGGACGGTGATCTTTGGACTGGAAAGAACAAAACAAATATGACTCCTGGGGAGTTTAACCCCAAGATGAGTAGAGAGGTAATAAGTTCCTGTCCACTAGGGCCTTATGAAATATATGCCAGTATTGTTAAAGAAAGTAGGCCCACATAAAGTACAACCCAGGCTTGTTAGGAGCTGCCAGATAAGATTGCTGAACCACTCTAAGTGACTTCTGAAATATCATAGGCCACAAGAAAGATGCTACAAGGCTGGAATTGGGCAAATATCCTGATATTCACAAAGTAAGGTGAGTCTGTACTACAGACTTTAGGGAGCTTGCTTTCCATTCCTGGCAAAATTCTAGACTGTATTCTTAAATGAGTTATTAGTGATTTTCTAGGAAATGGTGATCACCAGAAGCTAGCAGGGCTGCATCACAGAGTCAGACCAGCTAAACCTCTCTGTATCGCACATGTAACCTAGTTGTGTACTTATTGTCTCCTTCACTAGAAAAGGCACTCCTTGGCACAGGGACTGTTTTTGTATGTGGTGCATAGAGATGACAGAGGTTATCTAGTAAATTTGCTTGTTTACTTTGACAGAATCATGAAAAAAATCTAGAAAGGTATTTTTAAAATATGATTGCATTCAGATATGGAAAAAGAAGTCTACCTAGTAAAATATTTAATAGAGATTGGTAGAAAAATTGGAGATCTATTGTTAGTATCTACCTTTGGATATGAGCTCATTTGTGTAGATAATCTGAGTATTATGTTATACATCTTTTCCTTTTCCTTTTATACTTTGTATTCTGGAAAAGAGATTACAAACCATGTGTCGTTAATAAGTAGTTAATATCAGTGCAAAGGAATGCTGTTTTAACAGTGTTTCCACATGGAACAAATAATTACATTTTAAAAAATTGTATATACAAATCCACAACTTGTCAAAATTATTTTGACATTTAATATATCCACATTTAATTTTAATTAATTCATTGAAATCAGTTTGTCTCTCATAAGCTTTATATAAAGATCCCCATTACTGTCAATTTATACCTTTCTTATAGTACTTCATTTTTCTCTTTGTAATAGTTACTTGTGTACTTGTCTCTCCCTGATACTAACATGTATTTAAATAATGCCTTATAAATTGCAAAATGATTTCCTTACAACAGATTTGTGAGGTAGGTAATGCAAATACTGTCATTCCCATTTTATAGATGTGGAAACTGAGATTCAGAACATGTGAGTTGTCTGTGGTCTGTTTTCTACCTCCAAGTCCCGTACTCCTTTTACTGCTCCCCTACTGCTAGATTATATGTTCCTTGAAAGCGAGGATCCTGGCCTGTTTGTCTTTTAGCATTCTCTTTTTTCCTCATTCTACCTTGACCAGCAGCTACGACAGTACCTTCCTGGTACAGAGTAATTGGCAAAGCCACATTTGCCATATTAGGTAATTAAATTGTAAACATGAGTATGGCAAAAGTATACCTTTTAAAGAACTAATCTTGTAGTAGAAAGATAACTGAATTTGTATTCAGAGGACCAGGGTTAAAATCCTAGTTCTTGCTTAACTATGTATTTATTACTTCAGATAAATCACTTAAATTCTCTAGGCCTCAATTTCTTCATCTGAAAAAATGGGTTTTAGGAACTAATTATCTTTAAGTTCCTATCCAACTCAATCCTATAATCTTATGAAATAAAATGTGGATAATAGAGTAATATGTTAGACTAGATTGCCATTTCTTCCTTCCATTTTTAAAGCTGATAATGTAGTTAGTGTAGCAAACTTTTTAAAAATGTTTTTAATTTTTTATTTTTAGTTTTAACCATTCACTTCCTTAAGATTGTGAGTTCCAAATTTTCTCCCCATCCCTCTCCTCCCCCAACCCCAAGACACTGTGCATTCTGATAACAGGCTTTACATATGCATTCATATTAAACATTTTCACATTAGTCATGTTGTAAAGAAGAATTAGAATCAATAGGAGAAACCACGAGAAAGAAGAAACAAAAGAGAGAGAGTATATGCTTCAATCTGCATTTGAACTCCATAGTTCTTTTTTCTGGATGTGGATAGCATTTTCCATCGTGAGTCATTTGGAGAGTTGTCTTAGATTGTTGCATTGCTAAGCAGAGATAAGTTTATCAAAATTAGACATGGCTAATGTATAATGTATACGAATATCCTTACAACAACTTGGGGAGACATCTTACCCCGTGTTACAATTGGGGTACCCAAAATAGGTTAAGTGACTTGTCCAGGGTCACACAGCTAGTAAGTGTCTGAGGCCTCATTTGAGTTCATGTCTTCCTAATTCCAGGCCGAATGCACTGTCCACTATGCCACCTACTTGCCTCTGCCAATCCATAAATTGAATGGATACCATAATTCTCACATAAGGCAAATACCTAATTTTATCACCTTTTATTAGATTATTCTTTTAAAAATTCAGTTTATTTTATTTTTAGTTCTCTGCCTCCTACTTTGCTTACCTCTCCTTTACATATTGAGAAAGAAAAAACAAAACAAAACAAAACATTACAAATATGTATAGTTGTGCAAAAATAAAATTTCTGCATTAGCCATGATTTTTTAAAAAGCAAGAAAAAATTTAAAATAGAGGAAAATATGCTTCCTTCTATACTTTTTTAATCCATCAGCGCTCTCTCTGGGGATAGATAACATGTTTCATCATGACTACTTTGGAATTGTGATGGGTTATTGTGTTACTCAGAGTTATTAAGTCTTTCAAAGTTGCTTATCATTATGATATTGCTATTATTTGTGCAATATTTTCCTGGTTCTGCTCACTTCATTTTACATCAGTTCATATAGATCTCAGGTTTTTTCTGAAACCACTCCCATCGCCAGTCATTACAGCACAATAGGATTCTATCACAATCATATGCTATAATTTGTTCAGCCATTCCCCAGTTGATGGGGGTCTGCTCAGTTTGCAATTCTTTGATCTCTTTGGGGTATAGGACTATTAACAGTTGTATAAAGCTGGTAAATAAGACTATACTCAGTGCTTAGGAGACAAGAATAAGAATCTTCCTCATAGGTCAGTATGATAATTTATCTCTCTATTTGAGGATGCCTAGGTCCTGTTATCCAAGAAAAGCTGATTATCTTCTCTATGTGTAATTAGTTTGGATTTAAAGTTCAAGTTCTAGACCAAAAGAAAGAATCAAGCATGAGACTCACAGGTGGAAATAAGATTTTGGTTTTTTTAAAGGACCAAAAAAAACCCAAATGCTTTTACTGACCACATGGTGGCTTTTTCCCTTAATCAGTTTCCAAACAATTCAAAATGGGTACAAAATTTCAAGTTTGTTTTCAAGTTTCAAAAGCATTGCTTTGCAGTCCTAAAGTTTTTCTGTTCAATTCAACATTTTATATGTTATTGCTCTTTTTGTTTTTATGTCACCATTTCTTAACGCATCTTCCCTTTTTTCCCATCCAGAGAGCTGTCCCCCATAACAGATAGTAAAAAAGCAGTTCATTTGAAACAGCTAACACATGAATCAAGTTTCATATAATTTCCTTGTTCTGTATCCAGTATCTCCCACCTATCTCTTTTTCAGGGTCAAGCGTAGTCATCATAATAATGGAACATTAAGTTTTGGGGTTTTCTTAAATGTTTTTCTTTCTGTTTACAATGTGGTAGTTGCCATATCTGTTGTTTTCCTGATTCTACTTATTTCACTTTTTATCAGTCCATATAAATTTTCCCATACCTCCATGTAGTCTTCATATTCATGGATCACAGATCTAGAACTGGAAGGAACTTCAGAGTCCATGTAATTTAACCCACTCATTTTACAAATGAGAAAACTAGGCCCACCAAGGTGACATGTCTTGCTTAAGGTAGGAAGTGACATCAGAGGTGAGATTTGAACTGTAATAATCCATTGCATTTCTATTTCCCAGGCATTGGGTATCTTTTCTGTTCTTTGCTACTATTAAAAAAAAAAGTGAAGCTATAAATATTCAGTGTATATTGGACCTTTCTTTCTATCTTTGACCTCCTTGAGGTAAATGCCTAGCAGTCAGATCTTTAGGTAAAATGACAAATTAACTAATTAAATTAAACAAGTTAAATAAATATTTTTAAGCTCCCCTCAGTGTAAGATACTCTGTACCAACCCCTTTTGAGCTACTTATTTCTTTGAAAAATTTGATGTCTATTATGTTAATGTAATTATATTATATTATTATGTTATTAGTAGATTTTATCTATTGAGGTATGTAAAAATGGTATAAGTGATGTCTTTTGACTCATGCGTAGATTGGATTTAAGTGAGGCAGAATTGCATGAAGTCATTGGCCTCATTCTTCCAGAGTCATTGGAGTCCAGTGGCAAGACAAAAAAAAAATCATGATGACTGGCAGTGGCTTGGGATGTAGCCTGCTTCTGCTACCTTCATGGTATATTGTAACAGATTTTTCCCATCCTCCCATTCTGCAAGGACAGGTCTCCACATGCTTGGAGTTGACACCCCCCCTAACTCACCAGTGGGTTTGAGGCCTGTCAGTTAACCTTCAACCTGGTTTAGCCATCTGCTGAGATGGTATGGCTGCTGCTTATGCTGCAGCTTCTTGGAGCCACAGGTAAGAGTTGGGTGGCAGATGGACAGACTAAAGGTAGAAAATAGCCCAGAAAAGGGCTCAAGAGCCCTCACACCAGAGGTACTAGTACTCCCTGAACACTCATACAAACCAGCAGAGCATAAAGATTTGAGGTAAGAGAGGAAAAACTTTCCCTTTTTTTTTTATCATATCCTTTTCTTAATTTTTGCATGAGGTAGTTGGACAATTAGATTGGAACAGATTTTAATAGCATCTCACACTATGTAAAATTTTGCTAGAGTTCCATTTTCTTCTAGATTTTTTAAGTGATGATTTACATTATTTTCTAACTAGGAAATTTGGGAGAAAATATCATTACATTTGTAGTCTAATTATACAACAGTATAAGCTTGTAGACTAAGGGTTTAGTAGTCATTTTTGGAATGGGGGAGAAAAAAAAGTATTTACTCAAAAACAAAATGTTAAGTTGCTCATGTTTTTATTTTTACTAATATACTGGATTTGTACTGTATTGTATATAATATACTACATATTACTGTATGTAGTAATGCAGGTATTCTATAACTTAATGTGTGTATGTGTATCATTGCAAGCTTCTTTAGGCTAGAGACATTTTTATTTTTTCATATTCCTGAAACCTTTGAAAACCTTTGAAAACAGTGCTTTGCCCATGGTAAGGACTCAAATATTTGCTGAATTAAATTGAATTGTACTACATGAAATGACTGAAAAGAGAGAGATTGTACTTTATATATTAATAAAACTTATTAAGGGGCTGAACAAAACTTAGTGGGTGATGGATTTGTTTTTCATGGGATTATAAAATAGTAGTAATTACTAAACCCCAAAACAGGAGATACGGTATAAATTGACTGATGACTATACAATCATTGCTTAAAGATTGCTATGTCACGTCCTGATCTTTGCACAAAAACTTTATCCCTGAGTTAGGAGAAGCAAAAAAGTTATTTGTTATTTCTTTGGGTTTGGGGGGAGGGAAGGTGATGGTTTGTAATTTGTTTTGGAAAAGATTGAAGCAACAGGGTTTGTTCTGCCAGGTTTGGGAATTAATCATTTTCTCTGACATCACTATACCACCTATCCAGCTTTTATGCCTTCAATTTGACCTGTTAAAAATGAGAAGAAAAAGGATATATGAAGTTTTCTTTCCCCTGTCTCTCCTCACTTGATTGCTGCAAGACAAGGACGCACGAATAAAGGAATGAAAACCAATGTCACTACAATACCTTATAGGTCCCAAATGTAGCTTAGGCAGCTTGGTGGCACCATGGATAGAGCACTGGTCCTGGAGTCAGGAAGACCGGAGTTCAAATCTGGCTTCTGGTGCATGCTAGCTATGCAACCTTAATCAAGTTACTTAGGTCCTGTTTACATTGGTTACTTCATTTGTATATTGAACAAAAATCCTCCCACGGTTTTTGTTAGAATGAAATGAAATAATATTTATAAAGTACTTTGCAGACCTTCCAGTGCTGCCTGAATGCTATCTGGCTCCCACAAACCTACCCACTTCTTGCCCAGCTTGCTGTGTTTTCTTTGGAGTAGAGCTGGAACCTCTTAGAAGTTTTTTGAGATTGCCAAGACAGTTGTTTTTTTTTTTAATGCTTGTACTGTTGTGTTCAGATATTGTCTAGATATCCCAGTTGTAGCCACTGGCTTCACATTGGTAGCTTTGCCACTCTTCCGCCCAGTTGAGGTTTCATAGACTCACTAATGAAGTAGCCATTTGCTGTATCTATTTAGTCACCATAGTAACACCATCTTGGTTATTAGTGTGTGTCTCTGCAGCACCCTACAGTTTGACATGTTATGTAGCTAATGATTCTGATTTATACCAAGTGTTTTGGATTAGGACGAAATGCACTTCATAAAGCAGTGCATGATGTTTGCTGCATAAAATTGTTAAACCCACTTCTGTGTTCTTCTTCAGGAGGTTATAATAGCAGTCCTATAATTGGAGGGTTTAATTTGGAGAAATAATTTGTATGTTTGTGTAATCTTTCACATGGAGTATTACTACTTAATTATGTCTTCCAACCTATGGGCAGAGAATTGTTTATTGTAGCTTTGTTTACAGTCAATGAGCCCATCAGTATAATGATCTCCAGTGTGAAAACTCCCTCCATGGATTCAGATCAGCAGGCTTCACACTGAATGGTTACATGACTAGCCTCTGTCAGAGGTCTGACTTGAGTCCAGGGCTTCCTATTTCCAAGTCAGGAGTTCTGCTAAACTTTGTTTCTTCCTCTATATCACAGGGGAACATAAGTAATTCCCTTGCTTAAACATTTCTAATAGGCAAAGAAATTTGGTTGTTTGCATTTGTTTTTCTTAGATGCTGAGCCTGTGCACTCTGAAAATAACTTCATTGGCATACCTCTTGATTTTGTACTTTATGTTAATAATGTAAATAATGCAATTTTAGCCTGGGATTTCATTGGTATAGAGAATTTTCAGTGAAGAAGTTCCTTCCACTTATACAGACCAGCATACTTCTGCATCATGTATTCTTTTTTAGAGAGTTGCTTAAGGCATGGAGAGGTCAAATGACTTTGCCCAGATCACAGAGCCTGGTCTTCTTACTCTGAAGCTGTCCTTCCAGCCATTTTTCCACTTGCTTTTTACTAGTCTGGACTAGTAAGTGGTACAGGTAAAAAAAAATACTTTCTCTTAGCCCAGCAACTTTCCCAGTTTTTAAACATCATCTTGTGACTGTTAGGTCAGTCACTTTCAACTGAATTACTCTTATTTAGATGCTTATTTTTTGTTTCCTTCTTTCCCATATGATTTTTGTGCTTCCTTAGTTGTAGTTTAAACCAATTGTACATACCACTATTTTCATCTTAAAACAGAGTTTTAATTGCACAAAGTATAAATATGTATTTATAGAAAATACACATTCTCTTATGTGCATTAATAGAAGCAGATGGTATAGTCTGTGTATGTCATTGGTGCACATAATTTCAGAAACATGATCTAATCTTGATTATAACAAAAGTTGCTTCTGTACCATCTGTTATGAGACATATGAAGGTTCACATTAAGATGCCACGTTTCATATCACATCCAAGTAATATTCATTTGGTAGATAATCAACACCCCCTTTCTATAACACATTAAGTGTAAGACATACTCAAAGAAGTCCAATTCTACTTGGTAATCTGTGTTCTGTCAGTGTATGAAAATGCAGTGATTCGTTACAGTAATGATTTGTATGTAATAGAATGCCTAGAAAAAAATAAATGACTGGATATTCATGGAAGCTGAATTTATGCTTGATATCTTGTTAATTTTTAAATATCATATTAAGAAAAATAGGCAATTTTGTAGAATATGTATAATTTCAATAACTTAGTCTCTGATTAGTGGCCTCAGTTGACTAAAGTGCCATGTTAATGAGATCAGGATTATGTGTTCATTTCCTATATGATTCCAGTTAGTTTTGTTCAGTTCCATGGCCAGATTTCATCACTAGCCTCAATCAACTGGTCTTCAGATGCCAGCCTAGCGGGGTGGTATGGTGGTTGGGAGAAACATCTGATAAGAGAGGCTGAATGAATTTTGGTATAAAAGTCATCCCTACAATCATAAAAGCAACTTGGGGCCTACTAATTTTGAGCTAGTAGTACCTTCATAGTCATATACAAGTGACAATATGTTTTTTAATTTATTAGACGTTTATTTGCAATATTGGGGGAACAAGCTGGTGATGGGCACAGTGGATAAAGTGCTGAACTGGGAGTCAGAAAGACCTGAGTTCATATCCAGCCTTAAGCATTTAATAGCTATGTTACCCTGGACCAGTCACGTAAACCTCTGTCTACTTCAGTTTCCTCAAGTGTAAAATAGGGATAATAATAGCAGGGCTTTGTGAGGATCAAGTGAGATATTTGTAAAAAGCACTTAGCACAGTTCTTGGCAGAGAATGGACACCAAAAAACATTTTTCTGACCCTTCCCTGATTCATACATTTAAGGTTATCATATTATAGGATTAGGGACTAGATCTGTAATTTTATTAGTAGGGAACTTCTTGGTGAGGAAATCCCCTCTATCAATATGACTAGGCAGCTAAGAGTCATGGAGA
>WOXC01006972.1:0-144108 GCA_011680675.1 Gymnobelideus leadbeateri | reverse complement strand
CTGAAAGCCATCTATAATACATCTTGCCTCCATTCCCTCTCCCTCATTTCTCAGTCCCTTGCAGTCTGATGCCCAACCTTATCACTCAATTGCAAAAGCTCTTGAGTCTTACTGGTTCTTTCTTGATCAGTCGTAAATTACAAATTGAGAAGACCAGCTAGTCCTAATTCCTAACTTAGCTGTCAGAGATATGATTTGATTGCAGGTTCTCTGACTCTAGACCCAGTGTTCTTTCAACTGTGCACTCCCCCCCCCCCGTCCTCATTTTTTGATCATCCTAAGTTATCATAGGTTTAGCGTTTTGCCACCATATCCCTGCACTTCTTTGAAGATGACTTCTAGATTAATGTATCCAGATTTGATTCTCAAATCTACTTACCTAATTCCAGTCTCTCAGTTGGTCTCCTGCTACCTGGATATCTATGTGAAATGTCCAGTAGATATCTTAAACCTAACCTGTCCAAAACTTAGCTCATCTATCCTCCAAACACTTTCCCCTTCCAAATTTCCCTATTCCTGGCCTGTGCACCACTGTTCTATATAGGCTCTGATACTAGGTGTCATCTTGGATTCCTCACTGTTTCTTACTGCCCTGTAGCCAAGGTTTTGCCAAAGTCTGTTGATTTTATTTTTGAAAATACTTGTACTTTCTGGTACAGGCCCTCATTTCCTTATGTCTGGACGACTGCAATAGCTGCAGTTGAGTCTGCCCACCACAAGCTCCCCATTTCAGTACATCCTTTCACTTAGCCAGCAAAGTGATTTTCTTACAGCTTAGGTCATGTCATACCCCTACTCAGTTCTAATGACTTCCTATCACCTCTAAGGCTAAATAGAAAATACTCCATTTGTCCTTCAAAGCCTTGATAACAAAACTTTCCCTCTTACCTTTCTAGTCCTATTATGTTTGATTACTGTATATTCCGGTCTAGTGACACTGACCTTATTCCTATTCCCTGAAGAAGACACACCATCTCCTGGCTCCAGGCATCTTCACTGGCCATTCTCCATGCCTGGAATGCTCTCCTTCTTCATCTCTGCTTCCTGACTTCTCTGGCATCTTTGACCTCCCAGTTAAAATCCCACTTTCTTCAGGAACCTTTCCCAACCCCCTTAATTCTTATTCCCTCTTGCTATTGATTATTTCCAATTTATATTGTGATTAGATTGTTTGTGCCTAGTTGTTTGTATGTTATTTCCCCAATTAGATTGTGACCTCCTTGAGGACAGAGGGACTGTCTTATGCCCTTTCTTTGTGTCCCTAGCAATGCTTGGTGACATAGTAGGTGCTTAATAAATGCTTATTGATTGACTTCACTGTTCTCTTTCTTCAGCTCCAGCCTCATATCAGTAGTTCATTATTTGATATTTCCAGCTACAGGCAGCTCAGTTTCAAAATGTCCAAAGCAGAACCCATTTGTCTTCCAAACCCTCACCTCTTGCTCACTTTCTTACTTCTGTTGAGAGCACCGCTACCCCTCCAGTCACCCAGGTTATAATTTTTTAGTTGTCTTTACCATTGTTGACCCTTTTCCTGCAAATGTGGTGTCTCCTCAGTTGTCAGTTCTTGTCTCTGCTACATGCATAATGATTTTGCATCTGTCCCCTTATTTCTACTCATTTGGACATCACCCCAGTTCAGGCCTATACTATCTTAATACCTAACTGATTAATCTTCCTACCCTCCAGTCTCTCTTTTAATTCATAATTAATACTACTATTCTTTTGATGTTCTTTAGCACTGATCTACTGTGTTTACTACCCCTCCTCAAGAAGTTCTCTTTTGCCTCTTCAATAAAATAAAAATATCTATGTTTAGCACTTAAAGTTCTTCATAACACAAAGAACTTTTCTAGGCATATCATATGTTACTCTCTTTAATGCATTCCACATTGCAGCCAAAATAGCCTGCTTGGTGTTACATTCTATGTCCTGTTCCTTGTCTCTGTCTTGGCATAGGCTAACCCCTATGCCTGGAGTCCCTCACTTCTACCTTCTACATGTGGTCAGTTGCTAATGCCTCCTCTGAAAAAATTGCTTTGTACTTTGCTCATATGGATTTTGTATTTACAAGTCTGTGTATGTTATTTGTGTGTTATTTCTCCCTAGCATAATTTAAGGCTCTTATAGGCAAGGACCTATTCCCTTTTGTCTTTATGTGCAAGGTGCGTAACACATAGTAAGCACTTATTAAATGCTTGTTGAATGAATAAATATATTAATGTTGAATGAATATATATATTAATATACAGACAGAAGAGAGCCAGGGCTACTTTCTGAAGTTGCAATACCAGTGTTCAGAAGCTCTGGTTATTGCTATCTCATACATTCAAATTCCAGTGCACTCATTAAGAAACCTTCCTTTATCTCTTATACCCAACTTATACCACTCCCATGGTGAAAAGTGTTGTCTCTAATCTAAATGACTGTAGTACTTTCTGTCTGCTTTTCTTGTACATCTTTCACAATTTATTTTGTATTATGGTATTAGGCTTGTCTTGTCTCTTACTAGGTTTTGACCACCTTGAAGTCAAAGACCACACTTGCAACTTATTAAATGCCATGCGTTTAGTAGATTCTTAGTAAATGTCTATTATAATTATTCAATGGCAATGAATTTGTTTACTAGCTCTAAATCTTGTCTTTAATCATATAAAGGTCTTCATTATATCCAGATAAGCCTCTTAAATATATTTACTTGCCTCACTAAATAAAATAACTGATGCTTTCATTATGAATTATCCAAGGGAGTTAGTCTTAACAAATGTATCAAAATAATTGAAAGAATATAAATTTCTCTTGAGAAGAATAGCTGCACTTTGTCCCCCTAAAAATAATAGGTTCAATTTCAGCTAGTAGAATATAGATTTATAGTTTATATTTATTGATGTAGCATTATTCCCAGATGACAAAATCTAAGCATACTAGGCATTTCTGTCCTTCTACTGCTCTAGATAACCAGAATTCACTGTTCTAAAGAAGGCAAAATAGTTATTTTACTTGATTAACATCTATAATTTCTTACTCATTAATTTTATTAAAAGGAAAATGTATTTTGATGTTATAGTGGTAAGTTTGACTCTAGAAGACCTAGTTCTCTTCTGGAAGAAAAATCTAAATTCTTCACAACAGAAAGGAACTGTAGGAATGAAATGTAGCAATGTTAGCATATGTTTGTTTTTCTGAATCCTTTAAATACATAGGCTTCTTATAGAGTTCATCTTTTTCATTTATGGAGCTATTTTACTCTGAAAGGGGGGGAAAGCAGGGTAGTTGGGGTTAAGTGACTTGCCTAAGGTCACATGGCTAGTAAGTGTTAAGTGTCTGAGGCTGGATTTGAACTAAGGTCCTCTTAACTCCAGGGCTGGTGCTCTGTTCACTGTACCACCTAGCCACTCCTCTGATATTCTTTAATTAATTTTAGAATGGTAATGTGGGAAATCATCTTAGATGCAAAAAAAAGACTTTAACAATTCTGCATCATTGAAAATGTTCTTTAATTTGTAGTCACTCGATATGTCAAGGATCTGTGATTTCTTCATTTTTGAAGTACTCCTTTCCCCATCACAGATCACAGCTCCTCTGATACTATTTTAGATGATATTTATGGTGGCAAAAAACTTCAGCATTCTGTGGCCAACCTGGTAATTGGTCTGACCTACCCGTAGATTAGTTATCCTAAGAGAATTGACACAGCAATAGTTAATTAATGAAACCTTTCCACCCTGGTGGCCCACTTGAGGTTGTACTACATTGGCATAACTTTTAAGACCCCATTTGCCTCCTCACCATGATAATGTGTCAGAAAGGAATGTAATGTAAATAGATTGGTAATTATTGCTGAGTAAATTGAAATTTAAAAATCACTTTTATGGTGCTGTCCATGTATGAGAACCATTGAAGTGTAGTGGATAGAGAGCTAGCCTCTGAAGGCCGAGGTTCAAGTCCTGTCTCTGACATGTACTGGGTATGTGACCCTTGTCGAGCCACTTTCAGTGACTTTCAGTAGTTTCCATATCTGTCTCAGACTATAAGTTGCAGAGAACATGCCAGCTGCATTGCTGAAAATTTCTCTACCCAAAGTCATCCACTGAATAAATTATTGGCTTCAGGAGTCCATGGCAGGAGTAAGATTGGAAAAGGTAATAGGGGACCAGGTTAAACATTGGCAATAGATTTGCTTCTAAAGGTTGGAGGGAGTGAATTGGGGATAACCTGTTTAGGTTTGTTCTCTAGGAATATCACTTTGGCAGCTGAGTGGTAGATAGATTAGAATGGGGAAAAGACTGAAGGGGGAGGCAGACCTATCAGCAGACCCTACACAATAGTCCACGCATGAGATGATGAAGGTATACACCAGAGTGGTGTGTGCAGGATTAGAAGGGACTATATCTGAAAGATGTTATGAAGGTAAAATCAACAGGCCTTGGGGGAACACATTGGAGGTGGGGCATGGGGGTGTGGTAAGAAATAGCGCCAAGGGTGACAGCTAGGTTTTGAGCCTGAGGGCCTGGGAAAGATGGTGTTACCCTCAGCAGTAATAGGGAAATTAGGACACGCTTATTTTGGATCTGTTGAGCTTAAGATGTGCCCTGGATATCCAGTTTGAGATAACTAAACTACAGCTGCAGTTGCATGATTAGAGGTCAGCGGATAAATTAGGGCAATATAAGTGGATTTGAAAATAATCAGCAGAGTCATACTGTAATCCATGAGAATTGATGATATCACTAAATGAAATAATATCGAAAGAGACGCTGAATGAGCAGAACCCAGAAAACATTGTACATGGTGACAGCAGCATTGTGTGATGACCAGCTTTGATGGACTTAACTCTTCTCCGCAATACAGTGATCTCTAGGATAATTCCAAAAGGCTCATTATGGAAAAATGTTATCCACATCCAGAGAAAGAACTATGGAGTCTGAATGCAGACCCAGGCAGACTATTCTCTCTCTCTCTCTCTCTCTCTCTCTCTGTCTGTCTCTGTCTCTGTCTCTGTCTCTGTCTCTCTCTCTCTCTCTCTCTCTCTTTTTCCTTTCTTGTGGATTTTCCCTTTTGTTCTGATTCTTCATAATATGACTAATGTAGAAATATGTTTAATATGATTGTACATGTATAACCTATATCAGATTGCTTGCCATCTTGGGGGAAGGGGCAGTGGAGGGAGGGAGAAAAAAATTGGAACTCAAAATCTTATAAAAGTGAATGTTGGGGGAAGATACACACACACACGCATACGCATGCATGCATACACGCACGCTCACAGCGAGAGAGGGTCCTTGAAAGAGCTCAGTGGGACACCTAAGGTTAATAATGGTCATTATCTGGGGGAAGATCCAGTAAAGGAGACAGAAAAGGGGCAGTCAAATAGATAGGAGAAGAATCAGGAGATAGTGAGAGAACACCAAGGAGAAGAGGGTGATTGACAGTATTAAAGGTTGCACAGAAGTCAAGGATGATGAATGCTGAGAAAAAAATCATTCTATTTGTCAATTAAGAGAGCATTAGTAACTGTGGAAGCTGTTTAGTAGTGTAGGCTAGCATTGATGAGGGCCTGGGCAAAGTGGGGGCCAAGTAGTAGAAACAACCAGAGGGCTGTGATATTGCAAACTACTCTGCTGCAGAACTGATAATATGATGTAAATGACTGTTATGGGAGCATGGGGGGAGGGAATTGGTGAGAATAAGTCTAAGGTTGTGAACATGAGTGTCAGAAAGAGCGGTTCTCTCCACCAGCGTAGGGGAAATTTGGAGGGTGGAATTTAATGAGTTCTTTCTTAGATATGCTCAAGTATGGCTGCTCATGGAACATAAAAGAGACAAGTGTTGCAGAATAATTGCCCATCTGCATTGGTATTAAGGAACTCGTTGGGAGCTCATCTCTTCTCCCCCAAGAAAGAGGGCATCTAGTTGGAGATATCCCTTAGCCAGTTGTTGATGTGTAGTAGAAATCAAGTGAAAGATTAAGGTTAGCATCTAGTAGTCATAGGCATTAAGGTGATCACTGATGAGATGAGAAATGTGAGAAAAGGACAGAGAAAGAAAAGTGCCCAGGACAGAGCCTTGGGGGTAGAAAAAGGTAGAATTAGTGGAATGACATAGATGATGGCTCTCCCCTGCCCCAACCTGCCATCTGCTGGACCCACTATAGGGACAGGCACTCCTGTAGAGCATCACAGCAGAAAGCCAGGTAATTCATATAAATGGATATAAAAGTTATATATGGATATAAAAGCCAGATAACTCCAGACTGCCAGTAGACAGCAGTAAGAT
This sequence comes from Gymnobelideus leadbeateri, assembly GCA_011680675.1. Taxonomy (NCBI): domain Eukaryota; kingdom Metazoa; phylum Chordata; class Mammalia; order Diprotodontia; family Petauridae; genus Gymnobelideus; species Gymnobelideus leadbeateri. The sequence goes on along the minus strand of WOXC01006972.1, from coordinate 137,832 downwards.
AGATCAGCAATACCTGCTTCCATTGAGAAGAGTTACAGACTCATAGGTTCCCTAGTAAATATTCATCGGCTATTGCCCAGTTCCTGCCTCCTGCTATAACAATCCTAGAGCATCAGCATAACCCTTGAACCCACCATACTCTTGGTAGGGGGGCCCATGTGCTCTGCTATGACTCCCTAGCATTCTCTGAGCCTTTTCAACTGTGCTGCCTTGCCTGCCTAAGTACTATCTGACCCTCCTGTCTACCCAGAACTATATATGAGTATGAGCCCCTCCTATATGTATTGTAGACCCAATTAGAGTGCAAACTCCCCTAGAGCAGTGTTTGGGGTTTCTGTTTGTGTCCCCTGTACTTAGCATGTTCTTGGCACATGCACTAAACACGTAATATGTTTTTCCATTCCATTTCTTGATGCAGCGAAGAAAATGAAAAGATTTGATTGAACAGGTAGGAAGAAAGCCAAAATAAAGCAATGTTAGGAAAAGTCAGGGAGGTGGGAGTATTTAGGAGAAAGGGATGGTAAACAGTATGAAATGCTGTAGAATAGTCAAGAAGGTTGGGGACTGAGGAAAGGGTATTGAATTTAGTGCTGAAGACATCATTGGTAACCCTGGAGAGAATAGTTTCAGTGAATTGGTGAGGTCAGATACCAGGCTGTAAGAGAGGAACTTGAGGTAATGAAGATGTATATCTTTTAATAAGATTTTGACTTGGAATAGAAGACAGTAGCTTACGGTCCTGGGATGAATAAGTGAAAGTTTATTTTAAGTTTTGGGGCAACCTGTCATGTTTGTAGCTTTAGGGAAGGAACCACTAGATAGGGAAAATCTAAAGATTAGAAGGAACTATGATCTAGTCCAAGGGGCAGGACTCCTGGAAGAGATGGAAAGGAATATGGTCATGGATATAAGTAGGGGAATTCCCTTTTGTTAGGAGAAGGTACACCCTGTCATCTATCAGGAACATTAGAAAGGAAGGAGAGAATGGGGGATTATGTAGAAGGGTTTTTAAAATATAGATAAGTGGAGTAGAGGAAACAATACAGCTAATATCTGTTTTTCTCAATACATTAGGAGAAAAGGTCTCCTGCTATGGGGAATGAGAAGGGTTGCCATAGGAGGCTTTAAAAGAGAAAGAAGTATCCAACAGCCAGTATCTTTGAAAGATGAACAGTAAAAAATATGTAGACTCTTAGAACTCTGTTCTTGAACTATCTAAATTCTTAAAGAGGTGCATCACGTCCTGATCGTTATCATAAGATGGATATAGAAGTTAATGGGACTTTTCTTTTCCATTTATATGTGGCTCTCCTCCATCTTTTTCGATAAACCAGAAAATTTTAAGAGGAAGAAAAACATTCATTTTGGATTCTACTTCTTCTAACACCTGTTGTCCAGCAGTGGTAAAATTCAGTCTCTACCAAGACATTTCAGACTCTAATGCCAAGACTTTAATATCCACTAAAGAAAAAAATAAAGAACTATAATGTCAAGGATTTAGCACTGGATAGGACCCTCATTTTCATTTAATACATGAAGAATCTTCAGGCTCCCCGAGGTTAAGTGACTTGAACAAGATTCAGTTCAGTAGCACTTGTGAGGTGCTGTGCAAGGTACCTATGAAATAGACAAAAATAAAACAACAGCCCCTGCCCTTAGAAAGCATGTATTTTGTTAACCCTAAGACCTCTAGATCCAAGACTCTTCACACTATGTATGCCACAAGACTTTTCCAATGTCATGATTTGGATTGTTTCTGTGAGGGAGTTTAGGACTGTTTTAACAGATTTTGGGGGGGAAATTTAGGTTGTGTTACCTGAACTCTGCCTAATTATAACTTCTTCCTCCTCAAAGAGTCATTTGCATTTTCCCAAAGTGTTTAATTTCATATGCATTTTTGTCTTAATTCATTCACTCTAAATATTAAAGAAATTAAGTGCTGATTTATGGCATGCATCATCTTGACAGTAGTTTTAAAATGATTTGTGTCTGGCGTAACTGGCTTTTGTACAGTCATTTGGTCCTTTCAGCCATCTTTTTTTGAGGGAGCAGCTGTAGAGGTAGAATGAGAGTTTAACAGTTCTGTTAGTGGGCAACTTTTACTATTAGATGAATTCACATCTGACTCAAACATTGAAATGATGGGAAATATCTGTAGAGGAGCTGGTTGTGAATTTTTTTTATACTTACCATTTAGCTATTATGTCTTTATGTTATTTAAATGGATAGAAAGTATTGGCCAAGAATTTTTTTTTTAAAGAAAACTTCTGCTATATAGTTATGGAATGTGAATACAGCTCTTATCCTCACTGATATCCTTAAAAAATTATTACTTGTTTTTGTTTTTATTGTTTGGTAGTTTTAATTAAAATATAAGACAAAAGCTAAAAGCACAGTTATTGGTAGTGAAAATTATTTAATGTTGTTTGTTAAATGCTGAATAAAAATAATAATACTTTTGAATTTTGACGTTGCTAAGGAAAAAGAAACTTGCCATAGCTAGAGGCATAGATTCAGAAGGACCTGGATTCAAGTCCTGACTGTAAGACATAGTATGATCATGAGCAAACCAATAATCTTTGATTTCCCCCTAAAAACTTAAAGGTTACCTAGGAGTTATATAGGAACTGCAAATCTGCATTGTTTCAGGAAATTTTCACACCAGGAGTTCCTTATCCTTATGAAATCACAAGTTTGTTTTCCTTCTATAACACACAAAAAGAGAAATAGATCACTTAAAAAAGAGACTTCTACTTTGTCTAGACTTCATGCTTCAGCAAGAAATGACACAGTTATACTGTTTAGAGTCTTAGGAAGAATAATTTACCAAAGGAATTTTAATGATGTGATGAGTTAATAAATCTACAGATACTGGATTGTTTACTCTCTTTTCCCCAGTTGACTTTTTGCTCAGTTAAGAACATTGCTGGGAAATGTAGAAGTTGTTGCCTGTATACTATTTCTGTTAGATTATGTGACTTCTAAGTTTTGAAATAAAAGTAAAGATAGAAATTTTTTAATATTCAAACCAGGAAGCCTCTTGAACAATGAGTGGTTTAACATATAAGTGCTCAAAAAGATTAGATATGCCCATAGACTGGCAAAGAATGTCAATGAATAACAATCCCAAGATATCTCAAGCAGCAGCAGGCATTCCATCTGCTTGTCTCTCAATTGTTCTTTCATCAAGAAGACCAGGAGCTTTTGGCATGATCACCTTCATCTTTCTTACTTACCACCACAGAGTTTTTACATATATTCATCCATTCCTTCCTCCACTGTCTTGTCTCTTTCCACTTGTGCACATACCTCAGATCCATGAGCTCTGCTAAGATCTTGTTCTTCTCTCATTTATCCCCCTTTTCTCCCTTTTTTCATACTTCCCTTCACCTCCAACCACAAATGCTTTCCATCCCCTTCTCATAGTAAAAAAACCCAACAAAACAGACCATTCTCTGATGCTCTTCAAGTTACTGTCTTTTTGTTTCTTTTATTTCACCACCAAATTCTAAACAGTTCCTTTTCCATTCACTTCAGGCAAATTCCTTACCATTCAGCTACTTCTTATAATCTGGTTTCCATCTTTTGGTCTATTGAATTAAATTCCTGAATATTTAAATGGAATAATACAGTTTAATAAAACATGGTTTTTTGTTTTATGTGTTGTTGTTGTTTTTTTTTTGTTTTGTTTTTTTTGTTTTTTTTGTTTTGTTTTGTTTTTCTGGAGGGCAATTGGGGTTAAGTAACTTGCCCAGGGTCACAGGGCTAGGTTTTTGTTTGTGTGTGTTAAGTGTATGAGGCCGGATACGTACTCAGGTCCTTCTGACTCCAGGGCCGGCACTCTACTCACTGTGCTACCTAGCCACCACTAAAACATGTTTTTTAAAAAATGCTTTGACCATGCCCTCTCTAAAAGCACTGATCATGTTCTAATTCCTAAGTCCAACAGTTCTTTTGTCATTCTCTTTGACCTTGCTGTTCTTTTCTGTTATTGCCATTTCATCCTTAAAATCTCCTTCCTTTGTTTTGTGACACTCATTATCTTGCTTCCATTTTAATTTTTAGGTCAGTCTTTCTCATTCCACCCAGGTGCTCACCTCTAAATAGGGACTGACTGAGGCTCATTCCTAAGCCCCCTTCTCATACTTCATCCTTGACCCTAGATATGTCATTCTCCTAGATTCAGCTGTTACCTCTAGGTAGACATTCTCATTTCTGTATCTCTCGCCCACATCTCTTAAATTTCAGTTCTCTATCTCCATCCATTGGATGGCCAATCTGGATAGTCCTTCCTATCTCAAACTCAGCATGTCTGAAAATAAACTTATCATTTATTTTCCAAAGACAAACATTTCCCTGGACCTCTTAAAGTAGAACCACAGTTTTCCTATCACTCTGGTTCAAAATCTACAATAAAATCATAAATTTTCAGAATACTCATTATCTTAAGAAATCATCTAGTTCATCCCTAAGCGTCATCTTTTGAGTTCTGCCCCTGATTATGTCTCTCATGTCTATCTCATCATTATATCTCTCTCCCTCATCTATCTCATCATTTTCCTGTTCTTGTAGATTCTTCAGGTAAATGTCATTTGTAACTATTCTTGATTTTTCATTCAAACTGTTATCCTGGCCTAGCCCAACTATTTCCTTGCCATTCATTTATGAATGTTCAGCTTTAATGAAATTGGTCTACCCTTTACTTCCTGAACATGCTATAGAAATTCTCTCCTCTGCCTTTTTGAAACTCAAGCCATACTTCTTTCTCTGAAATGCTGCCCATCCTTTGTTTTTTATCCTACTATTATTTTAAGATTCTTAAGAGAAGGTTTCCCTGACTCACATGGTAATGATGGTGGTCTTTATTTATCGCATCTTCCTATTAAGTGAAAGATATAAGAATTTAATTTTCATTTTATTTTTTAATGAATATACTTTTTATTTATTTTAGTTTTTAACATTCATTTCCACAAGATTTTGAGTTATAAATTTTCTCCCCATCTCTACCCTATCCCTTACCCCATGGTGACAAGCATACTGAATACCCCTTTCTCCAATCTGCTCTCTCTTATATCCTCCCCCATAATTTTCATTTTAGATGCTGTTATTAGGTAAGCTCCAGTTTATGGAATTCAGGAAATTAATGTGGTTGACAGTTTTTGTAAAATGAAACATCTTTTTTACCTCTATTGACTTGTGAAGTATTTCCAGGACATATACTACATTTTAAACTATAACATGCAATAATCAATAAGAGTATCTGTATTTAAATTATGTGTATTCATTGAGGATTTTTCCAGACTTTCCAACAGTTTTAATTTTATCTTTCTTATTTTTTCAGTGGAATTGGGCGAAACTGGGGTTGGGCCTCTGCAGGTAGCAGCATTTTGGCTGAATTTGGTACCCTGCATATGGAATTTGTCCACCTCAGCTATTTGACAGGGGACCCAGTCTACTACCAAAAGGTCAGTTTGGTTTCAGTAAGTTGGAGATGTTACAACTTTAGAAAAATGAACAAAACAATTATGTAGAAAGTTTTTGACTCTCTGAGAATTTGTTTGTCAGGACCTTGTTATTTGCTTTATTAATAAAGGTGACTTTTTTCTTTTAGGAGAACATATCTAAATTTTCAGTTGTTTTTAAGTGTCTTTGAATTAAAAAAAAAAATCTCTGCACAAATCTTAATAGAATGCACACAAAGAGAATGTGGACTCCAAGAGAGAAAAAAAGACTAAATTAATGTCAACAGTTGATGGTATTTACATTGCTGGTTTTATATTGTTTATATTTTGTCCAGGTCATGCACATTCGGAAACTGCTTCAGAAAATGGATCGACCTGATGGACTTTATCCAAACTATTTGAACCCCAAAACAGGTCGATGGGGCCAGCGTAAGTTTCGGCATAATTAATATTTGCATTTTTGTTAAATTCTGAAACATAATTTTAGATTCTTAATATTGAAAATATTTTAGAATACCTTCAGACATAAAATCACATCAAATCACATAAAAAGTGATATGTTCCATTTAATACCTCGTACTCTGCCTCATGCAGACTTTTACCTTCTCTCTCAGTTACTGATTTGTCCATTCTCTTCCACTGTAGAGCATGGTGTCCTGCACTTATATACTAGTTTGTGCTTTCAGGTATGTGTAAGGTGGCAGACACCCTGAGGGAATACTGAGATACCCAAGAAAGAAGGACAGTCTCTGCCAGCATGAATGTAAATAGGTTTTATTGGAGGGAAGCTTACTCACAGGGCCTGTCCTGGATGGCAGTAGGATAGTGGTAGTTCTCCATAACACTCTTAGGCCATGTCAGGCATTATGTAGCAACAGAACAGAGAAGGCATAGTTCCAGGGATAGCTTATGCATTCTTTCCTGTAATATCTTCTCCGGAGTTCTCTGAGCAGTGCAGAAATGGCTTCGTTAGCATGGAGAAAGCAGAGGCAGTGTTCTGCACAATCTACAACAGCATTGTAGGCATGAATAGGAAAGTAACCCAAACAAGAAAGCCAGCATAGTCATTATAATTACCTTACACAATACCCAGGAGGAGGCAGAGAAAGAGTCAGTGGCATTTGTGATTAGGTGGAGAAGCAAATTCCTCAAGTTAACGCATTACACACTAGTAGAATTTCTGAACAAAGTTCAGAGATAAAGAAACATGGCTAGGGGAATTTTACAGCAGATTTGGAGGGGTGTGGGGTATAATATAGATTAGAATCAGTTACAGATTGAAATCAGGATCATTTCATTTTCTCAGTTTCCCCTTTTTGTCAATGGGAGACTTTCTCCAATTTTCCCAGATTGATCAATGTAAGGACAAAACTGATTAATCATAATACAAGAATATCTAAAAGTATGGACTAGATTTTAGAGGGGAAGTTCACATGATACCATCAAAATTAAGAGAACTCAGTATATGGATACAGTGAAACAAAAAGCCAAAGTAATATAGTAATGACCATCAGCATTAACTAAAAATCAAGTATTTTAATAAACCACTCCTATTTAATCAACACATTTCATCTTGGAACTTAGATGTCTCATGTAGTTCTCTGGTTTCTGGAGACATCTTTTGGACTTTCTGGGATAGATCTTGTTCTCATGGCAGCTCTGAAGTGGTTCATGATTTCTGTAATTTTTCCAGTCTTTACTGAGTCTCGTCATTCAGTAATGGACCTAACTGGTAGGATTTTTCTCAAGTTACTGTATTCCATTTCTCTGGAATTTCTCAAGAGGGCTTAGGCTTGTTCTTCCTCTTCTAAATAAGCTTCTCTTATTATAGGGAGGTAGCTAGACAGTTCCTAAAATTCAGATTGAACATAATCTATTACGAAAATGTGTAGAAGTCTTGTATAATATAAAACAACATTTCTAATTTCAAAACACACACCAATTTAAAAAGTTACTTTTAAGTTAATCAGTACTTAACTTTTTAGTTTGGAAGACTCCTCAAATAGCTAACTAAATGTTCCAGTCAAGCTTAATTAGTTTTTCTTTGTTTCCTGATGTATACAAACCTTTTCCTCATTTTTGTGAACTAGAAAGGGAGTTATTCATTAAAAGGCAGTTAGTTTCTAAGTGCCAGTTTTAATATTTTTTCCTTTGACAATTCACTGATATCACCCGTTTCTATATAATCATTGAGATGACCTTCCCTAACTGTTAAATGATAAATCTCTTATTCTGGGAAGTGGGAAATCCTCTTATTTTCCTTAAAACAAATTCTAAAGATTGTTCACCCCAAATTTGCTAGAATATTAATAAAAAATATTCAAACCACAATTTAGGGATTCACAGTAGAAAATATATATATTTTAGTTCCAAACTAATTAGTTTATGATGTAAAAACATTATATGGGCTGAGGGAAAAGATTCCCTTACTTCTTATTTGTCCTTCACTGTGTACTCCCTGAATCTTGCCATCATTTGGGAATGTAAAGGGAAAGGAGGAATCTTTTTGTAAACTTAGAGAGCTTCGCAGAATGGTGAGTTAACAAGATACTATGGTAAAAGATTTGCCTGCCAGGTGTTCCTTCTAAGCTTCACGAGAGGCACAAAGATACTGGCATAGGAAAACACACAAACAGACTAACAGCTGGGAAATAGTGGCCCCAATATGCTTTTGCTAGTGAGACTTTTCAGCTACTAGCCTTTGGAATATTTACTCCTCTTTACATGACAATAAGAAAAACTCAAAAGTATGTTGCTATTCTCAGTTTAGTCCTTACTGTGTGTCTCCAGATACCATTCATTCTCTCTCTCTCTCTCTCTCTCTCTCTCTCTCTCTCTCTCTCTCTCTCTCTCTCTCTCTCTCTCTCTCTCTCTCCCCCTCCCCCTTCTCCCCCCCCCCCTTATTACCCTTCAGAATTCTACCTTTCTTGTTTCTTGCATATTCTGATCCAACACTTCCTGTCATATTCCAAAAGATCTTTCCTTTACTGAGTTTTTCTTTCCCTGTCTCTCTTCTGACAGCCCTCTGACTTGGCTGCCATCAGATAGGGAGAGGAGAGGAACACTCCTCATTTTCCCTTGTCTTCTGAGTCACCTCCATCGTTTGCCTCTAGATTATTCTGTTCTTTGTCCTATGACAATAATTTCCATTTCAAAGTCTCTCATAACAGTGCTGAAAAGTGCCTGTTTGCCTATGTTATAAATCTTCCATTAAATGTCACAGGTCAGTTGGCCGCCGCTTTCTCCCAGGATGAATTGGGAATTCTGTGCCCCCACACACACATGCACACTTCCCCCAGCCTTTCTCCTGGGCCCAGGGCAGGCATATAGCATACAGGCCACTCATCCCTCCAAGGGTGTGGGGGACCAGCCCTTGATTGCCCTCAGGAGATACCTCTCTCCCCAAGTCCATTTGTTTGGTACCCTGTTAACTATGCCAGTTGTAAGTAGACAGATCTGTTCTGTCCTGATTATGCCAAGTGTAGGACAGCAGACATTCTGAGAGGATACTGAGATACCTAAGAAAGAAGAGGAGTCCACATCATCATGGAAGTAAATAAATTTTATTAGGGGGAGCTTATGAGGCTTGTACTGGCCAGCAGCAGGACAGTGGTAGATCTCTGTACCATCCTTAAGCTATCTCAGATATTACATAGAAATGGAACACAGAAGGCATAGTGCCAGGGATGGCCAAGGGTCACACCAAAGTTTTCCCAAGGGATAGAGCTTCTTCTCCTTCTCCTCCTCCTCCTCCTCCTCCTCCCCCTCCTCCCCCTCCTCCCCCTCCTCCCTCCTCTCTCCTCCCTTCTTTCTTCTTTCTTCTTCTTTCTTCTTCTTTCTTCTTCCTCCTCCTCCTCCTCCTCTTCTTCCTCCTCTTTCTTCCTCCTCCCTTCATCTTTTGCTTTTTGGAGGGCAATTGGGGTTAAGTGACTTGCCCAAAGTCACATGGCTAGTAAGTATGTCAAGTGTCTGAGGCCATATTTGGACTCTGGTCCTCCCAACTCCAGGACTGGTGCTTTATTCCCTGTGCCATCTAGCCACCCCTAAGATAGAACTTCTTTTGCTGTTTACATTAACTGTGGAGTAATAGGTAGCCTTCTCACACTCTGGCCCCCATTATACAGTATATGTGTGTATATCTGTACATGCCTCTATGTACATGTGTGCCCTTCTTGATTCACATGAATATACATAGTATATATTTATATATGCTTTGTACAGGGAAATGTATGTTCCCAAATTTTGGCCTACCACTCTCTTTCAAAAAATTTTTTTTAACTCAACAACCCCCAGGAAATTTACTTTGTTTAGCCCTTCAACTTAAAAAAAAAATTTATTGCATCATTTCAAACTACTACTGCCTCCCTGGATCATTCTAGTGCCCAGGGGATGGTATTGCCCACTTTGGGAACCTATGATCTATCATATAGTGAATACTTAATAAATACTTGTTAATTAATTGTATGTAGCAATGGAAAGGATTTATTGGGCAGTTAGCAGTCAGACATTCCCCTGTACAAAGAAGCTCTTGGGCACACACACATTCATATGTGACTCAAGAAGGGTTTGTGCATAGGTACACACATACATACTATGTTGAGTGTTAGTGGATTGCAACAAAGATAAAATGGTTCCTGCTCTCCAGAAGCTTACAGTCTGTCAAGAGAGACAACGTGTGTGTGTGTGTGTGTGTGTGTGTAAATTTTTTTGAGTGGTTAGCGCTAGAAACTGAGAATATAGGAAAAGACTTAATGTAGAAGATATGTTTGAGTAGTTTCAAAGGAAACCAAAAACTCTTAGATATTGATCTGGGGAATGAATACATTTCAGGCTTTGAAGACTGTGTGTAAAGATTTAATCCTGTCACATATAGAAGGATGAATGGTGTTACCCTCTATAGAATAGGGAAGTTTGGAAGAAGGATGGGCTTTGATGAAAAAATTATGAGTTTTATTTTTTTACTCAGATACATATGGAATAGCCAGTACAAAATGTTGTTGATATAAGACTGGAGCTGAGACAGACTGGGGCTAGATACACAGATCTGGGAGTCATCTGAAAAGAAATGATGATTGAACTAATGGGAACTGAGAATATTGTAGAGAGGAAAGAGCTATAGGAAGTCCAGGACATAGGATGGGAGTACACCTACAAATTAAGGGACATCATATGAATGATTGTTGAGTAAAGGAGACCGAACAGGAGTGGTCATATAGTCAGAAGTCAGAAATTAACCTGCCCCATCAAGATGGCTGGAGATGGCCCAGGAGGCAGTGGGAGGAGACCTTGATCTTTTTAAGCTAAGGTGTTTCCCAGGTCTCAGTTTGATGGAGGCAGTGCCCATTTGCTGACCTAAGGTAGACAAGTAATGAGATTTGACTTTTTTTTTTTTTGACTAGTTAAAAGAGGCCATTCTTTGTCAAATGATGATGTAGAGTTTGAGAAGGATGAATGACTTTGTAAGGGGAGAAGGTGCATTTAAGACATCAGTGACAGCTTTGAAGAAAGCAATTATATTTGAATGATGAGGTTTGTTAAGGCAGGCCTGATGCCAGCCACATGTTACTTCATTTCAGTGTTGGTACAAAATGAAGCACTCTAGGTCATCGAACAGATTACTGAAGAAGGTTTACTTAGCCCTGACATAAAAAGGATATTCAATAAGGATACTCTTGTACTACTGTTTCAGTAGATGAGGCCCCTTTTATCTTCATATGTCTAGTCATCAAGTGAGGGTGTAGTGACTCTTGGAGCCTCACAATATCCACCAGTGCTGAAGGGTACGGTTCCCACAACTGTACTATTTTTTTTGTTGTTGTTGTTCCCCTACATAACTAAGCAGCCACATCTGTACAGTCTGAGGCTTCCAGGAAGCTGTGTCAAGGGGAGATATAATTTGAGCCTTGCACATAGATGCTCTCTCCACATCCCATCTTCCTCTCCCCCTCCTCCCCCACCCCCCCTTTAGATCCTGGCATTGTCACTCTTTAGGGAGAATCTAGCCTAACCCATGCTGAACAAGCAGGGAATGGTTCTGTGGTCTGCTCAGTGTTTTATACTGTATGTGATTTTTTTTGTTTAGGATCTGTGATTCAAAAGCTATGTTATAACTCTCAGTAAAGCCAACCTACCAGAAAGTACAACACTTAACTTGTTGCTCAGGTAAATTCAGCAAGCAGTTTAATGTTTTTTTTTTGTTATTAAGTTTAAAAAAGAACAGTTCTCCACATATACCTTACTCTTCCCCTACGTACTCTACAAACTAGTGACACTGGCCTTTGATTTGTTTTACTCACAAATTTGATTAGCTTTCCTTCTAATTTTTCTTTGGAATAATTACAAAAATGTTGAGTAGAATAGGGTATATATATATATGGCATGCAGCTGGAAACATTCCTCCAGGTTATTAATAAATATACTTTGAATATAATGATTCATCAAACTATAAATGTACCTGAACATATAGCCCTCCAACTCATAATTCTCTAACAGATCCACAGAGTTTGTGAAAGGCTTTTGTGAAATACTCACTGAAAGAAAAATAAAGCCTGTCTGTGGCATTCTTCTTATCCCCCGTGTTCATATGGGGAATAAGAATCAAAATATGTAATGATGTATCTTTGGCACAATTTATTCCTAGTGAATCCCTACCAAATCCAAATAGCCCCACTTTACCTTCTAATGTTCCAAAACTGTATTCTAGAATTTTTCTAGAGATCAGTATGAAGCTCCCAGTCTTTAGTTTCTGGAATTTACCCCTGCCACACAGCCCCATTCCCCTTTTCCCCCTTTGGAAATCAGAAGATTATTTTACCTTCTGTTATCCTTCTCATTCTCCCAGTTCTTCAGAGAATACTAATAATAAATCTTCGTTTCTGGTTACAAATTTTTTCAGTGATGCTTTTACTATTTGCTTACCTGTATTGGGCATTGATTTCCCCTAAACCGGGAGTTCTTACCCTGAGGTGTCTGAACTATTTTTTGATAACTGTATTTCAATATAATTGATTTCCTTTGTATTTCTGTATCGTTTATTTTCTTTTCTTTTTTTTTCTTTTCTTCCTTTTTGGAGGGCAATTTGGGTTAAGTAACTTGCCCAAGGTCACAGGGCTAGGTTTTTGTTTGTTTGTTTGTGTGTGTGTGTGTGTGTGTGTGTGTGTGTGTGTGTGTGTGTGTGCTTAAGTGTCTGAGGCCGGATCCGAACTCAGGTTCTTCTGACTCCAGGGCCGATGGTCTACTCACTGCGCCACCTAGCCGCCCCCGTATTGTTTATTTTCTACACATAAAAGCATTATTCTTAGAAAGGCTCCCTAGGCTTCACTAGAAAATAAAGGGTTCATGACACAAAAAAGGTTATGAACCCCTACTTTAAACCGTGTTTGTTCTGACTCCTTCAGTTTGACTATCATTTTTAGCAGAGAAAAATGAAAACAAAATAGAAATTTAATACTGTGATTTCAAATTTTGATCAACTTATATTCTAAAAATTCCTTTTAAAGTCTGTTGTTTGCAACCCTATCTACATGTTACCATGAAAGCAGTACTATATGTTGGTTAGGTTCCCAGGCCCACCCATATATACCTCTGTAACTCTTGATGTATATGAGTTATACTTTGAAAATTCAGTTCATTTATGATTTCATCGAAAGTGTAGTTTGCCAACACCTCCTGGTCTTCATCTCATATACAGTTCTTCAAATCTTTCCATAAATTTTCCTTATAGAATCTAGTCATGAGAGAGAGAGAGAGAGAGAGAGAGAGAGAGAATGTGTGTGTGTGTGTGTGTGTGTGTGTGTGTGTGTGTGTGTGTGTGTGTATTTGATAGATACAGGTTTACCCTATCTCCTTTGTTCTTGATGTTATTTATCCCATTTTATTTCACAAAAGTAATTGGCAATATATTATCTGATTCCCATTTACCTTGTCTTTCCATGACTGTTTTTTGTTATCTGCACTACAGTAACTACTTTGTATAAAAATTAGGGTTGATGGTGGTAATGTGTACACTATAAAATTACTATAAAGTCTACTGTCAAGTTAAATGTTCTTTTTAGAGTGAAAATGTTTTATTTAGATAGTATAGATATGATTGTGTTAGATCTGGGAACAGATTCTATGATTCTGCTATTTTTTTCTCTTTTACCTCTTAAATCAATTGCTACACTTCCTCCCTATTAAAATGAGTACAATAATGTATTAACTTAAAAAAAAAAAACAAGCAAACTAACGTGACATCAACTTGGAGGGGTAGAAAAACAGTCCTTCAATTTCCATTCCTCCATCACTAAGTATCATCCAATCCACACCTTTGTTATTATCATCTCTGATGGAAGTCAGATATTTGTGCTAACCAGGTTTACCATAAACCTGCATTGTCTAATCTCAGCCTGGCTCTCACTGCTGCACAGTAGTCATTTTACTCTTCCTTGGTTGACATCATGGCACTCTTCTTGCAGCAGCTGTTCCCAAACTCCTCTCTTCTCTCTTCAATCTCCCAACACCATCCCTCATTCCAATCTCTCCTCCAGTTAATGTTGTTGCCTCCTATTTTACTGATAAAATTGAGGTCGTCCATCATAAATTTCCTCATCTCTGCTCCTGAAAACCCATTTATGTTTTCCTTTCCTTCCATTTTTCCTTTGCTATATTCTCCAGAAATGAAATGAACAGTCTTCCTGTCAGCACTATCCACTCCATTTGTGCCTTTAATTAATCATTTATTCTTTTGTCTTCAGTCTCTACCTATTAATTCTTACTCGGATACATACAGATATGTTCTGTTCTATCCTTCACACAACCTTCATTTGCTCATTTCATCCCTTCAATTATCTCTTCTCTCTCTCATTACCAACATCCTAGAAAGTCATGTACATTCATTTATCAATTATTTGCAATCTGACTTCCAATTACCTTCTAATACAAAACCTCTCTTAGTGGTTACCAGGATCTTTTAATTGCTAAATCTGTTGGTCTTTTCTCATTCCTCATCCTCTTTGAGCTCTCTGCAGCTTTCGACACTGTTGGTCATCCTTTCTGAATGCTCTTCAGAAAGATATTACTCTCTACTTGTTTTCCTACCCAGACAGATATTTCTTCATCACCCTCTGAGTATAGGCTTCTCTAAGAGCACTGTCCTGGGCCAACTTCCTTTTTCTCTTGTGGATCTCATCTGCTTTCTGCTGGTTAGTTGTCACTTCACACAGATGACTCCCACATTTACCTGGCCAATCCTAGCCTCTTCCCTGAACTCCAGTCTTTTATTTCCAGTTATCCGCTGGATAATTCCTTGGATATCTCATTGCAGTTTCAAATTCAACACATTTAAAAGTACTCATCCTATCTCCCCATCCCCTACCCCATACTTTTACTTTTACTCCCAACTTCTCTATTTCTTTTGAGAGAGATGCTACTCTCTCAGTCACCCACATTATTGTAATACCTTAGAGTCTTCTTAGGATAATCAGCAAGGCTTTGTTAAGCACCTACTATGTGCCCTGCACTGTGCTGATTTCTGGGGATACAAGTCCAAAGAAGAAAGCTGTCCTCAAAGAGCTTACAATCTGATGGAGAAAGATAACACACAGAAGAAAGGTGAAAAGGGGAGGTGTGGATGTGGTAGAAACCAGATATATGAGTACATCTGGGTGGGAAATAAGACTTCAGACTCTTTTTCCTTACCTGGAAAAGTTCTGGTTGGAGGTGTAAGTAACAAGGCTAATGTGATTTTGCAAATTGATGAAATTTCCCAATCGTTGGTTCCATGCGGGGCATGGTGGAGAAGCCAGCTAGGAACTGAGATAGCTGAGGTCATCTTGACTTTGTTTTCTTCTTCATGCCCATTTCCTTTATTTCCCGTTTCTTATAATTTCTGCCCCCATAGTGTGTCAGATGGTTTCCTTCTGTCACTTCACAATGCCATTATCCTAGACACCCTCAACATCTTTTATAATAGCCTCCTAATTTGTCCTTCTCTAGTCTTAGCTATCACTAATACATTTATCAGACCCGTGCCAAATAATCTTCCTTAGGCATTATTTTATACATAAACCGCTACTTAAAATTTTTCTACTCCCTCTTGCCTCTGGATTAAAATCCAAACTCCTCAGTCACTAATATAAGACCTACTACAATCTGACCTTAGTCTACCTTTCCAAACTTGGCTCACTTCATACACTTTGTTTCAGTCTCTTTGAGCTGCTGGCTATTTCTGACATTTGGCATTTTATTTATCATTTATTTATCACCTCCCTATGTTCCCACAAGCCATTGTGAATGTCTGGATTGAATTCCTTCTTCATACTTGCATATCATAATCCTTGTCTTCCTTAACCTTCTACATCCTCCTCCATTAAACTTGCCCTCAGTCCTCTAGTTATTAATGCTTTTTCCACCTGTTACAGAAAAATCCTTGGATACTTAAAAGTAAAACTCAGTTTGGACAATAACTATTCTTCCTGAAAGAATCATTAATATAGACTTTATTCAGCATTTGTGCAGAGATTATAAATTAGAGAATGACCTCATCGTTAGTAAAAAAGATCTTTTCTTTTGCCTTCCTTCCTTGTTTCTTTCAAAGTAAATTCAGATTACTCTCTACGTCACACTGGGCACTTATTCATGTGGAGAACATGTGTGTGTGACATACAGATTTATTGATTATTGGCACTAGTTCTTTAGAATCCTGAGAGAACCTTTCTGATAGTACTTTAGCAGCTGTATTCCTCACTGAGAAAGTTCAGCTTAACCTCCCCCCCTGCCCTTTTTTCATATTTTATATGTATGTTTGAAAAGTATATCAGATTCCCTTTGCAGTATACATCTGTCAGAACTAAAAATAGTCTGCCAAACAAATGGTGGCTTGAAATAAAATTTAACAATTCAGCTTTGGCTAACTATTATAATCACTGTAATGATAATGTCTGTGACTTGCACATAGCAATCACAGAGACTAATCACTGGTAATTACCTTCAAGAAAAGCATTTGATAACAGTTATACAAAAAAGAATAATCTATACGGAGCCTAGATTTAAAAGAATATCATTAAACTTTTTTTTTTGGGTCCAGTTTTGCTGTTTCACAAGCAACTTTTACTCTGAATTACAACTTTATAGTTTTGAGGGTGAAAATGCTCAAGCCAAGTCATCTATCCATTGATTTTTTTTCTTTTTGGAGGGCAATTGGGGTTAAGTAACTTGCCCAAGGTCACACGGCTAGGTTTTTGTTTGTATGTGCTTTAAGTGTCTGAGTCCAGATCCAAACTCAGGTCCTTCTGACTCCAGGGCCAACCCTCTACTCACTGCGACACCTAGCCACCCTTATCCATTGATTTTTAAAAGGGCCAAGTAGGTAAATGGTATGGTTTAGGATTACAAGGTTTTTGTTTTCCTTGGGACAAGTTATATTTGAACTTGTTGATTTGTAAGTAATCTTATAACTTGTTTAAAAAAATAAAAAGCCTGTGCTGAATATCTTGGCTATTCTGAAACAGATTTGTTCATTTATTATGCCAGCGGCAGTATCTAAAGAAAAAGAGGCAAATGTCTTAAGTGCAAAGATATCAGTCCTGAAAATTGGTTGAGGAAGATGGCATGACTGCCAGTGACAGCGCCTGGCAGTGGTCGGCCCTTTCTAAATGGTCGTTGGGTTGGATGCAGCTAAGTGGTGTGCAGAGGGGAAGAGCACTAGACTTGAAGTCAGGAAGGCCTTAGTTAAAATTCGGCCTCACTCTGTGACCCTGGGCAAGTACCCTGACTTCTCTCAACCTCAGTTTCCTCATATATAAAATGGGGATGATAATACTAGCACCTCCTTCACTCAGTTATTGTGAGGATCAAATAGTGATTTAATGTATGCTTAACACTTTGCAAACCCTCAAACTACATAAATTCTACCTATGTCATCATTAGTCAAATTAAAGTCATTCTGACCTTAGTTTTCTCTTTTTTAAAATGAGGAGGTTGGACTAAGTGACTACTAAGGTCTTTTCTGCCTCTAAATCCATGACCCAATGTTCTTGGAATATCACTTCTCTCATCTCTTTTGCTTAGTTTCCTGATTTTTAAAAAAATGCAATTAAGTTGGTTTTATGTTGAGCTGGTGCTAAAGTCTCTTCTAAGATTTAGCTGGAAACCTTTGTTAAACTTATTAGCCGAGTTTATCTTCTTGGTTCTTTTGAAAATTGGGGGTATTTCTACAGTTCTTCAGGGCGTCTCATGTGGTATTTGTTTACAAATATCTGTATGGCATATTTAAATCCAGTTAGGCTCTTTAGGATGAGATCACCAACGTTTTGTTAAACATATTTGTATTTTACCTTAAAATAGATCGTTTATAAATAGTGAATTAATTTACTTTAGATCACAGTTTAAGGTAGGGGGAATAAGGTAGCAAAGTATTCCAAATGCGCTATAGTTTGACAGGAAAGAAGTCCAATCTAGCCAATTCTGGCTTATATAGGATAATGATCTGTCACAGATCTTTAGGAAGGGGTTATTTGAGAGTTCTTCTGGGAGAGGAAGAATTTAGCACTTTTCTTTGAGATAAATCACTTTTGCCCCTACAAATCCCAGAAATAGTAAGGCTGCTGGAGGCGGAAGTGCTAGCTTTTGATTCCTTGGTACACCATAAATGGCCACAGCTAGAATCCAAGTTAAGTCATAGGCTGCTTAAATAGTTCTCTGGTTGATTAGTGGAAGGATAGGTGCCAGGAAGAGTCCACACTTTTGCGTACCTCTAGAGTATTTGTTGCCGTATATGCAGGGAAGAATAAAATTCATAAGGAATTAAGATTTTCACCAAGTATTAATGTACTTGGTATTGAATAGTATGATTTATTAAAGCCCTAAAAAATCAGATGGGAAATGGAACCATTTTATCTCTAACAATATGTTGGAACACAGCTTATCCCTCACCCTTTTTTCTCAGTTCTAATTCATATGTAACCATTTACCACATCCTTTTCATTCTGCCTCCTCAACATCTTTTCCTTCCCCCTCTCACTCTTTCCATTGCCTCTGCCCAAATGCAGGCCTTCAGTACCACCTGTTTAGACTGTCTGAATAGCCATATGTGAGGCAAGTAGGTGTAAGTACTTGCTCTATTTTATTTTAACTGATGAGGAAACAGGCTCAGAAATGTTGTATGACTTTTAAAAATCCTGTTATATGTCTTTACACTAAATCTAACTATGTTTTTCCTGTGTTTTTTTTTTTTAAAGGACAAAACACATCTTCAGGGGTTTCCATTGTCTGAAGCTAAGATGTCAAACTTGGGGGAGGCTATGTGGCACAGTAAATAGAGTGCTGGCCCTGGAATCAGGAGGACCTGAGTTCCAATGTGGCCTCAGCCACTTACCACAAAAGTAGCCGTGTGACCTTGGGCAAGTCACTTAACCTCAATTGCCCTACCTTCCTCCCTCCAAAAAGCAAAAAAAGAAAAATCTTTAAAAAAAAAAAAAGATGTCAAACTTGAAGCTTTTGTACACGGGGACCGAAAAAACTCTTGAGTGAGCTAAATCAGACTAAAATGTAATTTGGAAACATCTAACAAAAATTCTTTTAAAAATACAGCACAACATAGATAATGTTTGTGGTATTTTTAACACAGTATGTGGCCCATGGGGATCTGTTCATTTGAGTTTGACACCACTGACCTACAGAGTGAAGTTCAGACTACTTTGCCTTGATAAAAGAAGAGATTGGCCATAGGAAAGTTCTCTCTGACAAGCTTTTGGAGGGCTGTCAGCAGAACAGTCATTGGACTTGTTTTGTTTGACCCCCATGGTCAGAACTAGGAGTAGTGGGTGTGGGTTGTGATGGCCCCTATTTAGGCTTGATCTAAAGAGAAGATTCCTGAGCTGTGAGACAGTCTGCTCCCACTGATGGAGAGCTTTTACCTTGGGAGTCTTTTTTTTTTTTTTTTTTTGGCTTTTTGGCAGGCAATTGGGGTTAAGTAACTTGCCCAAGGTCACACGGCTAGTTTTTATGCTAAGTGTCTGAGGCCAGATTTTAACTCAGATCCTCCTGCTTTATTCACTGCACCACCTAGCCGCCCTTCTACCTTAGGGGTTTTAATGCAAAAGCTTAACTACTGGTGTGTACAGCAGCCTAAGGTTGGACCTCCAAAGTTTCTTCAGTCTCTCATTCTGTGAGAATGCAATTTTCCTCATTCAGCCACATTTGTTATAATCTGTGGCCCTCAAACCTGTGATATTATTTTGTTTTCCAACCCTTCAATATACTACTCCTATAATATTGTCTATTATAATTGTTACAAGGGAATATTTATTTCAAAAAATATAATCACAAATATACAAAATTACTCCTTTGACATTAGGAGACACAAATCTTCTTCCTCCTCTGTCCTAACTTCATCTCTGGAGAAGGGAAGAGGATCAGATTCCTAGTTTAGCTCACTTCTCAGTCCAGCCTCCTACTTACACCCCTCTGGTGCAAGTCTTAGGCACTCGGGCTTCTGTGGTAGCCCTGCCTGCAGTCCTGGTTCCAAGGGCACCATGACTTGAACTCCTTCCTGGTACCATAAAGGCTATCTTCCATTCTTGAAACTGAGGACAAACAATGCAAACCAGAAACAAATACCACTAGGCCTGTTTTTCAGGCCTGGGGTAAAAGAGAGGGAGCAGGGGATCCCTTCACAATGGTTTAGTTCACGACATCCATATTGTCATGATAAGATGTCAGATAAGAGTCACCAAAAATAATGTGACTGAAAAGGCAATTGACTCAGTTTTATTAATTTTTTTTTTTTAAAGCAATTGGGGTTAAGTAACTTGCTCAAGGTTACACGGCCAGTCATCATTTGTATATGGGTGCTCATTTTCTGAGGCCGGATTCTATCTCGGGTTATCCCAACTCCGAGGCCAGCACTCTTACTCGCTGCGCCACCTAGCTGACCCAGTTTTACTAATTTTAAAGACATAGGCAACCAAAGCAGGCTGCTACCCCAAAACACATGCTTGGTTTTATTTAAATTTTTATTGGGCATTGGTTGATTTTTTTTTTTTTTTAATTGGGCACAAACTGTAGAACATGTGTTGTCCCCTCCTCCCCCTTAAAAATAAAAGATGAAAATACATATATCTTAAATCATTTTGGTCCTCATAATAATTAACTTCTACTCACAGAGGTGGAATATCACAACGATTCTGTGCAGTTTTTGTCCATACATACCTATAAATCTTCCAAGTGACACCTACTCAATGTTTTAGAGGCCTCCATCCTATTCTTATTATCTCGGGAGAATTAATCAATCATTTGGGCTGTTATTTTGTTCTTTCATTTTTGGTATGTGTAGCCTTTTCCAGTCCTACATCAATCAAAAAATATTTATTAAACTCTTACTGTTGCCAGCCACTGTGTTAATTGCTGTCTTTTGTACCTTGGCTTCTCACTTCCAAATCATCATTAGAATAAAAAAGGCAGAAAGTTATGCCAATTAAAGATGGCATTTTAAAATGTAAAGAATGAAGTGATTGTAAATGCTGAGATGAAGAACAGGTACCTTATATGTTTTTATGTATATTCACATAGCCCAACAGCGAAGGTAGATTAAGTTGATCCTTTGCTTTATTATCTTTTGTCATAGAGGAAATGTGGGCGTATTTCTGTTACTATCTCTTACTAACCGGTGTGGTATATTAACTTTCAAGAACATTTTATAAACCAAATTACCTTTCCAAAGTTAGGCAATTGAAAACATCTTTTATTCCAAAGATGAACATTTTAATTTATGGATTAGTTCTGTGCATCATTAAAATGAAAAGGAGTACATTAAGTAATTTTTTTAAAGTCTCAAAAGCAGGAGTTTGTTTTTCAAAGTGGTATAAGGTACTGAACAACAAAAAAGTTGACCAACTTTCTAAAATTAGTACTAACCTGAAAAGGCAAGTTTCAAGTTACTTATTGCTTACAATAAGCTATTTCTCCACTGTGTATGGGTAATTTATTTTGGTATTATACATATAGAAAAGCATCTTTCATTTAGAGACTGGGTATAATTAAATAGTATAAGTTTATTAGAAAACAATTAAAAAGCTTAGTATTTTTTAGTCTTCGAAATTGGTACTTGAGCAATGAATTTTAGCTAATCTTGGTTTTCTTTAATCTCATAATTGACTTCATTTATAAAATTTACCTAAGTTATTTTCTGTCAAATAAACCTTTAAACTCATTGACAACTGCTTTTTGGTCATTCTGGTTATGAATGCAAGAGACCATGGGTTTTTAGGAGATAGATTTTAAAGTCTCCCAGAATAGGAAATCCCCTGAAAATTGTATTGTGCCATGCTAGCAGGTGGGAGAAGGAGATCTATAATATGTATCCATATGTCTCTTTAGCCTTATTATTTTTTATCTCATCAGAGATTGATCAGGCAGATATCTGACTGACATGGATTAGACTAAAGAGAAATGGCTAAATTTTGGCCTCGAGAACTAGGCACTGGTGCTGAATAAGTAAGCTGTTTTCTGCCATCTTTTTATGGACACTGCCTTCTTGTTCCTTGTCTCGGTGCTCCTACCCTGCTGCTATCCTCCGTGCAGCCTCACCTCAACCGAGGCTTCCTTTACTCTATTCAGTGCAGATGCTGCCTCCTACACAAAGCCTTTCCTAACCCCAGAATTGATTTTATCTGAGCTCTCCAACCCAGTTATTTTAGTGTAATTTTCCCATATGTCTGTGCATTTTATATATGTACATATGCACATGTATGTACATATATCTTAGCTTTTATATCACTTTCATTTCTGAATAGATTTCCTTTCCCTACACATTCATCAATTGTAACCAAGAAAATAAAGAAAAGGGGCAGGGGGCAGTATTGGGGCAGCAGCTCAGGAAAAACAACTAAAATATTAGTGATGTGCCTGGCAGCATTTGAAGGGCCAAAGTCTCCCACTTTTGCAGGGAAGGGAGGGAAATTTCTCCTCCTAATTTTTGCAGGACCAAACTTTACGGTCATTACAATTACACAGCATCCAAATTCTTTTTATGTTATTCTTCCTGGTTATATTGTTGTAACTGCAGTATATGTGGTTGTCTTAATTTTGCTTGTTTCACTTGGCATTAATTCACCTAAATCTTAGCATGCTTCTCTTGAGTTCTTCCTCATTGCTGCTTAGGGTACAGTAATGTTCCATTCTATTCACATCCCACCATTTATTTAGCTATTCCACAGTCAGTAGATATCTACTTTGTTTCTGGTCCTTTGTCACCATACACACAAAAAAATGCTATCAATATTTTGTTGTATATGGGAAATTTCTTTTGTTGACCACCTCATATCATATCTGTAATGGTGAGGTCTCTTGGTTACACAAAATAGGACAATTTCCTCACTTTTTTTAATAGCAATTTCCAAAATGATTTTCTAGAATGCTTGAAGAAATTCAAAGCCCTGCCATCAGTGCTTCAATAGCTTCTCCAACATTGAGAACTCCTGTCTTTTGTCATTTTTTCCTAGATATGCAAAACCTCAGAGTTACTTTGATGTACAGCCATTCCTCAGCTTTTGCAGGGGTAAAGTTTTTAGAAAGTGATGCAGGGGTGGCTAGGTGGCACAGTGAATAGAGCGCCGGCCCTGGAATCAGAAGGACCTGAGTTCGGAGCCGGCCTCAGACACTTAATCCGCACAAACAAAAAAACCTAGCCGTGTAACCTTGGGCAAGTTACTTAACCCCAATTGCCCTAAAGGGGCGACTAGGTGGAGCAGTGAGAAAGAGCACCGGCCTCGGAGTTTGGATGACCCGAGATCAGATCTGGCCTCAGAAAATGAGCACCCACGCATAAATAATGACTAGCCGTGTAACCTTGAGCAAGTTACTTAACCCCAATTGCTTAAAAAAAAAAAAAGTGATGCAAAAGTGAAAAACATGAATGTTGATACAATTGAACCTATGAGAAAACGGGGTTAGCAGCCACCAAAAACCTTGATCTTTTACTAGACATTGCTGAAAAAGAACTTTTCTGCACACAGTTCTTTGTAATAAAACATTATTTCTGATAATATGCATTTTTCCTAACACAGCAACCTTGAAATGATCCATAAAAGATAGGGGAGAGGAGGCAGTGCCAGACAGGGACTGGGATTGTGAGGCATAGGGGTGGTGATATCAGAAGAACCCCAAGGTGAAAAAGGGAAAGGGAGAATCTCCTACCACCTTTCATCTCCCTTTTGGGTTGGTGGTTGAACTGTTCAGTGGTGAAAAAACATGGCTTGAGGTGAATCTCCTTTGGGCCTGTGGCCTGTATGCTCAGGATCTAGGCAGTACTGGTAAGAGGTTGCTTGGCCTGAGGTAGTAAAAGAATGGGGAAATTTTGCCCCAAAATTTAACAGTTTTTCCACTTTTTCAGTTCCCTCATTGCACACTTGAGATTACTTTAGCACTCTCTGGATCAGATTCACTAACTCTTTTACAAATACTTTCATCCTTTTTACAGATATAAATCTGCCTATAGCTGCAAATTTGCACAGTTGCCAAAGGGAAAGTAAAAATGAGGTTACTAATAAAATCACATAAATGCTTTAAGTTGTGAAAGTTAAACGTGTGAATGTTGAGGATTGACTATACAGTTCTTTTATTAGCAGTTTGAAACAGTGTTTCATATTATTGTTAGTAGTTGTCTTCCTTTGAAAATTGTTTATGTTATTTGACCATTTATCCTTTGGGGAGTAGTTCTTATTCTTGTTACTAATTGCCCTTATATCCTGGATATTGGGCCCCTCTCAGAAATATTTGATGCAAAGATTTATTCTTCCCACAGCCAATATTTCCTTATTATCTTAATTGCATTGACTTTGCTTATGCAAAAGCTTTTTTTAATTTCAGGTAATTGAAATTATCTTTTGTAACTAAGAGGATGGGAGGTTTTAGAAAGAAAGATGAATTTGGTAGGCTAATGAATCAGTGGTTATTACTATTTTCAGTAACTCTTTGTTATAAGGAAGTTCAAGATATCAATCAACACCTGAAAGAGGAGGTGGACGTCTTATTTGTATGCTTGTCCTAGTCTAGTTGCCGCTTGTTTTTTTTTAATCTTTGTTTTGCCTAGTAATGCATTCTTCAGCCGCCTCTTAGCCCCTCTTTTCAAAGAGAAGAGTCAGGATATAGTGATAAAGGGTTTCTGTGAATCTTTGCCTTTGCCTCTTTTCTTTTTCACTCTTGCCGCCTGTTTTCCACCTTATTTTTTCTGTCCTCTATATGCACACCTTTGCAATGTGATCACTGAGTATTTAAGTTTTATTAATTTGATTTAATTTGTAAAGTCTTATGTAGTTCTTTTATTTCGCTGCTTCATTCTCTACAATAGATATTGGCACACGTGAGCAAACATTTATTTTGAGCACTGCAACACAACACAACACAACCTAGAGTGCTCTGAAGCTGTTTTTATCACCATCAGTTACATGATAAAATGCAGTACCCAGCTCCTTTACTTGTCCTTTTAGCTGTAACTGTCTTGTGTTTTCTAAATTCATATATGGAATGTTGAGATTGTTCTTATTTATCTTGTAGTATTTCTATGTGAATGAAAAATAGTGTGGCTAATACAAGACTGTTAGTAATAGAGCCATCATTTAGGTGGGGCTGGGGGACTAGAGTAGGGGATGGCTTACAGAAATAGAACATTCTCTTGTTTTAGTGTAGACATGGACATTGGTCATCAGTAAGTATTAAGTGGACTTGTATAAGAATACTTTATTCACCAGCCTCTAAAATCTCAAATTTTTTCATCAGGATAGAACAAATACAGAAAAATAAAAATGTATACCATAAGAAAATAAGTAATTACAATTTGACCAGCATATATGTTTGCTAAAGTGCAGGGTGGAAATTGTGGCGTGAATTGTATAATTAGAGCTATGTGGAATTGATAAAAATAAGTTCTTGGAGAAGATGATACTTCTAATTAACTTTTTATTTATATAGGGGAGGCTTTCTTGTTCTTTCCCCTCAGTACAGGAAGGAATGCATGCTGCTGAAGGGGCTGATAGCTCCTATAAAGAAGATCATTGAAAAAACATATAAATCAGCTGAGGATTTCATGAATGAGAATTTTGGAGGTGGGGGGGAATGGGAGGGAGATAAAGTTCCTCCTTTCGCCATATTCTTTTTAAGACTGTTCTTTAGATTAGTTATGAAATATGCATGCAGAAATACTATTCTGAGAAGGGGTCCATAAGGACTGTGGAAGTTTTCTGTGATTTATACAAGGTCACATAAAAAGCAAGAGGTGGCCAGGACTTAACTTTTAGAGACTTTTGACTCTAAATCTAGGGTCATTTCCACTACACCACCCTATTTTCCCTATATCAGTTATCCATTTACAGTTTAAGAATGGGAAGGTGTTACGGAATGGAGTTCAGTGATTCTGTTTTGATCAGTGGCAGGACTAATTTTTTATGGTCTCCTGATTTTGTCATTTAGGCAGTATTTCATCTTTTAGGTTCACTTTTATAGCTATCTAGATCTTGTCAGTTGTAAATAACATTCATTGTTCCATTGGTTTGAAAAATTTGACACAGATTTTAAATTTTCTCCCTTTTTGTTTGGAGCCTGAAGGTGAATTTAGGGAAGGGATAGTGTGCCAACAACCTTAGGGGTAACTATAATAGAAATAAGTGCACTAGATATCCTCTGAAGTCCCTCCATATCTGCAATTCTTAATTATTTTCATGATTTCAACTGTCAGCTATTTTAAGATTATCTCCCCAATGTGTATGTACATTATGTCCCAAAAGTCTTAAACTTTAATAGCTTAAAAATGTACTTTTATGTCCAGTCCTCACATTTCTCTTCAACTTATATCTTCCATTTCTAAGTACTTGCTGAACATTTCCACTTGGAACCTGATCCCTTTTGACATCTTCATTTCTGTCATTGCTACCACACCTTTCCGTTTCACCCCCACTTGAAATTTCAGTTATCTTTGGATTTTCCCTCTCCCTAACATTCCATACCAGTCAGGTTCTTTTGATTCTGTATTTATAGTGTCTCTATAGCCTTTTCCATTCCCACTTTTTTCCATTCCCCTTAGCCTGTGCCTGATGAATTAATTTTCTTAAATAGTCACCATGGCTCCATTCTTTCCTCCCTTCCCACTCTTGTTCCTGTTGGGTACATAAAACTTTAGACATATCTTGATATATAGCCTTTATTTTGTTTATTAATCTATAGTGATCTCTTTTGCTTGGCATAATACTAGGGAAGGGGAAGGAATCAAACATTTATGAAGCACTTAAGGGCAAGGTACTGTGCTAATAAGCACTTTACAGATACCACATTTCATCTTCAGAACAAGTCTGAAATCGAGGTGCCATTATTATCCCTATTTTACAGTTGAGAAAACTGAGATAGACAAAGGTATTGGCCAACAAGGTCACAGAACTAGAAAGTGAGCAAGGCTGGATTTGTACTCAGTTCTTCCTTACTCCAGGCTCAGCTCTCCATCCACTGTGCCATCTAGCTATGCTATAGGCATTTAATAAATGTTTTTGAATTAGTTAATTCATTCGTCCATTGATTTATAAGATAAAACCTAAGCTTCTTAGTCTGGTGTTCAAAGTTGTTTACATTTCAGCCCTGACCTACCTTTGTAACCTTGTCTGTGTTACTCGTCCACTACTGTTCAGTGTTCTCTCTCTTTGAATTGTCCTAGAGTGCTTTTTCTGAATCTTTCCTTTGTTTCTTTACACTGTGCCTTGTATTATACCCATTCATTTGTGTAAATGTGATTTCTCATCCTAGTTGATCACAGATAAGCTCTTAGATTTTAGGGATTCTGTTGTTTTTCCTTTGTGTCCCCAGCATATACTTTTAGGAGACACTTAATAATTGTTTTTGTTGCATTGAAGCTCAAGTTTAGCAAGACTAGTCTCTCTGTTGTCTTTCGTGTGTGTGTGTGTGTGTGTGTGTGTGTGTGTGTGTGTGTGTGTGTGTGATTCCTAACTTACTTATCTTTGCATGTCTCCTTCCTGTAAGTTTATCTGTTTCTCCATTTTTGCCCATTTTACTTATCATTCAACACCTGGCACAGATTGTGTGTTCAGTAAACCTCCTGCATCTTCCCTTCTTGTGGCAGTGACCTTTCCCTCTGAATTTTAAACTACCTAATGATTAATAATTCATTTGAATTTATTATTTTCTGCCTTGTATAGTATCTCATACATAGTAGTAGTATATGCCTGCTCCATATTTGATCACTGTAACTCAGTGTTCTTATTTCCTTCTTCTTACGAGATAGACAGGCTTATGCATACTAGGCCTCTATTCAGTGTTCTTTTCTATACAGTATATATCCACTAAAATTTTAATATTTTTGTCACATTGTGAAATTTCTATTTGTATAACCTACTAAATAATATTTTGAAGAATTCATTTTTAGAGTTTTTGACCTTTTTTAAAAAAAAAAAGTAGATGTAAAAGTCTTGGTATTTAAATATGGAATGATTCAGCTCTTTAAGAACAGGGATCAGATTTTCCCATAAATAGTCATTGCCATTGTTTGACATCATGTTGTTCAAAGAAGAGAATTTTTAGCATCAGGAATAGAATATAGAAATATTGTTTCCTTACTCTTAGGATATTATGGACTAGCTCTATAGATCAAGGGGAATAAGAGTCCCAGTATAAGGAGCTTCAAATAACAAGAAATTGGCAGCTCCCAGTGTCATTTGACTTTTGTATCCATTATGTGAAAACGAGTTGGACTTGCCTGGCTCCTTTAGAACCTAGGTGATTTAGAGAACTTTTTTTTTTTCAGTTTGTATATATTTTTTCAGTACTCAGTCCTCAAGATACTTAGCATAAGAGAGGTTAACATAAATGATTGAAAACATTACCTTCATGTTGATTCTTTGGAGAATTAACCTAAATTGTATGGCAGGAAATTGTTTTGTTCTTTTTAAAAGTATCAGCAATAATGTATTACTTCAAAGCTAATTACTTTTACTACATTTCTATTTTTACTATAGATAAACTTTTTTTAACCATAGATAATGTATGCTATTTACTCTATTTCTATTTCTTCTAAATTTAGTATTTCTTCATTACTACTCACTTCAAAACTGCTCGCACATCTGTGACAGACTAATAATCCAGTTTTTGTGATTTGGAAAACTGACAACGTAAATTTTCTTTATTAGTAAAAAATACTTCTAGCAGTGTAGCCACATGCTTTTTAGTTCCTTCTAAGGGTCATTAGTAAATAGAAGGAGCACATGTATCGATCATACCTGTATTTGTTACCATTTTTAATTTTTTAATTAATATCTTTTTTATTAATATCTTGTAACTTAAATTTGCCTTTTCTGATTTTAATAAAATTCAAGTGCCAGTGGACACTTGACACTTTAATTTAGAAGCCCTTGGCAATATTCATTCTTGGTAGAATGGGTAGTATTTTATGAAAAGGGACACCATGGATGGTGGAGCCAACATGGCAGAGAAAAGACAGAGACTCACCTGAGCTTTCTGCAAAATCCCTCCAAAAAACCCTCAGAACAAATTCTAGAGTGACACAAAAGGACAAGGTAAAATAATTGTCCAGGCCAAGACAACTTAGAATGACAGCAGAAAAGGTCTGTTGCATGAGGTTGAGAGTGGAATACAGTCCTTCACAAACCACACCCCAGTAAAGCAGCAATAGACTTTGGGAAGTGACTGAATCAGTGGCAGCAGCTCACAGACAGTAAGGGGGTCAGACAGTTGGTCACAAGGAAATTACAGATGTTTCTTTGATGGCACTAGCAGCAGAACTCTGTGGCATTGCCCATACTTGGATCTGGGTCACAGTCCTAGGTCTCAGTCCCAGGCACCAGGGGATCAGGGACCCAGATCACAGTTCGTTCCAGGGTGGAAAAAAGTACTTGTGGTTACTCACAGACCAGAGCACAGGCTAGGAGAGGAGTAATCACACCTCTCCCTAGATCATAATACCCTGGAAGAAACAAAAATTTGCAAGTCAGCAGAATTCTCTCTGAAACAGCTACACAAAAATGCCTGAAACTTGGGACCATGCCTCCTCCACTCTGGAAGCAAAACCCCACTTTAGCATAGAGTTAAGAGTCAAGAAATAGACTGGAAAATGAGCAAACAGCATAAAAACATTCTGACTACAGAAAGTGACTATGGTGACCAGGAAGATCAAAACATAATCTCAGAAGAAGATAACAAAGTCAAAACTTGTATATCCAGAACCTCAAAGAAAAATATGAATTGGTCTCAGACCATGGAAGTACTCAAAAAAGGGTTTTAAAAATCAGGTAAGAGAGGTAAAGAAAAAGTTGGGAAGAGAAATGGGAGTGATGCAAGAAAATGAAAAAAAAAAGAGTCAAAAATACTGGGGACAAAACATAACACCTTAAAAAGCACAATAAACCAAATGGTAAAAGATGACAAAAATCTATTGAAGAGAAGAATGCTTTTAAAAGCAGAATGGGCCAAATGGAAAAAGAGGTACAAAAATTCACTGAAGAAAATAGTTGCTTAAAAATTAGAATTAGGCAAGTGGAAACTGATAACTTTAATATGAGACATCAAGAAACAATAAAGCAAAATCAAAAGAATGAAAAAAATAGAAGAAAATGTAAATCATCTCATTATAAAAAGCAGCTGATCTGGAAAGTAGATTGAGGAGAGATAATTTAAGAATTATTGTACTACCCGAAAGCCATGATCCAAAAAAGAGCCTAGATATTATCTTCCAAGATATTATCAAGGAAAACTTATCTGATATTCTAGAACCAGAGGGTAAAACAGAAATTAAAATAATCCATCAGTCATCTCCTGAAGAGCAATCTTATAGCCAAGTTTCAGAGCTCACAACTCAAGGACAAAATAGCATCCAAAAAGAAACAATTAAAATATTATAAAGTCTGAGTCAGGATTACACCAGGTTTTAGCAGTTTCTACATTAAAGGAATGGAGGATTTGGAATATGATATTGCAGAGGATAAGAGAGCCAGGATTAGAACCAAGAATCACCTACACAGCACAACTTAGTATAATCTTTCAGGGGGAAAAATGGACGTTCATTGAAAAATAGGACTTTTAAGGTTTCTGATAAAAAGACCAGAGTTGAACAGAAAATTTGACTTTCAAATATATTACTCAAAGCATAAAAATGGCAAACAGGAAAGAGAAGTCATAAGGAATTCTCTAAGGTAAAACTGTTGACATTCTACATGGGAAAATGATACTTGCAATTCCTGAAAACCTTCTCATTATTGGGCCAATTTGATTGTGATGGAATACTATTGTGTTATAAGAAATGACAAGCAGCACACTCTCAGAAAAACCTAGAAAGCCTTCTGTGAACTGTGAAGTGAACAGAAGGAGAACATGGTACACAGGAACAGTGATATTGTATGATGATCAACTGTGAATGATTTAGCTGTTCTCAGCAATCAGTGTTGTGAGACAGTTCTGAAGGACTTGTGATGAGGAATGCTATCCATCTCCAAAGACAGAATTGATTGAGGGGCAGCTAGGTGGCACAGTGAATAGAGCACTGGACCTGGAGTCAGGAGGACCTGAGTTCAAATATGGCCTTGGACACTTGACACTTTAACTAGTTGTGTGACCTTGGGCAAGTCACTTAACCCCAGTTGCCCTGCCTTTTGCCCTGCAAAAACAAAAACCAAAACAAAACAAAAAGAATTGATTGAGCCAGAATGCAGTTGAAGCTTTCCTTTTTCTTATTTTTCTTGGGTTTTTGTTTGTTTGTTTTTGTTTTGTTTTGTTTTTGTTTTTTGGTCTATGTTTTCTTTCCCAATGTGACTAACACGGAAATATGTTTTGCATGGCTGAACATGTCCTATATCAAATTGCTTGCTTTCTCAATGGGAGGATAGGGGGTAGGACAAGAATTTAGAACTAAAATTTTTTAAAATTAATTTTAAAAATTGTTTTTATATGTATTAGGGGTGGGGTGTGGATAAAATCCAAATCTGATAACTCGAACTGGCCTTTAACCTGTGGATGACTGGAGTCAAACAAAGCAAACTAGAGACAGAATGAAACAAAATTTTAATTTCAAAGTGAAAGAAATGACCTGTCCACAAGGACAGACTCTCAGTGGGAGAGCCGAGGCAGTATGGGGAGATCTCAATACCATTGTTACCCCAGTTCGGGGTATTAGCAACAATGAGATAAGTTTTATTAACATGGGTACTTGTCCAAGCAGGTCCAGTGCTTGTCAGGAGCTCAGAGAACACCTGGTTAAAGCTATACAATAATTATCTGATTTTGCCAGACGGTGAGTGCAAAGGATTTGTTGTGCCAAGCTTGGCACAGCTTGCTTCCTGGGCCTTAGCTTTGGAAAACACACTGTCTAAACAGTGGTTTAGCCCAACTAAATCCCTGGTTCCCTACCCCTGGCTTAGCCATTTAATTTGGAAGGCAATTTGGAGTTTTGAGGTAACTATATATCAGTTTATTTTGAAGAAAAGGAATTTTGTAAAGGCCATTTGCCTTTTGGCCCCTGTTCTCTGCATCATTCCCCATTTTCCATTCTTTTCTGATGAAAAGGTAGCTTCTTCCTCCAAGGCCAACCCATCAATTTTGTACCCTTGATCTCATCTTCCTTTTTCTCCTCCAGTAAATAGCTCCCTCAATCATACCCTCCTACTCTATAATCTTCAGTCTTCTATTGGCTTCTTCCCTACTGCCTACAAAAATGATTTTTTTTTTTTACCTGACCCTGCCATCCCTTTAAGTTGTTGCATATTTCTCTGCTCTTTCTTGTCCTAACTCCTTGGAAGAAGCCATTTAAATTTATTGCCTCCTTTTCTTTCTGAACACTCACTTCTCAAGCCCATGCAACTTGTCACTTAATTCAAATTGAACTCTTTAAAGTTACCAGTGACCTCTTAATCTCCCCCCCCCCTTATTTAACACAATCGACCCACCTCCCCTCTCTTCAGCTTCCATGAGTTCTGTGATCATCTTCTACATAGCCAGCTCCAATTCCTCTCCTTAATTCCAGCTCTACATCACCAGCTGCCTATTGGCTATTACCAACTCTGTTCTGTAGACTTCTTAGTCTCAGTATGTCAGAAAGGAAACTTTTCCCCCCCAAACCCATCTCTTCCAAGTTTCTGTTTTTGTTTAGTCAAGCAGTCAAGCAGGTTCACAACCTGATAATAATATTCTGTTTTTCTCTCCCCTTCTGCCCACCTACTTAAGCACTTAGCAAATCTTACTGTTTCACGTGACACGACATCTCTCTCATCTCTCCCGTTGTTTCCACTCATATCACAGTAACCCTAGCTCAGATTCTTGGAGTCTTTCACCTGGGTCATTGTAACAGCCTCTTAATTCGTCTCAGGTCTCTCTTTTTTCCCCCAGCCTATCTTCCACGAAGTTGCCAAAGTGATGTTCCTAAAACACAGGTCTGAGTTTATTATTCCTCTGTTCAGAAAGTTCCAGTGGTCCCTAGTGTCTCTAGAATAAAACTCCACTTTTTGACATTTAAGACCTAGCACAGTTTAGTGCTAGCCTATAGTTTTGGGTTTATTACACCTTGTTCTTCTTTGCCTATTCTGTGTTCTAGCAAAACTGTACTGTTTTAACATTTTTGGTATTCTGTCTTCCTTCTCTGTGTGCTCTTCTCATCTCTTTGATACCTGCCTTCTTTCTGAGAACCCTTCATGTGCCATCTTTGCCACATGAGGCCTTTCCTGACATTGCTTGGCTCCCATCCCTACTTCTAAATGCTTCCCCCTTCCTTCCCCCAAACTCTTTGTATTTGTTCATATGTTTATGTATTGATCCTGCCACTTGAGGGCAAGGACTATTTCTTGTTTGTCTTTGCATCGGCAGACAGGTACTAAGCATAGGACATATAAAGGAAGGCAAAGCTAGTCACTGACTACAAGCAGCTTACATTCCAGTGGGAAACATGAAAATAAATAGGTACATATAGACTGCATGTAGAATAGATGAAGAGATGAACTATCTCAGAGGAGAAGGCTCTGCTAGCTTGGGGGCGGGGGTATAAAGCCTCCTGCCTGAGGTAGTATTTGAGCTGAATCTTGAAGGAAGCCATGCATTCTGAGCAGTGCATGTGAGTCAAGAGAGTGTTCTAGACAGGGGGACAGGCAGTGCAGATGGAGACTGGAGGTAGAATGTCATGTTTAAAGAATGCACTGAATCCATTGTGTCTGGCTTATAGAGTCCTTAAGGTGTAGGGTGTGAAGCAAAAGGATGGGAAGGTAGGAAAGGGCTGAAGATATATAAACATAGATAGATCTTGATTAACTACTGACCTACACGTCTACTTCTAGAGAAGATGTGGGCCTGGATTCTAGGCAGAGGTTGTAAGTGAAGATAACAGATACAGGGGTGTTTCATATTAATCACAAAAGTTCATGGAAGCAAATGACAGGTGACCAAGGAAACAAGCCTGGAAGACAAATCACATGTCAGTGAGAGGAAGTTGAGGTATGGTAGGAAATAGTGGAGAAAGAGAAGTTAGAGATGCACAGATGGAGAGTCCTGAAATTAGAGTTTCCAAGCAGCGGATGGAGGAAAAGTGTGTGAGCAGCAGTATGGTGTAGCATGGTCAGGGAAGGTGAGCACAGAAAGGGGAGAGAGATTTCAGTATACTCGTTGGAGCAGAAGCCAAATTGCACAAGCTGAGGAGTGGGTGAGTGATAGGGAATGGAAAGCAGTCTAACCTATATACTTTTTTTTCCTGTACAATAGTGAAGGGGAGAGGGAGGAGAGAGAAAACTCAAGGGAGTAATAAGGTAAAGGGTATGTTTCTGTTAGATGGTGACACAGCAATAGTAGGAGACAAAACTGTTCCTCTCAGAGTTGGGCAAGTCCAACAGAAACTAAAATAGAAAATTTAGAATTGAAGAAATTAAGAATTTAGAGCTAAAATATTTATAGTA
Source organism: Gymnobelideus leadbeateri (assembly GCA_011680675.1). NCBI lineage: Eukaryota > Metazoa > Chordata > Mammalia > Diprotodontia > Petauridae > Gymnobelideus > Gymnobelideus leadbeateri. The sequence continues at coordinate 103,454 of WOXC01006972.1, read as the reverse complement.
CTTTTCTGAGTGGGTGTGTCTGTCTATATCTCTCTTATCTAGATTTATATCTATACATAAGCAATAAATATCCTGCAATTACTTAAGTCGTTCTTTAAAGTGTTTTTTGCAGCTGTATTTATTAAGTCATGGGTGTGCTTGACTGATCAATTCCCAGGTTTATTCTTTTAATGCATTTTATAGTTATTTTGAATTAGATTTCCCTTTCTGTCATTACGTTCTGGATTTTGTTATTGTCGTATAGAAATCTTGATTTTTGTGGATTTATTTGGCATTTTATTACTTTATTGAAATATCAATTTTCTCAAACCTTTCTTATTGATTCTTTGGAATTTTTAAGGAAACTATTATGTTATCTGCTAGTAGAAATCATTGTGTTTCCTCTTAGCAATAATTTTGCTTTTAATTTCTTTCTCTTGTCTTAATACTAGATATAGCTTTTCTAATATGATGTCAAATAACAGTAGAGAAGGGGAAATTTTTGTTTTATTCCTGTGTTTATTAGGAAATCATTTTTTTAGCTTTTGATTTTAAATAAATGCTTTAAATCATATATTTTATTGATCCTTTTGTGCCTCTGCTTTTTAAAAGCATAAATAATCACTTTATTTTCTCAAAAGGCTTTTTTTTCCTTTTCTTTTTTTTCCCCTCTTTTTGCTTTTTGGAGGGGGGAAGGCAGGGCATTTGGGGTAAAGTGACTTGCCCACGGTCACATGTCTACAGTTAAGTGTTAAGTGTCTGAGGCTGAATTTGAACTCGGGTCCTCCTGACTCCAAGGCCTGTACTCTACTCAATGTGCCACCTAGCCGCCCCTACAAAAGACTTTTTTCTTATATCTATTAATGCACTCATATTTTCTGAGGTGTTTTTAAAAAAATCTTTCCCCAGCATTACCAAACTTATTTCATATGATTCCCTTTCACAAACTGTTACATCCAAAGTGATTTGCTAACTATTCCCTGAATCATCCCCTGTATCATCTTCAAATTTTAAGCTTTTCTTAGTTAGGCTTTCTTCCCTACCTGGAATATGTTGTTTTTTTTCACCTACCCACCTTAGAACCCATGGTTCTCTTTAGGGCTAAACTCAGCCCCCACCTCCTTTGAAAAGACTTGTCTGCTTTGTCATCCTCCCCCTTTGTGAATACTCAGTCCCATCTGAAATTATTTTCTTTGTGTACATTCCATATTAGCTGCAGTAGACTGTTAGAGTCTTTCCCTGTTTGTCTTTGTTCTCTCACCAGCCCAATACTTTGTACATCATAGTAGATGCTTGACACATTTTTTTTAAAAATAAATTCCTTGGTTTCCCATTAGAATGCTGGCATTGTGGCAATTCCACAGACTCTGTTCTTAATCAGTAAATATTTATTCAGCATTTGCCATGTGCCAGGTATGGTGCCAAGCACTGGGAATACAGAAAGAAGCAAAAGACATTTCCTGCCCTCACAGAGCTTGAAATCTAACAAGAGAGAGATAGCATGCAAACATATGTGTGTATATGTACACATACATACATACATACATACATACATACATACACACACACACACACACACACACAAAATCCAGCTATATACAGACTAAGAGGAAATTGTTAGCAGAGGGAAGGCCTGGCATTAAGAGGGGTTGGGAAAGGCTTCCTGTGGTAGGTGGGGTTTTAAGTTGGGACTTAAAGGAAGCCTGGGAAGTCAGTGGTTGTAGCAAAAGAGGGAGAGTGTTTGAGCCAGAGAAATGCGCAGATGAAGTGTCTTGTTCTTGCATCAGCCATGAGGCCAGTGTCCCTGGATCAAAGGGTGCGAGTAGAAGAGTGAGGTGTAAGAGCACTAGAAAGGTAAGAGGGCTAGGTATATGAAGGGCTTTGAACACCAAACCAAGCACTTTGTATTTGCTTCTGGAGGCAACAGAGAGCCTCGGGAGTTTATTGAATAGGGGAATGACAAGACTGGCCCTATCGCTTTAGTGACTAAAGGGGGTGGATTAGATTGGAGAAAGGAGAATCAGCGGAGAGACAAACATGTTTATAGGCAGCAGGGAAGGAGCCAGTAGAGGAAGATACTGAAAGTAAGTTAAAGAGTGGGACTAACAGAAGGGGCAGATGGTAGGAGAGGGGGTGGAATGGCATCACTCTAAAAAGTAGAAGGGTTGTTGTTGCTAAAGAGTAAGACCACTTCATCGTGGGAAACAAGTGAAGGAGGAGAAAGTACCTTTCTAGGTCTTGATCTTTCCTTGATGTTCTAAATTGTTTTAACTTCAGCCCTTATAATATACCTAGATTCACTTATCCTCCATTCCTCAGCTCCGAAAGATTTTCAGCATGCTCGTGGTCTGAATATTCTTAAACATTTTCCTAACTTTTGTGTAATTTAGACTGTAAGTATATCTCCTGGTCTTAACAGGCTTAAGAAAGTCCTGGAGAGAATTAGAGAAATTACAGGAAATTTTTTATTTTACCTTAAGAATCAGCAGATTGAATTTTTTTGGTATATGAGATTTATTTGGCAACCTAGGTACAGACCTTGTCTTGATTTATACATAATAATATTAAATATAATAATATCAAATTCATAGATAGACAAACAGAAAGCAAAGCCAGGAGGTCAGCAGACAAGAAAAAAGAAAGCATATTCTATTGATAAAGGTTAGATTTTAAAGGTGTGTGTCTGTGTGTGTGTGATAATTTCTTCAATTTCTGTGGCACAGATATCACTCCATAGATAAAAATACATTTGTACCAAGAGAATGAACTCTTTATGGTTATTGGCATCAGTAGATCCAGTTATTGAGGTATATTCCTCCTGTTGAATTTCCTTTATTAGCTTTATGAGATGATTATTTTAATTTTTATTGAATGGAACAAAAATAGGTTTTAGAGACCATAACCATATGACTGCCTCTAGTGACATAGAAAAAGGATTTTTGTATATGTAAGTAGAAATCGTATGTGCACAGAACTGACAGACTTCCTAGATAATTAGTTTGTAGTATAAAATCAGTGTTAAATGTTATGATGTTGCAGAGAAAAGTAATGTAGTATTATTGTTGGTCCTTGTTAAATGTAAATGATAAATGTAAAATGCTACTTTATTTCCTCTTTTGTTCCGACCTCAACTTCCATATTTCTTTTTTGTTACAGATCACACATCAGTTGGTGGGCTAGGAGACAGTTTTTACGAATACTTACTGAAAGCATGGTTGATGTCAGATAAAACAGACATTGAGGCAAGGAAGATGTATGACGATGCAATTGAGGTGATTATGGCCACTCTGTTTACCTTTAACAAACTAAAATAATACCACTTTTCAATAAGGTCCCTTCCTTCCTTCCTTCCTTCCTTCCTTCCTTCCTTCCTTCCTTCCTTCCTTCCTTCCTTCCTTCCTTCCTTCCTTCCTTCCTTCCTTCCTTCCTTCCTTCCTTCCTTCCTTCCTTCCTTCCTTCCTTCCTTCCTTCCTTCTCTTCCTTCCTTCCTTCCTTCCTTCCTTCCTTCCTTCCTTCCTTCCTTCCTTCCCTCCCTCCCTCCTTCCCTCCTTCCTTCCTTCCTTCCCTCCCTCTCTCCTTCCCTCCCAGGTCCTTTATAGTTTTGAGTTTTTATGGTACTCAGAATAGCTTGGTTGTTCACAATTTTTCTTTGAACAATGTTGCTCTTATTGTGTGAAGTGTTCTCTTGGTTCAGCTCACTTCACTTTTAATTTTTTTATGCAATTTTTCCATGTTTTTCTAAAATCAGCCTGCTTGTCATTTCTTAGAGCACAGTAAGATTCCATCACACTCATATCACAACTTTTTCAGCCATTCCCCAGTCGATGGGTCTCCCCTCAATTTTCAGGTCTTTGCCACCACAAAGAGATCTGCTATAAATATTTTAGGACATATATGTTCTTTTCATTTTTCCCTGATAGTCTTTAATAGTAATATTACTGGGTTAAAGGTTATACAGTTTTATAACTCTTTTGGGCATAATTCCACATTGTTCTCTAAAATGGTTGGGTCAGTTCATCAGGAGTATATTAACTGTCCCAGGTTTTCTATACCCCCTCCAGTTTTTGTCATTTTCACCTTCTGTCATTTTAGCCAATCTGATAGGTGTGAAATGATAACCTCCAGGTTGTTTTAATTTACAATTCTCTAATCAGTAATGACTTAGAGATTTTTTTCCATGTCTATAGATAGCTTTGATTTCTTCATTGAAAATTGGCCTGTTGATATTCTTTGACCATTTATAAATTAGGGAATGACTTGTATTCTTATAAATTTGAGAAATTTCTCTGTTTTGAGATATGAGACCTTTATCTGAGAGACTGAAAATCTCCCCCCAGTTTTCTGTTTTCCTTATCATGGGTATGTTGGTTTTATTTGTACAAAACTTTTAAAATTTAGTGTAAAATCATCGGTTTCACATCTTACAATGCTCTCTGTCTCTTGTTTATTCATAAATTCTTCTCCTGTCCATAAGTCTGATGATAGTTTTCTTCTTTCTTTCTCTCCCTCCTCTCCCCCCTATAACTTCACAAAATGTGAAAGCTAGGTTAATTACAAGACAAATGAACACTCTTGTGGAACCCAAAGAGTTCACAATTCATAGAATTGTTTGCCTATTTATAACATTACAACAAAGGAAGGAAGAAGAAACACAAATCTCCACAGGGGTTTGGTATGGGAAAAAGGTGCAATAAAGGTGGGAAAAGAACAAAGCACCTGTGGAGGAAGGAGGTGATGACAAGAGAGACATTCTTTTCTATTGGGAACTGATGGTCTGCTTATCTACAAGGGTCCCAGCTGCATAGGTGGTTTCTCAGCCCAATACAGACTAACTGGTATTGGCCTTGACTCCCCAGGACACACAGGGAGTCCGTTTTGGGATGCAAAAAACAAATTCTCTCAGCTCAGGGTGGGGCTTTGTCCTTGACACCTTCAAGGCCTCCTGCATACTCTGGGTCCAGAGTTTCTGGAAAACATGGCAACACAAAAAGACAAGTTTAGGGAAGCCCTTAACATTCCTCCACAATATATACCCAATTTCTGCCATACTGTTTCCCCACAATTTTTACCAAATAGTTCATTCTTATCCCTGAAGCTTAAATCTTTGCATTTGTTAAACATCAAGTTACTATAATGATTTACCACTGTTATTATATGAATAAGACATTTTCAGTAACCAGGAGAGTACAGTACTGGGTGTTTTATGTGCAACTGTGAATGGACTTTCATAGGATTTTTTGTAGAGAGATGTATAGCCCCTCTCCTCAGAAAATTGTGACATTAAAGCAGAGATCCATGGAGGGATTTCAGGGGCCTGTAAACTTTCTTTCAAAGTATTTTAATAAGCTATATTTCATTGTATTTGGTTTCTTTGCAATTTTTTTTTAAATTTCTTTTTATGCATTTAAAAACATTTTTCTGAGGGTCCATGCTATAAAGAAGGGTCAGACCAGGTATTATAGGTTTTTTGCCTGCATAATCAGTGCTCTATATACAAGGATCACACAGTTAAAATTGCTGCCTGACCAAGTAGGAGTTATGTTTCATAGCGTGTTGTTAAGCATGTACTATATAAGATTTTTTAAAATTTGTATTCCCATATTAATTTAATACTCAGCACTTAGACAACTCAGTTGTTTCACGTAGGAATTTACTTATCTAAATCATTACAGATCACAACCCCCTGGTTGGCAGTCTTCATAAGCTGCTGCCATCAATATAAGAATTCATCACTTAGTGGTTGATGGGGGGTGCCTTTGTGGTCTCAGCTGGGCTGATGACAGACACACTCTGCTTCTGTGCCTACACATAAGACCTCAGATCAGTTGTACCTGTCCTACCTGTCAGCCTTTGCTGGCATAAACCTGGAGCCTCCAGCGTTGCCTCCAAGGCATGATAGGGTTCCTGACTGAGGGCACTTTTTCATGGAGGGTCAATTTAGCTATCTTTGTTCAATAGTGAACATGACCAGTGATTATATTGGGATGTGTTAGAGAGATAGGGCCTTGGTGGGAGTGCCCTGACCTCAGAAGTCAGTGTACACTTTCATAGACGATTTCACTTTTCTTAACAGTTTTCATCGATGAGTATATCATTTGTTATTCTCTGATTATTTCTATTTATGCTTCTTCTTTCTTTAAAAATTATCCATACCTATTTTGTAGTGTTTCAAAACTGTATGGAATCTTAAAGATAATATTTGCTGATTACCCCCATAATTTCTAATTGAAGGGAGAACAGAATGATATATTTTCTTGAAGACATACATTGTGAGTCTTTTTACCTGAAATGAGACAGTTCAGCAGTCCTTTCCATGCACAAGTCCATTGTTTCCATATTCTAAGCGGATCTGGTATCATAGAAAGAGCCCCAGAGTTAGAGCTAGGAGATCTCTGTTGACTTCCAGGTCTGCCCACCCTCCAGCTGAGCCAGGGTAATGGCATAAGGGTTGGAAATTAAATTAAAAAAAAAAAAAAGACCTTTTTTCTTTCATTAAAATGTACACTGATAACATTATTTTTCTACTTTACATTCTCAGGGCATTTAAAAATCTTTATAAATATAGGTTCAATTTTAAAATTCCATTCTTTATTTTTTACTTTTTACTATTCCTTAAACCCCTTAAGATACCACCATCACCCCCCTCTCACTCCTACCAAAAAGGCAAAAATGTCCTTTTGAGTTCCAGCAAAGACATTTTTAGTCCAGACTCACTGTGAAGATACGATGCCAGTTTTAATCCATGTGGTGATGTACCTAACAGTGAGCTCATTGTGGCAGTGTGCAGACATGTAGCTGGTGAGAAGCTTCTGTACTTTCTAGAGATGGAGTGAAGAGATGTCAAAGGAATCTTAGGAATCGTGAAATAAACTCTGCTTGTACAGCAGTGGATTAATGCTAGTCTAGTCTGTGATCTGTTTGACAATCCTGCCTGTAGTAATGAGAAGACACAAATTAAGTTGTTAATGTCTGTATGCATATTGCAGTAAAGCTTAGAGCCAAAGCTGTGGCATCCTCTTCAGCCATCCTGCTTCTCACACTGTTCTGCAGCATCATGTCCTGGTGTCCTCAGATGCCAAGGCCAAGTGCTTCTTCCTAAATGACCTCTTCTGACCTTCCAATTCTTTCAGTTATTTCTTATTTACTCATCTGCATAGATACAGTATTGCCCTGAAGTCACTATAATTTCCTAGAGGGCAAGGTTTTTTTTTTGGGGGGGGTGGTTGTTATTTTATTTGTTTTGATCCTTGTGACCCCAGTCCCTTGTACACAATGGGCACTTTGATCTCACCTCCATCTCATAGAATTCTTTAGAAGTCCCGCTCATGCCAGTGCAGAAATATGACTACACTTAATTGTAATGGATTGTTTTTCTTGTCACGATGAGTGGGAGAAGGGAGAGGATTTGGAACTGGGGGAGGGGTGGGAGAATAAAAAATCCTCTGCTTTAAAAAAAGAATAAAAGTTTAAAAATAAGAAAAAAAATATAGCTCAGGTACCATCAGACCTTTCCTGAGTATACCCTAGTTATTAACATTATTTACCTAAAACACTTGACATATATTTTATTTCTTACTTATGTGGGCATATGTTGTATTTTCCTTTTCCTTGACCGTATGAACTAATTTTTAAAAATTATGTTTTATTTTCAGGTAAATATTCTCTTCCTTCTTTCTTCTCTCCCACCACTTTTTTTTTTCTTTTTGGAGGGGCAATTGGGGTTAAGTGACTTGCCCAAGGTCACACGGCTAGTAAATGTTAAGTGTCTGAGGCCAGATTGGAACTCAAGTCCTCCTGACTCCAGGGCTGGTGCTCTATTCACTGCACCACCTAGCCGCCCCTACCCACCACTTTCTTTATCCCTGTTGAAAAAGCAAGAAAAACAAAAACTCTGTTACAAATGGGTGTCATTTGTATATATCGTTTATATCTCCTGTCTCCCCTCTCCCGCCACTTGCAAGCATCTTTAAACTGTCTTCTAGACTAATTCATCATCTGTTTTTACTTCACTCAGTCCTGTATACCTGGGTATCTGACCCTATCAGTATTAGAACTACTTTCTTGAAGATTATCAGTCTCCCTGATTGCTGAACCCAATTATCCTTTTTTCAGTCCTCATGCTGTTTTATTTCTCTGTACCATTGTCACTCCTCTCTGCAGTTTCTCTCTTGGATTACTTGAGTCTTCTGTGTTTCCTTGGTCAATCCTTTGTTCTCTTCAGAACTCTTTAATGTAAGTGTTCCTATTAAGGGAACAAGGTCATAAATTCTAAACTGCAGGTGACCTCTGAGTTCATCTAGTCTAACCCTCTAGTTTTATAGACAAGGAAGAAGGACTCAGAGACCAGAGGAGACTAGCTCAAGGCTCTCTAGGAAAGAACAGAGCCAAGGTCCTACCCCAGATCATCGAGCTCCCCTTTCACTGGTTCTTGTAGTCTCCCTTTTCCCTGTCTTCTCCCTCAGTGTTCTTATGTGATTGCACCTGATTCTCTAGTCTCTTTCTCTCTCTGATCCCTGTGCTCAGCACTGCACTGTTGTGTACTGCCTCATGATACCCACAGTGCCACCTGACCCCAACCAAACTTCTCTTTCCCTGGCACCTGTTCTTCCTTATAACTTTGCCTTTTCTTCCAGTGGCTCCACCAGTCATTCTCCCCAGTCTCCAGTGTGAAAGTCTTAGGATTTATCTTTGAATCGTCTGTCTCTTTTAACTCTGATGTTTAAATAATCCCTAATCACCAAGGAGTCCGTTTCTACCTCTTTACTATCCTTTGTCTCCACTCTTCTTTATTTCCACTGTCATGATCCCAGTTTCATTCCTCAGTACCATGCACTTGGATAATTGTAACAGCTTCCTAACAGGACTTTTCCTCCTGTATCTCTTCTCCCTTCCGGTGAATTGTTTCTACTCTTGCCAAACTAGTCTTCCCTATTTGGTCACATCACTCCTTTGTTCACCATCTTCCATTAATTACCTACTGCCTGTCAAATAAAGTTCCTTTCCCTGATATTCAGAATTTTTCATAGTCTGGTACCAACCTAACTTTTCTGCAAACCTTTTCCCATATTGAACTTCTACTTGCTCTTCAAATATGCCCTCTCCTTTTCCATTTGCTTTCCTTTTCTCAAGATGTTACTCTGCCTGGATTAGCCTTCCTGTTCATCCTCTAAAGTTCAGCCCAACTCTCAACTCTTAAAATGAAGCCTTCCTTGATCATCTCTGATGATGACACATTTTCCCCCTTTCCCCACATATTATTTTCGTTGTACCCCTTTCTAATAAATTCGTTATACATTTTATATCATGATTATTTAAGTGTTTTCATCCACCTAATATTCTGTAAGTTTTATGAACATAGGAATTGTCTTACCTGAACTGGATATCTCGCCTAATGGACTGCATATGAACATTAGTTACTGCCATTATTATTATCTTATGCATAGAATTGTCTTGAACACCAGTACATTTTTAGAATATCAAAAATTATTTGTATTCATTATTCATACAGGCCATAGAAAAGCATCTTATTAGAACATCCAATGGGGGTCTAACATTCATTGGAGAATGGAAGAATGGACACTTGGAAAGGAAGATGGGTCACTTGACATGCTTTGCTGGAGGAATGTTTGCTTTGGGAGCAGATGGTTCTAGAAAGGATAAAGCTGGGCATTATTTACAACTTGGAGCAGAAATTGCACATACATGTCATGAGTCATATGACAGAACGGGTAAGGAATTTCATTAACTTGGTTATTTACTATATAATACTCTTTATAATAATGGTATGCTCAGGAATGCTAACTGTATACCCAGGAACTGTCAGGAATATAATTATACTTCGCTTTTCAAATACTGATATTCTAAAATTTTGGTTCTGTATCAGCTGTTTATAGTTGCTGCTTTTGAGACTGTGATTTGATGAGGAGTTAGTTTTTTAGATAAGTTTAGAGGTTCTTGCATTAATTTGAATCTTTTCTGTATCAAAAGTGTTTATTACTTTTGTAATTCAGTTTTCATAATAGGATACAGCCTGTAACTCAGTTAACTTTTTAAAAAATCTTGTCATTGATTCCACCCTAATGAATACATCTAATTCTCAGTTATTCATGTTCATATTCGCAAATAAGAGAATGGTCAGAAAGTGTGTTTAAGAGGAGGTATATATAGCATAGCTCATCTGCATCTGAACCTAACTTATTTGAATTATCTTAAAATCCAAACACTGTTACTAGTTTTAGCCTCTTTCTTCACAAAACCAAACATACTGATAAATATCAAAACTGACTTGCCATTAATTTCCTCACTTGGCCATTGCCCGTTTCTCAGAACAAGGAGTAATAAGCAATGTATTACTCAGAAGACAGCGAGAAACAAGGGTTCTGAATCATCCATCCCTGGTTATTAAGAATTGATTTTTTTTTATTAATCCACTGTTTGATTTTTGGCCTTTCTAGGTCCTTTGACTAAAAAGAAAATCTCCAATTGGTCCTTAATTGGAGGCCACTGTACCTTAATTTTTGTGCTGGCTCTTACCATACCTTGGACAAATGACTCAGTCTTTTTTCATCATAGTTTGTGCATCTTTAAAGGGACAGAATTGGATTAGATAATGAATTAACAATTATCAGATCCCAGTGATCTGCTAGGTACTGGATCAGGTACTGTATCTCTTTAAGATTCCTTTCAGCCCTTGAAATGATGTCCAAGGCATGGGCTTTGTTTTGACCATAGCACAGTGTTTGGGACATAGTATTATGGAACATAAGCACTTAAGAAATGCTTGTTGACTGAGTGCCTGATTTTCTGAATCATTTCAGCTAAATACTTTCGTGATAATTTAAACAGTGGAATAACGTGATAATGAAGGCATTAAAAAGTAAAGGCTAGTAATTTCTGTTTGAGAATTTTATAAACTAAATTCATGTTTTGAGATTGCTTTTGAGACACGAACATTATGACAGAATATGATTTTTATTTAATCCTAGTGATCTTTATAAAATATAATTGTAATTAGTTAGCATCATATTTTAAGTATACTTAATAAAGTATAGTTTGAATAACCAGTTTGCCTCATCTTTCAAAGTTAAGGCTGAAGGCCTTTATTTATGATAAAGTGTTAAAGCTAATGAAGGAACTTCCTACAAATTATCTCTTGTACTACAAGTCAGGAACTCTGTTTTAGACAGTGCCATCAAATTGAAAGGAACTAGGATCCTGCTGAAATGTTACTGTACTATGTATTTTTAGATGTTATTATACTATATAAATGAATTATAAAAATTGTGATTGGCCTGGTTTTGAAACATGTCTGTAAACACTAGCCATGTATTTACTGTTGCATATTAGCGTGCTGGATGTACTTTTATGTTTCATTCAAATTCTCCTTTTCAAAACACATCAAATGTGAAGTGATAGCTCACATCCCTATTTTAAAACTCTGATTTGACAGTTAGCTTATTGATAACCATTATTATAAAATTACATTATCGTCTTTTATATTTGTTAATGACTGCTGGTTGTGATTACTATTTGTCTTTGTAAGTGTAGATTGATACAAAAACCTTTCTTTACCACTTTGCATAAATGAAAGTTGCTGTTTAGTTTGTAGCTATTATCTATGCAACTTGTCATTATTGAACACCCCTTTTTTCTTTTCTGGCCATTTGATTTATCTTTAACCCAAAAGTTTTGATCAAATAGAGTTATTCTAGTTTGATCACTACACATCATATCCATTCACATTTTTTGAAACTGTGTTTTAGTGCGTTCTTATTTGAAGTTATTCCACTTCAGCTCATACTGCAGTACCTTCCTGAATATATATTGCTTTGACCCATTCTCTCTCTCTAGGCCAGCAGAGTTGTGTTGGGATGGGTATCACTTAGGATTCTGTAGATTATAGGGAGAAGTGACTAGAGAGGCTGATTGTAGTCAAGTTCCCTAATTGTCCTGATGAGAGACTGAACCCCAGAGAGGTTAAATGATTTTGGAGAGACAGACAGACAGTGTGTGTGTGCTTGCTCGCTCTCTCTCTCTCTCTCTCTCTCTCTCTCTCTCTCTCTCTCTCTCACACACACACACACACACACACACACACACACACACACACACGACAATGCTAGAATTCAAACCCAAGCCCTTTAAACACACTGAACTCTCTATTGAGACTGACTCTTTTCTAGGACTTAATGTACTTCAGTGTTGATGTTCCTGTCCTTCTATTTAATGTTTACAAGATTTTTGTCTTAACATTGTTGAAACTGTCTCTGGGGTTGAACATGAAGTCTTTGGTGGTAGTTCTGGATATCTGTTACATAAGAATCTAAGAAAATCTTTTATATACTTTGAGTTTTTTTGAAAATTTTCTAGAAAAAACCTCCCATCTTCCATTCTTTCAAAGGACATATTTAAGTTATTCCAGGCTAATGATAATATTATATAAATATGACATGTAGTGTTGAAATATGTGATTTTTCTGCTTGACACCACCACCAAAAAACATTATCCCTCTATAATTTAATATCACAAAATCATATGATTTCATATGAGGAATTTCATATTATAGAGATGGTGTTTGTTCAGGTGGAGACTTCCAAACATCCTTCCCTTTCTGAGACTGATTTGAATTTTAGTGCTATTAAATTATTTTCAGAGCCCAAACTCATAGACTGAGCTGAGGTTAATGATGAATAATTAAGAGCAAAAAAAGGAATTTTAGGAGTTGGAGAAGAAAAAAGGTATAATCAAAAAAGGAATCAACCATTATTCAGGGTGTTTGGGATGACACTAAGCAACAATGATGAGCAGGCTGAACTACTTATTTAACTTTTATTTTGCTTCTGTTTTCGCTGCAAACGAGAATGAACTTTGGGCTGAGAAGGATAGAACAGAAATAATTAACAGGGAATTGAAACTGAAGATAAGTGAGGATCTAGGTAGCACCTAGCTATTCTTGGTGACTTCAAGTTGCTAGGCTAGATGAACTATATCCTAGTAACTTAAGTGAGTTAGCCTTGGAGCAGCTAGGTGGTGCAGTGAGCAGAGCACCAGCCCTGGAGTCAGGAAGACCTGAGTTCAAATATGGCCCCAGACACTTAACAATTTCTGGCTGTGTGACCTTGGGCACATCACTTAACCCCAATTGTCCTGCCTGGTTCCTCCCCGCCCCATTAAAAAAAAAGGGCCCATGTGATTGCTCACCTGTTGTCAGTGAGGATAGGAAAATCATAGCACAGGACTGGAAATGGACAAATATTACTTGAATAATAAGAAAAAGGATAATGGATTCTGTAGTTTACAGACCAGCAAAATAGACTGATTTCCTGGCAGAATTCCAGGTCATGTTATAAAAGAGATAGGTTTTAAGCATCTAGAAAAGGAAGGTTGTTACAACTAAAACCAGTATGTTTCAGAATCAAAAACAAACCAAAACCATGCCAAATTAACCTTTTCTTTCCTTTTTAACAGGGTACTTACTTGTAGAGCATGGAAATTTTATAGACATAGTATATATAGATTTCAACAAAGATATACCTTTTTGGACAAGATAGAGAGATGTAAGCCTAGGTAATTATATAGTTAATTGGATTTTGTCACTGTTCAGTGACCAAACTTCAAAAGTAGTCATTATTATCTTAATATCAAGCTGAATGTTGTCTTTAGTGTGGTCCCCCCCAGGTTCTGGCCCTTGTGTGTGTGTATGTATGTGCGCACGCGCGCGTGTGTGTGTGTGTGTGTGTGTGTATAATTTTTTTTTTTTTAACCAATATTGTGGTAGCATACAGTTGATTAAGGCAATGATATTTTCAGGTGGGTTTAGAGTGCTGGACTATGCCTTAAAACATATTAATGACAGATTCCTAGGCAGGGATAGAATGCATCTAACAATGGTTAGTAAAAATGTGTTTTTGATGACCTTTAAATCTAATAAAAAAAATTGTATGTTGAGATTATTATATCCTTAAAAGGATTTGCAATTTCATACACAGTCTCGTTTTTCTCTCTGCTTTGTATATGAAAATACTTGTTTTACTTTTTTGTTTCTTTTGACATTTTTTTTAATGTTTAAAATTTTTAATTGAAAGAATTCTCAACTTAAAAAGGAAGGAAGAAAAGCACCTGCATGTTCGCCAGACTAGATCCTTTGAAGTATAGTTGTAGGAGAGGAGAAAGGACAGTAGTTGAGATATTTAGAAGTTTACAGGGGACCAAATCTGAGAGAGGACCCAGTAGTAAAACCTGTGACCTCAAATGTTAAATTAGAAATTCACAAAGTATAGAAAACAAGCAAAATGAAATAGAGATCTCACACAAAGAGGTCCTGACACTCACATGTAACTGATTCTTAGTATAATAAAACCCATGACTGGACTGTGGCTCTGGAAGGGCAAAATTAATTCAAAAGAAATAGGATAGATCAAGAAGGGGTAGGAGTAGGAGATGGCACTGTATAGTGAGAAGCTAAGCCTGTATGAGGAAATCCAGGAATCAGAGAGGGAAAGCGTGGTGGAGAGTATTTGGGTGCTGATCAGTGGAAGAAGAAAGAGAAAATGACTTTGTCATTGTGTCATGTTATAGGCCACCTAGAGAGAGGAAACAGATGAGGGCATCAGGAGACAGGTGGCAAGCCTGGCACTGAGCTTTACTAGAATAATGATGGGAGACATCAATTATCTAGACATCTGCCAGAGTTCTTTCTCTGCCAGAAAGGAGAGCAACTAATTATTTCCTGGTTTTTTTAGTCATAATCTCATACTTTAACGCATGGAGAAACCCAAAAGAAGAAATTTTACTCTAGAGAGATGATTCTTACCAAGTGTGAATGCGGCTTGCTGTAGTGAGCATGCCGATAGCTGGGAATGGGGACAGAATGGGTAGGGGTGCTCTCAGCTCACTCCTTTTTCAGGTTTGTGATAAGAGAATAGAAGACAAGCTAGGCATGGCCTGACAGGTTTTGAGGAAGCAGATTTCACAGGGTTCACTTTAGGATAGGGACAATCCAGTAGGTTAAAATTCTGCAGGTGAAGTTATCCTGGGAGAGAAGGGAAATTTTCAAGAATTAAATTCTTACATAAAAGGTAACATAATAAGGGAAAGTTTTCTAAAGAGACTGACATGCACAGGGAACCCAGTCAACATAAATTTTTAAAAAGACACACCAAAAACGAAAAGCTAACAGGATAACAGCAGAAGAGTCATGTGGGATTGTAAGAAAATAGTGTGTGCAGATGACAGTTCAAATTGACTGAAAGCTGGTAAGGAGCACCGAAGTGAGAAAGGATCAGGGTGCTCTGCTACACTGGAGGGTCCAGAAGAGCTGGATCATTTAAAGGGTAGGACCTCTCCTCTTGCTGAACAGGGTGACAACAACTATGAAGAGAGAAGGGTCAGAGCTCTTCAGTCCTTACTTGCTTCTAATTTTGTCTGGCAGAGGAAATAGGAGCAACTCTCCTCATATACATGTATCTTCTCATTATGCAATGCTGTCTGCTACCCCTGTTTTATCCTGTTTCCTTTTGAGTTGCTTTTGCCCTTCCAGAGCCAAAGTCTAGTTGTGGGTTTCATTTCTAGTCAGTCACATGTGAGTGGTAGGACCTCTTTGTGTTAAGATCCCAGCTCATTTTGTTTGTTTCCTATACTTTATGCATTTCTGGATCAACATTTGAGGCCATAGGTTTTACTGCTAGATCCTTTTTGGATTCTGTGGCCTTCCAAACACTTTTTAATTGGCAAACACAGGACAAAAGTGGCTAACCAGGATCAGTAAGGAGAGAATAAGAATACACCTAGCTGCCCCTGGTGTATCTATCAACTAATCCAATGAATGTCACCCTCCGCTACAAAAAGAATTGGCAGGTGGGGTTGCAGAATCACTCTTAGGTATATTTGGAAGATTGTCGAGAAAAGAAGGCATGCCGTGGTAATAAAGGAGGGTAATTTTGTCCCAAGTTTCCCAGAATGGGGAGAAAATGCTCTTTTTGAACTGTGTACTAGTGAGCTTGATTTTAGTTCCTGTTAGATATTCTAAAACCTGTTATTAAAAGGTGACTGCTGAGCTTCTGGTCAAGAAAGGGGAGTGATGATCAAAAAAAGGAGCCTGATTTCATCAAGAACAGTTGATTCCAAAACAATTTCTTTTTTGACAGTTACCAAACTAGTAGATAAGTAAAATGCTTTAGATATAGCTTACCCAGACTTTAAAGCAAAGCATTTACCAAAGTTTTATTGTGGAGAGCCTGGAGAGAGATGGGCAGGGTGATTAACTGCTTCAGAAGCAGTTGAATTGCCAGACCCAAAGAGTCTTGGTGATGACTTGGATCAAGAAATTGGTGGTGTGACATTGCTGATGGCATATGACTCGACTGTCAGCTCAGCCTGTCAGCGCTGTCACAGCTGGAAGTTTTGGACTTCATTAAGAGACATAACTTCCAGGAACAAAGAACTGATGGTCCTCTGTACTCTCCCCCATAAAAGTCTGTCTGCAGTACTGTGTTCATTTCTGGACCCATTGAAAGAAGGACATGGTGTGCCTGGGTTTAGCCTCCACAGATGGGCATTTAAAGCCCATCACTCTCTGTCAGCAGACCACCTTCCATGCTTATATATTATCATATTCCTCTATATTACCACCCTTCTGGCCTGCTTGTTATTGCCCAAAGTAGGTGTTATACTCCAGTGTGTACTTCTGTACAGACCTTCTTCCAGGAATTCATTCACTTGATTAATCAGTAAACACTTGTAAAGTTCCTGCTATGTGTCAGGCACTGTGCTGGGTGGTAATGATACAAAAACCTGTCCTCGAGAAGCTTACATTCTTTGGAAGATAGCATGTACACATATGAATTTACATATGGATACAAATATGTAAAATAAAAATATAATTTGGTGAACTAATAATTTGAAGAACTAATAAGTGATAGGAATACAGTAGACCTCATTTTGGTGGTGACACTTGAACTGAATGCAAGTTCAGAATTATGTACTAGTTAGTTTGCCTTTTAATCCCTGGAAAGAATTCTAGAACTGGTTATTGAAAGATAGTGATTATTAACAATGACATTGTCACCTGTCCTACTGATATAACCAAAGGACCTCTGGGTCTTAATATTCCCTCTAAATGGGGCATGTGCTGGGGGCCCCCCTATTCCAATATCCTTAGGACTGAAATTACCCATCTGCTCTGTAAATGAATTTTATTTTTATGTGTTGTCTTATCCAATTAAAGTATGTGCTCCTTAAGAGCAGATTTCTGCTTCTGATTCCAGCACTTAACACAGTGTTTGGCACATACTCAGTTTAATAAATGCTTTTTCGTTCATTCATTTGTTAAAGGAAGTTAGGGATTCTAACAGTGACAGTAAAGAGGGACCACATTCTGGACATGGAGGTTAGTATAGTGTAAAGGCACAACGTTGGGAAAAGGGATGTCATACAAGGAAGAACAAGAAGGCCAGTTTGGCTAGACCAGAGAATCCATGAAGAAGGAGAATAAAGTAAATACACCTAGAAGATAGGTTGGAGATAGGCTGTACAGAAACCCCACGCCAAAGACTTGTATCTTACGTTAGAAGCAGTTGGGAACCACCGGTGTATTGAGCAGGAGAGGGGCATTGTTAGACCCATGTTTTCAAACCATCACTTTGGTAGCTATGTGGGAAATGATTTGGAGAGGAGAGAGACACTTGAGGCCAGAAGACTAATTAGGAGACTGCTGCAGTAATCCAGATACAATAAGAGCCTGAACCAAGGTGGTAGCTGTGGCAGTAGAGTGAAGGGAACAGATACAGTGCATATGGTGGAGGTAGAATTAGTAACTGATTGGATGTGTGAGTTGACTTAGAATCAAGAGTCAAGAATGAGTCTAAGGTTACATACCCATCTGTATAAGAGTAACTATTTCTGTAGCAAAAAAAGGAAGGCTAAGAAGAAGGGTAGATAGATTTGGAGGGAAAGATAGTGAGTTGTTTTTTGGACGTGGCACATTTAAGATGTCTATGAACATTCTAGCTTGACACATAGATGCAAGGATTGGTTATATAGATCTGAGTGTCTTCTGCATAAAGATAAGGATTGGACCTATGGGAACCAATTTGTTCACCTAAAGAGAGGATGCAGAGACAGAAGAGGATTGGTGACCTTTCTGCTATGGCATCTTCTGCCATTACTTCAGCTGATGGCCTTGTCTTTTCTTTCCCTGAGAATCTGTTTCCTACTATATGTAGGAAAATGTGTCCATTTGAAGGAGGAAGTGAGCAGATATACTATTTTACAACTACCACTTCTGAATACTGTTGTTAGAAAGGGAAAGCTAGAAGAAGTTGCAGGGAAAAGGTAGTTGCAGCTCACATTCAAATAGGATCTCAATGGAAAATTGGCCTGAAAGATAGGCTTGGGAGATATGGAAGAAAGCTCTTGGTGTCTTCATGTTGTTTTCTCTTGCTCACTAACTGGCACACTGTTGTCTTAAAACATGAGAGTGCTGCCATTTGTTTAGAAATTGATAACTGAGCAATTTACTGATGAAATTCTTAACTTAAAGGTAATTTGAACCCTGGCCCAAGCTCCTAACGATGGCTTAGATCTTCTGTTATGATAAGCAGATAGTTTTGCTAGCCTCATTAAAAAATATTTTGTACCTAAAAGTTTTTAAATTTTTAAATTTCTTTTAAATTTTGTGAAAATATACTGTTTCTTGTAGAAAATTTGCTTTAAATGAAAATTAGGCAATCTTTAAAATGAACTTTTAAGTTCTAAACTGTTTCCTCATTCATACATCAAATAAGAAGTTAAAAATTCTCTCGAGCCTTTGTCGAACTCTTTCTACTTTAAAAAACAAAACAAAACATAGTTTTTTCTTTTATGTAGTATAAATCAACATAACCCTTTATTTGGGAATAAAATGGAAAGTGTGTTTATATCTTAACATTGCATTAAAAAAAAAAAAGGATTACTGTACTCCTGTTAACACAGGTAGATTTGCCACTGGTTGGAATGAATTATTCAAGAGAAACACAATTATATAGTATGTCCTAAAAATCTTAGTCCATCTTTAAACTTTAAAATAGCTCTTGTAAAAAAAAGAATCACAAACTAGATTTGCTTTCTGTTAAATACACATTTTAAAGGGTCTCCGCTTGATATTTAATATCCTTCAAAAGAAAAAATTTCCCAACAGAGAGTCCTTTATCTTCTTTATTTGTCTCTTTACAGTGTTAAAGCTGGGTCCTGAAGCATTCAAATTTGATGGTGGTGCAGAGGCCGTAGCTGTGCGGCAGAATGAAAAGTATTACATTCTCCGCCCAGAAGTAATTGAAACTTACTGGTACATGTGGAGATTCACTCATGACCCCAAATACAGGCAGTGGGGCTGGGAGGCAACTGAGGTAAGTGACAAATCCCCTTAGCTTAGCAGAGTAAAGAAGTGAAGCCCTCCCACATGTTCTCAATTGAATATCTAAAGACCTGTTTTCATTGAACAGAAGAAGGAACTGATGGACCAGGGTGGTCAAAGTGATGCTTACAGAGATTCATGTCAGCCTGGTTGAAGAAAGTTGTTGTAATAGAGTGATACTTTTTAGAGGTGACCAGCTATAGCAGATGGAGAACAAGCAAGAGGAGGTGGCTGGCCTCATGAAGCTACATGATTTTGCCCAGTATGCATTTGCCTTAGGAAAGTGGCTATCAAATTCATAGCTCTGCTACCTGTCCTAGTATCATATTGCTACAAGTGACCCTGAACCATGTCTTTGTTCCAGTTGTGCCTATAAGGATACCACTTTCACCATCTCATATCTCAGCTTGACAACTGTGTCTCCAGTACCAGCTCTGGCTAATTGCAGTACAATTGTAGCTCCCTCTCTACTTAAGAGCTTCCGTTTCTCCCCAACCAAGGAAATCTTGATCTATACCATGGAGCCAACTTAACAAAGAACCATGACCATACATATAGAGACATACATTCTCTTCCCTTTTCCCACCGCGTTTAAAAAATATAAAGTTTCTTACTTTGCATCATTTTCATTTCTGATATCCCTCCCCTGTTACTTAATCAGTATGCTATCTCTCAGGACAAAGAATAAACAAAAGAGAAAAAAAGAGTTCAACCAAACCAATCAGCCTACCAGTCAAGTGCAATGTTGTGTGTTTTATTCAGCATTGTATTTCCCCACTTCTATAGTAAAGTGAGGGTGGTTTATTTCTTCAGCTGTTTCCAGGACCAAACTTCTTGGTCATTACAATTATATAACAGTTTTGTTTTATTCTTTCCATTTGTTTGTGTTGTTTTCTTAGTTCTAGTTACTGTTTGAGTGAATCTTCTGTTTGTCTCTGAATTCTTTATATTCACGCACCATAGTTTACCTTTTCCAGTCAGTTGACATCTGCTTTGTTTCTAGTTCTCTGTTGTCATAAAAAAGTGCTGCTTTACATAATTTAGCATATACAAACACCTTCCCGTCCCTCTACCCCCAAGTTTGAGCTCCTTGAGTTACATGTCTAGCAGTAGGATCCCTGGATCAAATATGGACAGTTTCATCATTTTTAAAAAAAGTTATTATAATTCCAAATAATTTTCCAAAATTGCATTCCAGAACTAGCTTCAACAATAGTGTATTTGTGTATGTGGTTTCATAGCTCCTTCATCCAATCCCCTGATGACTCTGATCTTTTGACATTTTTGCCAGTTTGTTAAATATGTGATGAAACCTCAGAGTTGTTGTAATGTGTTTTTCTTACTAATTATGATCTACAAATTTTTTTTTCAATTCTCTTGAGAATTTTTTTGTTTGTATCCTTCAGCCATTTATGTACTGGGAAATGTCTCTTCATCATACAGATTTGTGTTAATTCCAGGTATCTTTTTATCAAATCTCAAATATCACACCCTTTTTAGAAATATTTGATGCAAAGATTTTTTTTCTCAATTGACTTCTCGTCCTAGACGCATTGATTTTGTTCATGCAAAAAGATCTTCAGTTGTCATAAAAGTTATCTATTTTATCTTTTGTGGTTGCCTCTATTTCTTTTTTGTTTAAGAACTCTCCCCAAAACTACAGACTGTGAGAAGTAATAGACTTGGTGGTTCTCATTTTTTATGGTGTAGGCATTAATAGTCATGTGGCACATTTGAGTATGTGACAGTGATGTGTAGTGTAAGATGTAGGTCTAACCCTGATTTAGTCTAATCTGCTTCCCAGCTGGTAGAAGCAGGATCTGTAGTGGAAGTCAGAAGGACGTGAGTTTGAATCTCTCTCTTAACAATGAATGACCATTTCTATATATGACTCTCTGCATGCCTTCTTGAAGAGCAGTAAAATAAGAATACCAACACATCTAATGCTTGCCTCAAAGGGTTATTAAAAAGTCAATGGAGACAATATATATATGAAAGGCATTGTGAATCTTAGGTTAATATTCAAATTGTAGCTTTATTCTTATAACTTAACATTGCATTCAATTAGACCTGTCATTTATTTAACCACTCAACTTGCTTTTACTGGTATGCTTATCCTTATGAAATTGATATATTCCAAAAAGTTAAAAGCTCATGAATCTACTTCTTTCTGTCTACCTAAGACCTCAGGTTATCCATCATCCATTAAAGATATGGTTACCTAGGTAACTAAATTGCTAGAATAGGTAGTTCCTATTTTCTTTATACATCTAATTTCTCTAAATAACTGTCTTCTTTCTAATGAATTGCTAATTAAAATTGAAAGAATTTAATTAAATTGTCTCATTTCAAAGCTGCTTTTTACCAAAAAATGTTCTTAAAAGGTCCAGACTTCTTCCTCTCTGAACATTTTTAATGTTATTTGAAACAGAAATAGAAAAAATTTTCAATGCTATGTTCTCTGCCTCATGAAGTTAGGAAAAAATTTAGAACTACTAAGGAAGCCCTGTATGTGAGTAATAATCAGTCTCTAGTTCATTTTAGAGTCATTTCTTGAAGTGAAACTTTAGTTCTTAATAGAGTCAAGCATCATAAAGTTGAAAATGTGAATGGAATAGTAAAAATGTAGACCTGGGGAATAAAAGTTCTACAGCCCTCTTTTTTTTTTCTTCCAGTTTCTCTTTCATTATGTTGTTGTTGTTGTTTTTCTCCATATCTGTCTCAAAAGTATAGGCAAGTCCCATTTAAGTCTTCTCTTTTCTCTCTTCATTTTCTTTCCCAAGATAGTTCTTACTGAAGTTGAATTAGGGCCAAAGTTACCTCAGTTCTTAGTCTTAATGCTGACCTCCCTGCTTTGAGTTGGTGCATGCTTGTATTTAATGTAACGATAATTAAATCAAATTTCAGTGATTCAGGATTTGATAATTTCACAAAAGTAGAAATAAAGTTTACCTTATGTTAAACACATTTTTCATAGAAAATTGTAAATCATAAGGTGAAGAGTATTCACTGTAGGATCACTCAGTAGTCAAAACCTATCCCCTTCATGTGTTAACCCTAAATTCTCCACAAAGGATCTAAATAACCCTAATGTTTTCCTTATCAGTACCAGTGGTGTGTTTCTGCTATCTATCCATTATCCCATTTTTTCATTACGTGAGCAGACTGCCTCTCTTCTCTTTATTGGCTGGGTAAGTGGAGAAAAAGGAGTATATGTGAGACATACTGTGGGTACAAAAATAAAATTTGCAACTGATAGCTATCTAGATATAAATATCAGGTATATAGGGTGAGTGAGATTGAGGCATAGGAAGAGATATAATGATGAATTATGTACAGATAAGGGAATTTGGGAGTTATTAACATAGAAATGGAACATTATGGGGTAATAACGTCAAAAACATTCCTGTGTGTAGCCAAGGTAAAGTAGAAGATCAGGCCATAGGACTTGAGTAGATTGTGGACCTGAGAAGTCATCCACTTTGAGAAAGCATAAGTTCCTTAGCATGAGGGTAGGAATTGAGAAAGAGAGACGACAGTGAGCCAGGTGCTGAACTCCTTGAGAAAGAAGGGCAATGACCTGGGTAGCCAGATGTAACAGCCACTAGGATAGGAACTAGGTGATCAATTTAGGTAGTATAAACCTCAAAGAAGAGACTGCTAAGTGTGATGTATGCTAGAGGGAGTGTCTAGAAATAGCAAGGGGAAGGAAAGTGTCTCTGAGTTCATCCACTGGAACCATTGAGGAGTATGAGAGAAAACTCAACTTGTACAAGAAAGGATGGCCAGAAATGCACATTCATATGAGGGAATACAGGTCACAGTGAGGCAAGAATATGGGAGTATATGAGAAATAGTTCTGAAATGAAATTTGTTCACTGTAGAGCAGGAGTTGCAGGAGGGTACTGTGGAAGGGGCAGGCATGTCTGGCAGCAGATATTAAGGGTGGGGAAGGTTTGGGTTGTTCTGGATTGAATGAGGAAATAGCAAGAGTCGAGAGGGATTTTGTTCTTTGGCACTTGGATACTACTCTTTATGAAGAGAGTGAGAAAGAGGACGAATCACATTTTAACTCCCAGGGAATGAGTTCAGTTAAAGTCAGTGGGTGAGAGGCATTCTGCTGATGAAAACAGGTAATTGGAAGGTTCAAGGACTCATCTCATTGTCCATCTGGACAGTGCCTATCCAAGATATACATTGATAAACTTACTCAGTGAGCTGAAGTTATCCAATCACATGTCATAACAGGGAAGCGTTTTATTTTTCCTCTCTGGATTGCTTGTCTAGTAAGTACTCTTTTTTTTTCACTTAATAGTATTTTTTCCCCAATTACACATAAAGGTAGTTTTCAGCATTGATTTTTCTTTTTTCTTTCTTTCTTTCTTTCTTTCTTTCTTTCTTTCTTTCTTTCTTTCTTTCTTTCTTAATTTCTTTCTTTCTTTCTTTCTTTCTTTCTTTCTTTCTTTCTTTCTTTCTTTCTTTCTTTCTTTCTTTCTTTCTTTCTTTCTCTTTCTTTCTCTTTCTTTCTTTCTTTCTTTCTTTCTTTCTTTCTTTCTTTCTTTCTTTCTTTCTTTCTTTCTTTCTTTCTTTCTTTCTTTCTTTCTTTCTTTCTTTCTAGCAATTGGGGTTAAGTAACTTGCTCAAGGTTGCACAGCTAGTCATTATTTATGTATGGGTGCTCATTTTCTGAGGCTGGATTCGATCCTGGGTCATCCCAACACCAAGGTCGGCACTCTTTACTCACTGCGCCACCTAGCCGCCCCAACATTGATTTTTCTAAGAGTTTGAGTTCCAAATTTTTCTCCCTTACTCCCTTCCCTCCCACCTCCCCAAGACAGTAAGCAATCTGACATAGGTTATACATGTAGAATAATACAGTCCCCATTAGTTGTGTTGTGAAAGAAAAATCAGAACAAAAGGGAAAAACCATGAGAAAGAAAAAAAAAGTGAAGTAGTATATTTCAATCTGTATTCATACTCTGTGGTTCTTTCTTTGGATGTGTATAGCATCTTCCATCATGAGACCTTTGGAATTGTCTTAGATCGTTGTATTTCTGAAAAGAGCTAAGTCTAGCAGGGTGGTTATCACAAAGTGTTGCTTTCTACTGTGTACAATGTTCTCCTGGTTCTGCTCACTTCACTCAGTATCAGTTCATGGAAATCCAGGTCTTTCTGAAATCCTTGGCTAATATTCTGAATGATTATGAATCTCATCTAGGAAACCCTATAGTATAGTCCTTGGTATTTGCAAACAATAGCATCCAGAAAACTATCATCTATAGGGAATTCTTGTCTTGGACTTGGTAGAAAACTTCCATGACTGCAGCGAATACCTGTGGCAGCCATGTTTCTAAATCATGGAGAAAAGTTATCTCTGTGGTTATATCTTTTATGTGATCCTAACTGTATCTGCACAAGGAAATACCTTGTCAAAAATGTTTTGGGGTTGTTTTTTTTCTAGTGAATATTTTTTAACCAAAGAACATTAAACGGTGTGAATACATATATTCACTATACCATCCTGTCATTTTTATTGCTGTGAAGATATCACTGTCATACAGAAAACTTTCCTGTCTCCATGTTTTCATCATGGATACTCTCAATGTATTTTTCATTAGCTAGTCTCATAAAGATTTTATAGAGAAAAGATATAATTATTTAATTTAGCTCTGAGTAATGTCTTCTCGGTCACCTTTTTATTTAAACAATATCACCCTTGCTGTTGTTTTTCTCCATTCTTTTATTATCCTTGTTTCTTGAGGTACTTTGAAAAGTCAGTTCCTCTGTGGCTACAAAATTGTCACCTCCAGTTCCTCTGTGGCTACAAAATTGTCACCTCCAGCAGAAATGTCTTCTGTTTGTACTTGGTTAGACCTGACTTCTTTTTCTGATGTCATTTTCTTAAGTACCAGTGATGCTTTCTCATACATAAGATATTAAGGTGTTAGAATTTAGCTATGGTGATTCCACTGCTGGCAGTTTTAAGAATGAAGCACTACAGAAATGCTGACATTTGTCTTGGTGTTAATTTCTTGTCTCCCTATTTTCATTTGTAAATGTTCTTCGGATGATCTGGTTTCATTGGGTCTTTCTCTAGATTTTTTAGAGGTCCGTTTCCTCTTTTTTGTTTTTCCCTGCTTTGTGAGGTGATATTTATTACTTATAATTCTACATTATCTTCCTGTGTAGTGCTTTGTAGATGAGCTTGGACTCTACACCATCGTTTTCCTTAGGGGGAAGGGAATGTTATATAGTAATTGACTACTATGTGATAGGCACTGTGCTAAAAGCACTGGTGATACAAAGGAGGGCAAAAAATTGTCCTTGCTCTCAGTGGGGGAGACAATATGCACAGAAGCTTAAGCCAGGATCAATTGGGAATATTCAGCAGAGGGAAGTGAGGATTGTGAAAAGCTTCCTGTAAAAGATGGGTTTTAACTGGGATTTGAAGGAGGCCAGGGAAGCTAGGAGGTAGAAACGAGGAAGAAAAAGCATTCTAGGCCTAGGGGACAACCCTGGAAAGCACTTAGAGTTTGGAGAAGGGATGTCTGCTTTTGAGGAATAGGAAGGAACCCAGTGTCACTGGATTGTAGAGTCCTTGTGGGTAGGGATGTAAAGTGTGTGTGTGTGGGGCACAGATTATGAAAGACTTTCCATGTCAAACACTCTATGAAAACAGAATAAGAGAGGAATACTTGGAACTTTCAAAAACAAACAAATTACAACTTCAGAATCACCAGTTTATTATACAGTTGTCATGCTAACTATAAATCATTTTAATTTATTCATTAAAGTTCCTATGTGAATGAATGAAAGAAGTATTATGTGTTTACTATGTGCAAAGCCTTGGGCTAAGCTATGGAGATTCAAATAGAAAAGTAAGACATTTTAGCAATAGAGAGACAGTATAGTGCCTTTGGAGAGTTTAGATTAGATTTGGAATGACTCAAAACCACCGTGGAAAAGAAATCTCCACAAGTAAATGGGGATGGCACTTCTGTTTTGATTTTCAGAATAGAAATGACAGATCACACTCTAAGTAAGGCACTTCAGTTAATATTTTTCATTATGGAAATTCCATTTGATTAGAAATCCTACTTTCAGTTATCAAATCTCCCAACATATGGTGGTTTGCTAAAGTTGTGCCCTCAAATTTTGAATTTTATGCCATTGTTTTGTTCTTTTTTCCCCTTTTGTTTCTGTCATAGGCTATTGAAAAGTATTGTCGAGTCAGAGGTGGTTTTTCAGGGATCAAGGACGTGTATTCTTCTGCTCCTGCATATGACGATGTACAGCAGAGTTTCTTCCTTGCAGAGACGCTGAAGTAAGTAGATGTCTGTTTGTGTGATTTCATTGTCAAGTCGTTTACTGTGTGATCTATTAATGAATGATGCATCCTAATTGTAATGGATTATGTCTATAGATACAGTAGTTTATTATGATAAACTTATACAGATTTCACATGAGTTAAATTTAATGAGGAATGAATATCCTATATGTAATTGTTTTCTTTTATAGCCTAGGAAGATAGCTTAGAAGTAATATTTTCTAAAATAATATTTTCTTATTTAGGTTTGAATAACCTAGGAATATTTTTGACCTTTCGTAGGGTGACTTCTTACCCTCTCTGGAGCTTTTATTTCTAATTTACTTTATGACAGCTTTAAATAAATATCCCATCTGTGCCTCAAAAATAATTTAATTTGTTTGTTTTCTTTACAAATCAAGCATTTGACTCAGGACAAGGCATACATCTAAAATGCTTTTCACCCCCAAATGCCTTCCATCCAAATGTCTGTACTATATAAATTCTCAAAAACGAAGAAAGTATGAATTTCAAACTCCTCTTATAAGAGTTTTAAGATTGAATACAGTCTCAATACATTAGCCGAGGGATGACAAAGCAAAGAAAATTGTAAACAAATGCCACTAATGAATATTTCATATTAAAATTTTAAGTAAAATCCTAATTTAAAAAATAAACCTTGAGAAATATTTTTTTAAATTATTCACTGTGATCGAATTGAATCATATCACTGGTGAAAGGATGGGTTCACCATTAGGAAAACAATGTAATTAATCATTTAAAAAACAAAAATAGACATAAACCACATGATTGTACAAATATATACAGCAAAAAAGTCTTTGACAAAGTACAGTTTTCACTTAAGGTAAAAATCCTTGCAAAGAATAGACATAGAAGATCTGTCTTTAATGTAATAAAAGTATTGACCTAAAACCAAAAGCTTGTAATACTGCAATGAGGAAAACACTAAATATACTTTCTCAGTAAACACATGAATAAATCAGGGATGCTCCCTTTACCCACTATTATTTGAAATAGTGCTTAAAATGCTAGCATAAAACAAAAAAAAAAAAAAAAGGAAGAGAAATTAAAGACCTAAATCTAGGCAAAGAGTGAAACAAAGATATCCTGTTAGGATATAAGTTCCTTGAGCCGAATGCTGCTTTTTTGTTGTTGTTGTTTTTGTTTGTTTGTTTTGTTTTGTCTTTATAGCTCCAGAGCTTGTCATCTGACACAAGTACATAATTGATTTATTGATTAAAGTTTGGTTTATGTGGAGCTGACTAGCTTTAGTAGGCTAATTGAATGTGTACTTGCTCACTACTCATTATATCTTGTTACATCTGAGTTCACTTTAAAAGTTCCAGAATTAAATGCATTAAATCATCCAGAGCCTAGGGATTTTTTTTCCCTAATGGTGCAGGCTAGAGGTATTGTTCCAGGTCAGGAGAAGTGGGGTAGAAGCAGGGTATGTAGCAAGGTGCCCTAAGTGAGCAGCCAAATAGTCTTCTCAGGAAGCTGGAATAGATTGGTTGACAGCAGTTAACATAGTCATAGCTTTTAGCTTTTTCCTTTAGGAAAGGATCCAGTAGCTGTGGAGGAATTAGGCAGGGAAGGGGGAAGCGGAAAGGTTAATCAGTGGGGTAAGGTTTTTTTTTGTTTTTTATTTTAATGAAAGGAAATAGGATAATGGACATAAGTTAAGGCCTTACCTTTATTCTCTGAAATTAGAACAAGGGATAAAAAGATGAATAAAAACGTAGACAGATTTTGGAACATGGAATAAGCAATATGAAGGATATTATGATTAACATAATTCACATAGGTCCTCGGCCCAAATTTGATCATTGAATTGATTTCTTTTTCTATGATATTTGAACAGTAACCTAAATGTTCAATTTAAAATATCTCATTTCCTTCTATAGCAAAGAAATGTTAT
Source organism: Gymnobelideus leadbeateri (assembly GCA_011680675.1). Taxonomy (NCBI): domain Eukaryota; kingdom Metazoa; phylum Chordata; class Mammalia; order Diprotodontia; family Petauridae; genus Gymnobelideus; species Gymnobelideus leadbeateri. Next base: position 74,840 of record WOXC01006972.1, on the reverse strand, counting down.
TTGTGTAGCAATGAAACATAAGGCTATTTTCATTTTTAATTTGTGTTTTTAAGACATAAAACAGCAATCCTGCGTTTTCTCATGCTTGATTTTATTCATGTTTCTTTTTCCTTTAATTGATTTTTTAAGTACTCTTGCCTTATGAAGTGGCAGATTTCATTCTGTTTTTATTGTTATCAAATAAAAGATTTATCTAAGTTATTCTTGACAGATAGGGTAAATATCAAACGCCATAGTAGCCACTATGAATATGCATGAGAATTTCCAGGGTGGATTCTCAAAATATAACAAATTCTCTTCCTCAAAGACAAAACTAAAATATCTGTTTTGAACATCATGAGGATACCAGGAGGTAAGATTCAGCAAAGTACTCACTAATCCAGGGTGAGCCTTCTTTCTGCTGGGCCTCCCCACACAAGTTCCCCTGGACAGATTCCTTCCTCTCTTCCCTCTCCCTCTCCCTCTTCCTTTCTCTCTCTCTCTCTCTCCCCCCCTCCCTCCCTCCCTCCCTCTGTTTCTCTCTCTTTCTCTCTCTCTGCCTGTCTCCCAAGCTCCTCCCACACACACTGAGCTTCATGTGTTACACCTATTAATGGGCAGGGAATATCTTCCTATTCTATTAACATTCCAGCATATGGAACCCAAAGAGTTCATAGTCCTTAAAGAATTTTGCATATTTATAACAGTACAGCAAAAAAAAGGAGGAGAAAGCAGGAAAGGGGTGTTCTGTGGGAGAGGAAAGGTTTCCCTCCTGAAGAAGAGGACAAGGTGACAGCAAAAGCCACATTCTTTTCCTTTGGGAATCTCTAGATTATGAAGATAGTGGGAGGGTCTGCTTATCTGCAAAGGATCCCAGCTGCAAAAGTATTTTTATTTTTCCCAGTCTGGCATAGACTGGCTGGCACCTGTTTTGCCTCCTGATGACACACACGGAATCCAGCCTGGGATGCAAATAACAAATTATGTCAGGGCAGGGAGAAAATGGGCTTCATCTTTGACACATTCAAGGCTTTCTACATGCTCTGGAACCAGTGTTTCTGGAAAACTCGGCAACTCAAAAAGACAAGTTCAGGGGACTCCTTAACAACCCTTACCAGACTACCCGGTTTAGAAATTCTACTGCCAAGATTTCAATTTCTCTCTGAAAGCAATTTCACTATGCCTTTTAAATTTTTTTTAATTTTAATTTTTATTTTTATTTTGCCTTTTTGGAGGGCAATTGGGGCTAAGTAACTTGCCCAAGGTCACACGGCTAGGTTTTTTGTTTGTGTGTGTGTTAAGTGATGAAGGCCAGATCCGAACTCAGGTCCTTCTGACTCCAGGGCTAACGCTCTACTCACTGTGCCACCTAGCCTCCCCCTCACTATGCCTTTTTTACTGACATTTAACTTAAGCATCTTATTTTCAGTCATGTTGATTAGCTATCATTTAGGATCAGTAATAGTAATAGTAATAGCTATTACTATTAGCTATTATTATCAGTAATAGTAATAGCTATTCGCAATTACATAATGTTTTAAAATTTACAAGTGCCTTCCCCATAACAACAATGTGAAGTAGATGAATGTTAGTGTTATTACCCAGTTTTGCAACATGAGGGTCAGAAAAGCCAAAGAACTGTCCAGTACGTCCCAGACAGATTATTTTCCCTCCAAGTTGTCCCTTCTCACAGTGTCTTATTTCTAAATTGATATCACTGCAGCCTTTTGAGGCTTATCCCTTAAAAACCTAGTTCACTTTTTTTGCCATGAGTTGCCTTCTCTTTTTCCTCTTCCTCCTGCTCCCCCTCCCTCCCTTTGTTTTAATATTTTTTCTTGTCTCATTGGCTTCGATGAGCCATTTTAATGTTCATGGGGTATGTTGCTTAAGGCAAAATTTTGTACCTTTTGGGCCACACTGTTAATTACCTTTCCAATTCTTTCTTTCATGAATCTTTTTTCAGCTATATCCTCCTGTTCTCTCATTTCATTTATAAATTTTGAATTCTTCATTCTTCCTAGGAATTTTAGTTGAGTTTGTACCCAAACTGTGCTTTTCTTTAAGTCCTTGCTAGTAGATGTTTTGGAGTCATCATCTTCTGGGTTTGAGTCTTGAGAGTCCCTGTCACCCTATCACCATAAAAGTTCTCTATGGTCAAGTTCTTTTTTTTACTAATTCTTCCAGCCTACTTTCTTACCTTGGTCCAGATCTCATCAAGTGCTGTGATTTCATGACTTTGAGCAAGTCACAGCCTCCCTATATCTCAGTTTTTTCATAAAATAAGGTAATTAGATCAGATGTTCTTTGAGGACCCTTCCTGCACTATATTTATGATCTATCAAAATAATCAAATTTAAAGATAGAATGCAGGTTGTGAGCCTGATGTCTACTTCTTTCTGCAATACTTAGCTCCTCTGTGAAATACAGTTTAGAGATGAGAAAACTGAAGCTCAGAGGTTAAATGACTTGCCCACGGTTTCCTGGTAATTGTTCTAGAACCAGGACTAAAACCCAGACTGCCAGGTTCCAAAACTATTTACCACCACATCATGCTGACTATCCAGTAAGGTTCAATTTAGAATTTGTCAAACACAAATAAAACTTAGTTTATATATCTTTCAGTTTTGACATTTTAAGTCCCTTTAAGTGATACAGTGTAACTTAAAAAAAATATTTATCCTGCAGAGTAACCCCATATCACCACCAAGAAGGCCAGAACCTCTTTACTTCTAACTTACCTCAGTTTGAGCACTGCTACTAATAGTGGATTTTACCTACCTTGAAACTTTGAGCCTTATTTAGTAGGTATTTGATCTAAGAACACCAGAAGTCTAGTAAGTATCAGCAGCTAGGCAGAAGGTTCTGTTCAAAACCAAATATATTCTGCCTTCAGAGAATATACTTTGTAATGTTTAATTTCTTTTTATTTTCATTCCTTTTGGGAAATTAATATGAAGGAATCTTTAATTGTACTGTGTGCCACCAAAATATGTTATTGCAATTGTATATAGTTAAAAAACTAAGAAATAGCCACCTGAACATTGTATATAGTCTAAAAGCTAAAAAATAGCCACCCAAAAATTGCTTTATAATGGCTCTAATTTTAGAATTTTAAATTTCACGTGTATTTTTATTGCATGTGATTCAGATATGTGAAAAGAAAATAAACTTTAAAGTTTTCATCTGTGTCATACTAGAACACGTCGCTGTATTGCAGATTTCTTCTGGTAAACTGAGTTCATTTCTATGTTTTGCATATACGCTGCTCAAAATACAGTGTTGGTTTTCTCTGTGTTAACATGTGTCATTCAACCTTTCTATATTCTGATTGATGTGACTCAAACACTGCTTTTTTTTCCCTTTCATTTTCAGGTATTTGTATCTGCTCTTCTCCAACGATGACCTTTTACCTTTAGACCACTGGGTGTTTAATACAGAAGCCCACCCTCTGCCTGTGTTACATTTAGCCAACACCACACTTTCAGGAAATCTTGATTTACGGTAAAAGCAGCTCAAGAGGAGAGACTTGACTCACCTGTGTTTTGTTTACATGAACCAATGCAGAAATTAGGCTGGAGAGGGGGACTCTTGGAAACCTGGGCCTCCAAGTCAGGATGTCAGGGTGAGAAGTGACTACTCCATTCGAAGCTCTTCAACCTATAGATATAAATTAACTTTGAAATTATTCCATTTTATACCTGACCAAAATATGCTCCACTGTTTGCAGGACAGAGACCTCATGTGCTTTAAATCCTAATGAAAAGGTCATATGGGGGAAATGCCTATTGGTACTGTATTCATTAAGAATCCTGGAATAGGGAGAATGGCCTCCTGAGAATGAACAGTCATGGAGCTCTGTGCTGCAGAGTTACTGGTCTCGGCAGCAAATTATGGATTTGTTTTTTTTTCTGATGTGGAATGGATCCTAAACACTTTGTTCCTTTTTCCCTCCCCTCCCCCTACACTCTATTTTAATATTGGAAGGAACCATGAAACAAGAGCATCAGAACGGCACCAGCTGCAGGATTTTAAACTGAAAGAAATACAACCCCTGTGTCTTTGGAATGACCATGTCCCCATTCGGTGACCAGCCTGGCAGCCATCTCAAGCACCCTGTCTGTTTCATTAATACCCCTTGATTGTCAGTTTTTTTCTGGGACATGGGTTCACCAAGGAAATACTTTTCTCGTCTTTGTCTTCATGTGGAATCATCAAATCTGCAGTATTTTTCATATTCACTACTTTTGAGAACCTAGGTTTTGGGAATTTTGTGCATGTAGCTCAGTCAAATATTGGTAGCATGACAAAAAAAAGTTCCATATTTCCTTGAAACCTGTTCTAAGAGAAAGCTTTGTCATTTTTTTGGGGGGAGGATTTTCCTCAAGCAGCAAATCCATCAGGTAAATCTCTTTAGCCTTCATGATAAACTCAGTACAGTCAGTCATTCACCTTTGACCTTTGTGAATTGTTTTGTTCAAAATGTTCTTCCTATAGCTCTGAGTTTCTCTTCATTGCCTTGATGAACTAAATTATTATTACAGCTCAACCAATTTATTAAAGAGTAAGTCACCAAAACTTAATTGATATTCACCCCCACCTCTTAGCCCCTTTCTAATTAGCTAGATAGATTGTCCCACCACAAATCAATTCAGCCTTCTCTGGAGACATGGGATGCCAAAAAATTGTCAAAATTATCTTCAACAATAAAGGTATGGTATAGATAAAATCACATGTAGCACTCTGGATTTGAGATGTGTCAGTGGCATCATCTCCTTTCACTGATGAATGAAAGATTTTGCACTGATATTTATATTGTTAGCCAATTGCATTTGTTTCTGGGAGAGAACATAAATTTTATCCAATAGCATAAAATAATGGAAGATAAATGTTATCCTGGGATTACACATTTTCTGAATTTTATGTTGCACTACAGAACATAATTTGTTACCATTTTATTTTACAAACAACTCCCATTAAGCTTCTGAGAGACGAGGTTAGTGTCATTGACATTTTGATATTACCTTTATTAGTAATTAGACAGTTTTTCAAACTATCTGCTCAAACCTATATTGGGATTTAAAACATTTAAAATTTTTTTCTTTTTAAACCTCCCTATTTAATGTGTGATGAATTTAAGTGGGAAAAGATTAAGAAAATAATATGTATTTCAATTCTGTATTTTAATTCAATCCTGTATGATTACCTTCAATCATAGAGTGTCAACCCACAAAATATTGAATATATATTCTGTTAGGGGCAATTTTTTTTTCCATTATGCATTTAAGATTATATTGTGAGGAAGAGATAATTTTAGCATACTAAATACTTCCAGATTCTGAAATCTTGCCTCCTTTTTTTTTTCATTACTTGAAAGTCAAGAAATATACTGAAGACCAAGTACTATTAGTGTAATTTAACTATACTTGTTTAAGAGGGATTTTAGAAGAGTATGGGGAAAATGTTTGGCTTTCCAAAAAAGTTATTCTTCCTCTTAAACATATGGCAAATACCATATTTAAGTCATGGAATGGATATGAAAATTGGCCTTGCCTAGATCCAAAGTGGATCAGCATATGGGCAGTGACTGGGACCCTCTGCTGTGAAAGAAAGGGAATGTGCTTTTGGGCCTCACCAGAAATTACTAAGATTACAGAGTGACCCTCCCTGACTCCCTGCCCCATCTACCTTCTCAAGCACAGACTGGAGCTTCAGTGATGGTCTCATTTCCCCATCCCCCACCGCCTGGAGGGTGAGCTTAGTGTAAGCATAGGCCACAGAGGCTTAGAAGAATCAGAGTCATATGCGTATTTTCATTTTTTTCTCTTCTCAGAATACCAAAGGCAATTAAACTCAATTACAAAGTGACTTGCCAGTTTCATGTTTTGCTTTGTTGTGAATTTGAAAATTGTTTTCTTCAAACAAAAGTATCTTCCTTCCAACCTTGGCTCACCAGTGACTTCCCTGCTTTCCTCTTCTACCACCCTCCAGAACTTTTCCTGTGTAGAACTTAATCTCAGACTAAACGTCCTAGAATGATCAGGCCTGTCTGCTACTGTGCTGTGCAATCTTGAACAGGTTAACAAACCTCTCTGGGTTTACACATCTTCCTCATTAGATGAGGGGTTTGAGCTTACATGATCTTTGAGTTCCCCTGACTTTAAAATCCTGTCCTTTTGTCCTTGATGGGGAAATGATCAGTAGTTCTCCATGTACTGCCTCCTTAGAACCTAAACACCTTTCACAGAGAGGTGTGAGCCTTTTCCAGGTATGTGTGTAACAGATGATACTATCAGTTGGGACACAAAACAAACCAAAAAATAACGTGTCAAGAGGGGAACCCATCTGGTCTTGAATCTTTTATTTTTTCCAGCCATTTCATTTCATATTTTAAAGTCTTACTTTTGGATTTGGGTTGAGAAGGGTTTTCTTGGACCCAGCCAATTTGATACCATTAAAACCAGGGAATGCTACTATTTAGTGTGGAATCAACAAGCTGAGGCCTGGGGTGCAGTCTGAGGAAACAAGGGGCCATTGCAGGAGGTGTTGTGTCCCCACTGGCCAGTGTGTCACATGTGCTTTTTAGGTGCCTGTCATCTGATTTGGGGAGTAGATCTTGTTACATGGAATGAAACAACTCACAGCATCTCAGAGGTAAAAAGAACCTTAGAGGTCATGCAGTCCAGTCCCCCTATCTGAAGCACGAGTCTACCTTAATGTGTGCTGCCCAGGTTATGGGGGAAAGAAAGTGTCCCAAGGGAGCTACATTGCTCTATAGGGGGTGAGAACAGAGGAGAGAGCTTTGGTAGATAGTTGGCTTGACTCATTCTAGTATCTTTTGCTACCTGGTGCTTCACCATGGGCTCAGTATTTTGTAATCCAGGATTCGTTCACTCCAGTACCCATTGCCAAAGTTTTTCTAAAGTTACCCCTTTTAGTCTTGCAATTGTGATTCTTGCTATGTAATTTCCTCCTTAAACCTGGATTTCTTTAATTGTTCTTCATAGAATGATGTTTTGAATATTCTCTATGTTGAAGCTATTTCTGTCTTTTAAATGTTTGTCAACATAAACAAACATTCCCCATAATTGCGACTTGCAGCTCGGAGAAGCAAAAGTTTATAATACATTTTAAGTAAATGTATCAACATTACCATATTCTGGTAATGATTATTATAATTTATAGCTCAATCTTAAAAATGTTTTTAAAATATTTTAGTAATTCGGATCATAGAAGTGACTGAAAAAAATCTTTTATCATACTATTCCATGTTAATTACATAACCAGTTTGTGTTCTTAAATTTTTTTTCATATTCTGAAAAAAATTTTTTTAAACAGCCACTTATAATCATCTATAAATTGACAGTTTAAAGTGGTTCTGTTTCTCCTTCCCCCCACCCTCAAAAGTTGAATTCTATCACAACTGAATTGAATATATTTTTCAAATATTTTTAAGCCTCAGCTGGTAGCCAAAGAAAATGTGCTTCATTGACCCTGGTTTTAACTAAACTCTGCTAATAATTAAGCATAGCAAAAGGATTTTTCCAGTACTGTCTATGATAGTTATTTTTTGTAAAGAACAAATCATAAAAAATAAAAGCTGTTATATATTTTTCAATTCATTTTTTCAAGTCCCTCCTTAGAATTAATCCATTATAAAATACCAGTCACATGTGACTGTAAAGTCTAGGCAGACAATAAGATGCCTATTAAAATATCTCTATAAAGACTTTCATCGAAGTCAGTTTGATACAAGGTATGACTTTTGACTGTCTTTTGAGGTGAACAGTCTTTGTCCAAGTCTGGTGAAAAGGTTTGTTGATGAAGCTGGCACTATTTTTGGCTATAGTAAGACAAGAAATTGTCTCAGAAGGCATTTCCGAAAGACAAGTTTCAGAAATGTGTTCAGCAGTAACCACATCATTGGAATGAATGAGGGCATCGCCTCCCAAGGTGGCTACTGAAATATCACACACTCCTTTGGGTTTACAGATTAAGGCATGTTTGTTTGTAATATCAGTTACATTTTTTTTTTTTGGACTTGCTGAAAGGGCAATGAATGTTTTTTCTTAGCTTTCTTTATTACAGTTAGACTGCCACATTATTTTCCATTTTCTTTAGAGCAGACCCTGATTTTCTTGAATCCCTATGTTTCCTCCTCCCCTCAAATCTCATGTCATCAAATATGCCTCAGAGGCCTTGAAATTCCTCATATAATCCCCATGTCTCTTTCTCAGTGACATTGTGAATCACAACTTTTGCTTTTTTACAAAGAATAAGAGGGATATTACACAGAAAAGGTTCATTTTCTCGGGATGATCTTGCCTCTCTTAGATTTAAAGATCCAGGCAAAGGCTAATAACTTGTCCGTTACTAATCCTCTGTCTTAGGCATCAGTCTATTTCTTCCCGAGGGCTCCCTTATTGAGATATGATTATTCTGTGTTCCTTTGGATAAGAAGTTTTTCTGGGTCTCTTCAAATAAGAATCATTTAATTTCTTTTTTCAAATGGTAAATATCCTCTTACTTATGCTTGTGTCTTGGGGTGGGAGAGATTTATGAGTGAAAATAGTATAGGAGAAACCCAAAACCTTATTTAATCTAATAGTTAACTGTTTGCTAATGGAGGGATTAGTGATATAGCACTACTACATAACATAACAATATTAACCTTTTCCCAATAATACTGTATATTTGGATTCCCATAGAAGGTTGACATAATGGGATATGATCCATGCTATAATTTTTCTCTATAGAAATATAACTTAAGCAAGTGAAGCATATTTATTAAAGCAGTCACCAGGCACCCAGTGGAGATCTGGGAAGTTAAGAAATGGCTACTAGTCTAAGAAGGACAGATACCTTGATTGGGGTGAAGAGAGAATAATATATGATTCTTATTGGAGAAGCTTCACTAGAAATGTCTGTCCTCAAAAAAAAAAAAGTAATCAAATTACATGAGATACTATAGAGAATGTTAGCTCTTCAGCCCACAATCTCAGATAAGTAATTTTAACCTTTAGGCAACTGTCTTGTGCTTCCACATCCTTTGATTCTTTTGAGCATGGAAATAAAGTTGTTTTAAATAAAATTTATAATAAACACTTTAATCTTTAGTTAGTCTCCATTTCAGTAGTTCCCAACAGTATCATGACTGACTGCATAGGCATATAGGTGTATGTATGTGTATAGACATAAGTATGTGGGGGTTTTAAGCTAACTACAGTCTGTGTTTGGCATACTGAATACGGAAGTCTTGGTTTTGATTACACAGACTCCAAGCAGAGTATTTACAGTAACCAAATAGTGCGAGGGAGGCCTTCTGGATAAAGTACATTTTCAAGGTGATTTTCCATTACCTCAGCTCATTCAGAGCAGCAGGATGGAGATTATTCTGCTGATCTATAACAAGAGCCAGCTGAAAATTTTTGTTAGCGTTAACTGACACTTTTTGTTTGACACCTGTGTTAATCATTGGTTTGCTTAATTTGTGTGTTTGTGTGTGTGCAAACAAAGAGATATCTGTGTGTTTTGTCTAAAGTTGCACTTTGTGTTGTTTTAGAACAGAATTCCTTAAAGTTGTATATACGACTAGGTGTGGCTGTCGATCAAATTGAGTGTGGGGGTGGGGCCAGCTGCCATCTGCCCCTCCCCCAAAGCTTCGATTCCATGGTCATGAAAACAAGATCACATGGTCCTTTTCAGTGTGATGTCATTTTGATGCCACATATTTCAATTCTTCTTGATAAAAAAAAAAAAAGGCTCTCCAGGTGTCAGAATGCCCTTTATTCTCTGAATTTTTCTTCCCCCTGAGAAAGCTCACACTTTCACACTTCCATACCTGTGCACTACTCTCAGAACCCAAGTATATGGGTCCCAGAGAACCTCTGATTTCAGTGTTACAGAGAAACATGCCTTGTGGAAGGAAGAAAGGAGCAGTATCATGGAGAGAGTGACATCTGCTTTCATGTTTTCTGTTGTAGCATGTTAATATTTTGTGAGTTGCAAAGTTTGAGTTGGTTCCCATGTCTTTAGCAATAAGCCTGGCTTTAAAAATTGCCGAGAAAATGCTTTGTCTTAAATTTACTTAGTGCCCCCTCTTTAGATAACATCCTTCAAAAAGGTTCCCCCCTTTGTCTTCCCTCTCCACCTTCCTCCACTCCCTTCAGCCTTTGCTTTGTTGAGGCTCATCATTATCCATGTAGTCAGTCCAAGGAGAGGTCCTGCCACCCTTACCCATCATATCTTCAATGTTTAAAAGAAACCCATTTTTTAAACTTGGTTTGGCTCCAATAATTGCAGCATTCATTACAAAATTACAGCCAGATTGCCGTATTACTAAGATAGTAATTTTCTATGCACAGGACGTGTTTGAGATAAGTTTTTTCAGTATGAGATCTAGCAAATGTTTCCTTAAATATCTTATGTAAAAGTTTGTTTTCAGAGTGAGCAGGGCATTACCATCCCCTTTTTATTAATAAGCTGCTGTTTGAAGTCCTAATGGTCTACCTCTAGTCTCAGCCTGTGGGTGCTTAAACACACACACATTGAATTTTGCAATGAATTTTGAACAGCTTCACACTCCTCCAGGCTTGGAGCTGTGGAAGAAGCTCCAAAGAATCCATTGCAGGTTACACAGCCCAGAACTTGATGGTGAGAGACCAAGTGCTTAGTCAAGAAAGAATTGGTCATCATGGATCTAGTGGTTAATATTTGGTTAGTTTAAAAGGGGATCCTTGATTTTAATGACTGCTTGTGTGAGTTGGACTGCCAGTCCACAGTATCAGTAGTAGGATGGCAGCCCTGCTACCTAAAATTCATTTTTCCCACAAAATATAAATGGGACAGTTATTGGTCCAAGGAAGAACTTATCAATTAAAACTGTCTGAAATGGAATGGGCCACTTCCTGAGTTTCATAGTCTCCATCACTGGAGGTATTCAGCTTGAGGACAATTTTCTGTGTCTCAAGGATATCAAAGAAGGCATTTATCCATTAGGGCAAGAAATGATGTTCCATGGCTTCCAAGGACCTTTTCCAATTCTAGGATTCTGTGATTCTAACCTAAATGAGATACTCACTGGCTGCTCCAAAACTGGTTTCCAATCATGTCCTCCATATGTAATTTTTACAGATTAAAAGTAATATTGTATATAAAAGATCAAATAAAGATGTTCTTTAAGTGAAAAAGTTGTTCATCTTTCATTCATATCACAATTATACTTACTAATGATGGCGCAGGTTAATAAGTTTGGAGTATGTTTCCTTATCTTCAATTTCCCAAATTCAGATAAATTGGCCTTCCGTTTTCATTTGTGTGTGATTCTTTGTCATCCTTGGCAATGATACGATAGGGGTTTGCCATTTCCTTCTCCAACTCGTTTTTTAGAAGAGGAAACAAGGCAAACAGGATTATGTGACTTGCCCAGGGTCATATAACTAGTAAGTAATTGAAGTCAGATTTGAACTTGGAATGAGTACATAACTCCAAGCTTAGGACTCTATCCACTGTGCCGCCTGGCCCCCGTCTTTAGTCATCTTTTTGTAATAATTGAGGTTATTAAGGAGAATTGAAAAAGTTCTCTATGGGCTAGCTGATAATTTTAAGACAAAACAACTAGAGACAAATGCTCTAGCTTTGGCTTATAGCAATTCGTGGGTCATCTAATTGGACACTTAACAAATAAACAGATCCCCATTCAACATATATCCTCCACCCAACCCCCCAACACAAACATAATATCTCTGTTTCTCTCCAGCAAATATCAGGACTATGACAGCTTCAGATTTACATTATAGAGCTTTCCAAATTATCTTAATCATTTATGAATCAGGAAAAATTAATGAGCAGTAAGTCCTATAGGTCACTGTTGTTTGTGGAAAAGAGCATTGGATTTAGAGACTGAGAACCTAGGTTTGCATCTCATTTTAGGGGCAAGTCATTTCATCTCCAGGCCTCCGTTTTCTCCTCTCTAAAATGAGAAGGGGAACCTGGTTTCAGATCCTTTAGATGTAGAAGTGAACTAATAGGATCTTTCCATTTTACGTGGAAGGAAACTTAAGACCTAGAGGTTTATGACTTGCTGAAGTCAAACATGTCAAAGTGGCAGCTGGATCCCATGTCCTCAAGTTCCATATCATTTCAACGGTACCAAATTGCTTCTATTAACTTAATATTTCTGAGACCATGAACTACTTGCTTAAACTTAGTGCCCATGGACAGCTATTTGTGACAGACTTGCAGAAGAGTTGCTGATTTTTATTGATGGGGGATGTTTTCAGACTGAATTCCCTATGCTTATGAAATCACAGGTCTGACCCGTTCCAGCCCAACCCATCTTGCTCACTAAGAAGTTGTTGGGTTACATGCGCTTCTTAACTGTCCAATATTTTCTTCTCCCAACTAAATAGGTAACAAATTTCCGTGCTAAGTTAATTTGGTTTATTAGAAGTCCATTTTTAAAATGTAAAGAAATATTGGGGTTCTAGGTACTTAACACTAGATTTCATTCGTTCCCTAGAGTCAGAAACTAATATGACAGGAGTAGATAAACTAGATCCATTGGGGAAAGTCGAATGACCTGGGCTGCATGAAAACAGTCTTGGGGTTGACCAGTAGAAAACTTGCCTCAGGTGGAGCCATTGTAGAGTCTGGTGTGATGCTGGGAATTATTCTTTCCTTTTTTTTGGCATCATTCTAGTATGCAGACTGTGTGTGTAGTTCACCCCTAATCAACCCAAGGTGAATTTCACAACTACCTCTTGGAGGATCCCACTGCCACCATCCTAGTTCAAATCCTCATTCCCTCTCAGCTGGACTTAATGGCATTGGTTTTTGCACATTCAGCCTTTCCCATTACAGCCTCCTTTCTCACCCCAGCCTGATGAATCTTTCTAAAGGACATCTGTGACCATGTCATTTCCCTGTTAGAACCTCAGCTTCGACACGCATGGTCCCCTTTGATCTACGTCCACTAAAAGCCCTAAGATCTAAATTCTAAGCCCTGGCTCAGCTGTTTAATAAGCTGTGTGGCCTTGAATGGACAAGTCCATTGGTTCCTTGAGCCTTCTAAGTTTTCTGTATCTGTATGATGGATATAGACTCAATCACCTCCAAGATCTCTTCCAGCTTTTAAATTCCTTGGCCGAATGACCACACCTTTCCAACCTTCTTTCTACTTCCCTGCACATTTTAAGATCCACCTAAAATGTCTTTATCTCCTTTGACATCCTGTCTTAGCTCATGCCATTTGTTCTCCCTAGAATTCCTTCTAATTCCCACGTATTTGAAACCCACTCCTCTTTTCATAGACTTTAGAACTAAAAGGAGTCTGAGCAAATGTCTAATCTGTTGCACCTTTTTGACTAAGGAGCAAAACAGTCCCAGAGAAGTTCGTTTGTTCAGCCTTTCTTGCTCCCTTCAGCCAAGTGTGATCTCCCTCTGAACCCCCATGGAATTTTAGTTACACCTCTCTAGTCATATCCCCTGCTTGACTATAAACTCCTTGAGAACAGGTGTTGTCTTTTTTCTCTTTGTAACTCATGATGCCCTGAGCCTGGTATGTGCTTAATGAATAGTGATTGAATGAACAAGTGAGCAGTTGTCCATTCTAAAAGACTGGGACAGCCTTAGCCAGTCGTAAATGCCTAGACCCTGAATCAATAAAAGGCCCCTTTCTCTCAGGTCAGTGCTTTTCCCCCCTTATGCTGCTCCAGTTAAAAGTAGAATCTTATCAGATCTTCTTTACAAAAGAGAAATTCTGTCAGGGGAGCAATGTCAATTTGGGGAAAGGCTACAGCTTGAAAAAATGCTATTTCCTTCCTCAAACCTTGGTGAACAGTAGTACTAATATGAGGGGGGAAGCAGTTAAAAGTGTAGAAAATCTATAGGACTGGGAGTTAAGAGGCTAGGTTCTAGTGAAGTGACCTTGTCTAATCTGACCTTTCCATGTTACAAAGGAAGAAACAGGCCTAGAGGTCGTGGATAGAGTGCTGGACCTGGAGTCAGGAAGACCTAAGTTGAAATCTGGCCTCAGTTACTTATTAGATGTGTGACCCTGGGCAAGTAACTTAACCCTGTTTGCCTCAGTTTCCTCATCTGTCAAATGACCTAGACAAGGAAATGGTGAATCACTCCAGTATCTTTGCCAAGGAAACCTTAAATGGGATCACACAGCTAAAACAACAACAAATGTTCTAGTCTCAGCTTTGCTGCTTATTGATTGGATGATTTTGAAGAAAGTCGTTTATTCTCTCTGGGATCCTGTTTTCTTCCCTGTAAAATGAGAATGCTAGTCTAGATAAACTCTAAGGTCCCTCTTAGCTTTCCAGGACTCACTAGGTATGATTCTCTGAAATGTGACCTAGGGAGCATTTCCTGCCTGGGATTCTCACACAGTCTTCATCTGTTAGTTTTGAGGTCTCAGATAAATGACTTCAAGGCAGTAACAGAGTTTTAAGCCTCTTTGTTGTCCCCCAGTAATGACAGCTGACTTTAAGGAGTACAGAGCACTTGACAAGTTGATCTCATTTCATCCTGCAAAAGCTCATTTAAGTAGCACAAGTATTGAGTAAATAGACCCCTGTGTCTGGAGTCAGGAAGATCTTAGTTCAAATCCAGATTCAAACATTGACTAGTTGTGTAACCCTGGGCAAGTCACAACCTCTCTCTGCCTCAGTTTCCTCATCTGTTGAGTGAGGACAACAAGACCAACTATCTCCCAGGGTTTTTGTGAGTGTAAAGTGATATATTTATAAAGCACTTTTCAAACCTTAAAATGCTATACAAATGCTGGCTGCTATTAGTATTATTATGAGCAAACCAGGCTGCAAGAAATGAAGTGACTTACCTAAGGTGGTGACCTAGCTAGCAAGTGGCAGAGATATGTTTGATCCCAAGTCTTTTGCAAATAAGTGGGTTTTTAAAAATATTTTTCTAATAGGTTTTTGATTGGCATTAAGCAGTCTTTCCCCCCCTCATAGGTTATTACTCTTCAATCTCTTACTGTTAGCTATTGCTGAAGGGTTGTTCATGAAGAACAGGGAAATATTTGACAAATTAAATCTTAAGTACCTACACTGGGCTGCTGGCCACTGGGCAGATAGGAACAGAAAATGACACAGTCCCTGCCCCTAAGAATTTGTATGTTCTGGGGAAGGAGCTGTAAATTCTAGATTGGGGAGGGGAGGGAGAATAGTAGACAGAATAATACAAAGTAAGGCATAATAAGGAGAGAGAAGTAAAATGCTCTAAGAAAATTTGAGGGAGGTAGAGCTTCACTTAGGGCTTTCAGGGAAGGCTGAGAAGTAGCACCTGACCTGAGCCTTCAGACTATGCGGTTATTGGGAGGTAAAGAAAAGAGAGTGCATTGCAGGCACTAGGATGGCCTAGGATGACCTGAATCCCTAGGATCAAAGTTCAGGAAATAGGAATGCCAACAGGGGAAATTAATACCAAATGGGGAGAAAGAAGCCTATGCCAATGCTGTCTACCAACATAGATGTTTTATTCCTTAGAGTTGCCCACAAAATCTATCCATGAGAATGTTGGTCCACAGCAAAGCCTGAAGGACTGGAGCATGTGGCCATCCACTATATAATGTAAAGATTGATAAGCAAAATCCTTTTGCAAGACTTTCACAACAGTTGAGAAACTCCACACAAGCCAGGGGTGGCAGGTGTGGTACATGGGAAGACAAGTGATTTACAGTTAGAATCAGTAAGCATTTATTTAGTGCCTACAATTCTCCAACCATTCCAGACACAGAGAATAGTCGTCAGTATAAGGGCTTGCATATTTTGTGGCATGTTGGAAAGATCACTAGTTTGGAGTTACAGCACTGGCTCTACTACTTATTAGTTGTGTGACCTTAGACAAGTCATATAACTTCTCTAGTCTTCTGTTTCCTCATCTATAAAATAGCAATTTGTGCTTGGTGATCTCTAGGAGCCTATGGGGGTCATGCCAATTGAGATCAATGTGAAATACTATGGTCATTTCAATAACAGTTCTTCAATCACATCTTAGTTTTTCCCTGGAATTTAAGCAGATTGGAAGTATGTTTGTGTGAATGTTTTTCTGTTAGTAGTACCTTAAATTTTCTTCCCAGGACTCACATTCAGCGTTTTATTTATTGCCACAGATTGAATTTAGATGCTGAGTAATGTAAAATTATTTCGAAAAATCTTTGCAGTACAGCATTGGTTTATTCACATCGATGGATTGCGGAATTCATTCACATCGTGGCAGATCTGAAATTTCAGTCAAACTGTATTTGTAGGGGCAGCTAGGTGGTCCAGCTCTGGAGTCAGGAGGACCTGACTTCAAATCCGACCTCAGACACTTAAGACAAAACTAGCTTTGTGACCTTGGGCAAGTCACAACCCCAATTGCCATACCTTCCCCCCTCCAAAAAGCAAAAAGAAAAATCTAAAACAAAATTATTTGTAATTCAGGGTCCCAAGTTCAAGTCCCAAACTTTTCCAAGAATGTTGCCCCCATACAAGCCACTTCACTTCCCTGGGTATCAGTTTTCTAATCAATCTCTCTGCTCATCTTTGTATCTATCTTCCTAGCTACAGACTATCAATTTGCCCATGTTATCTATTTGTCTACCTATTTATTTATCTCTATCATCTACCCATACATCCATCTCTCTCTAACTTTCCTTTCATCTCTAACATCTATGAAGCCATGATCATGTGACATGCCATAACATCATGATGTCCATTAGTCTCATCCTGAATTACATAGGGTTTCAAAGCCCCTCATATTCTGCCCCCAAGGTATTCTGTCCTCCGTTACCAGTGGTTGTCTTACTATGACCCAGACAAGAAATTTCATCTCCCAATTCCAGGCATTTTCAGTGGCTGTTCCCCATGTCTGGCATACTCTCCTTATCTCTTCCTTAGTGACATCCCTAGCTTCTTTCAAGTCTTAGCTAAAATCCTCCCTTCTACAGAAAGCTTTTCCTTTTCTCCCTTAATTTTAGTGATTTCCTTCAGGGGATTATTTCATATTTAACTTATTCATTCTTATATTGTTTCTATTTTTTTCATTTTTGTATTCATTTATCACATTTATATTTATAGCCTCTGTACATTTTTGGCTATGTTTTCTCCTCTATTAGATTGTGAGGTCCTTGAGGGCAGGGGCTGTCATTTGCCCTTCTTGGCAAAGGAACAGTGTTCAGGATGGTGTCTGGGACATAGACCTTTAATAAATGTTTATTGATTGACTGAAATAGGCATTTATGTGATGTATGCAAGGCATCAAACTGAAATTATAGATCTTTGAAAGACTTTTGCTTTGCTTCAGACTGTCATTTTATTTTCCAGTTAACAAGTATTCTCCTGAGACTTAAAAAAAAAAAAAAAAGAAAAAGCAGGAGTCCTGCTCTGTCTTCAAGGCTTTTCCCTTTCCATCTTCTCTCTATACTTGCACATACTGTTGGTTAGTCATTTTCTATCCTGTCTGACTCTTTGTAACCCTATGTGGGGTTTTCTTGGCAAAGATACTGGACTGATTTGCCATTTCCTTCTCCAGCTCATTTGACAGACTAGGAAACTGAGGCAAACAGATTTAAGTGACTTGCCTAGTCACTTACCTAGTCAGCTACTCAGTGTCTGAGGTTGAATTTGAACTCTGGTCTTGACGCCAGACTGGGACTCTTATCTACTGAGACACCTAGCCTAGTACATACTTAATAAATATTTATCACTGACTTTTGCATTTCTCCCATTCTGTTGATTCCTTAGTTACTACACTGTTCTGCTCTCGTTCGTTCCCTTTCTTAGACCAAAGCCAAAGACCGGGTTAGGTCAGGACAAAAAATGCTTTGTTTCCTACATCTGTCCTTCCCCCCTTGTTGCTTCATCCCCGACCTGCTCCAGCAGCATCCCAGTTACTGTTTTCTCCCCCTCCCACCTTAATCTTCCTTCTGCTCCTCTTCTCCTAGGCTGTCCTGCCATAATTTCAGTTAGGAAATGTAGTTCTGCCTTTTGCATCTGGGGAGAGGGAGGCTCAGAAAGATTAAGTTACCTTTCCATGGTTACATTGTTATCCCAAGTTGAGGGAGCTCAGAAACCCTCCAGCTGAAACCATACCTGAGCAAGTATTTTCCTCTTGAAAAGAAGGGTCAGATTCCAAAAAGGCTGGGAATCACTGTCCTGGCCAATAATGAAAATAATGATGTGATGCTGTCATTTATATGGCGCTTTATATATGTTATCTAATATGTCCCTGGATTCCTTCTAAGTCCCAGCTGAAATCCCACCTTTTACAGGAAGCCATCCCCAGTCTCTCCTAATTCTGGTGTCTTTTTTCTTTTTGATTATTTCCTATTTATCCTATCTATAGCTTGATGTGTGTGTGTGTATGTGTATGTGTGTGTGTGTGTGTTTGCACATTATTTCTCCCATTAGACTGTAAGCTCTTCGAGGACAGGGTCTGTCTTTTTCCTCTTTTTTTTGATCCCCAGCCCTTAGCACATAGTAGGCACATAATAAATGTTTATTGAATTGAAATCTAATAGGATGAAAAAAATAAGCCCATGAGAGAATGGTGAGGGACAGTAGGAGCACCTTTCAGGGATATAAAAAAAAAAGTCATTTTTCTTTGAGCGCAAAGCTGATTTGAAGAGGATAAGGTGTAGGCAGTAAGGTGTTTCTACCACTAGAGGGCAATAGTGTACAATGAGCCCGAAAAGCCTGGGCTCTGGGTGAGGGGCAGTTCCTGCCCAAGGAAGGAGATAGGGCAAAGGTTCACTTCGGCCGCCTCGTTCTAACCCTGGATGGATCACTGTGAAGTTCAGCCATGTCCATTGGCTCCCCAGGGATGTCCTGGGCATTTATCTCACTGTAACTGGGGAAGCCCACACCACTCAAGGGCAGTTTTGTTGGGACAAGGATCTGTTTAATTTAAAGGTCTCACCGCCCCGCCCCCGCAGTAAGAATGGCCATGACTCACATGTAAAGAGGAGCATTATCTCTGCTCTGCTCAGAGAGATTAACTTGCTTTAGGTTAACCCACAAGTGTCAGAGGAGGAATTGGAACCCAGGACCCTCTGACTCTCCTCTATGTCTTGCTAACTAAATAGTGCAGATTTTTAAAAGGAATAAGATGAAATGAGAACTAAACTACCTGCGTGAGTGGGTTGTGGTGAGGAAAGTGCTTTGTAAAACTTGAGGAGAGGGACTGGACCTGGGATTTCATTGGGAGAGGGAACTCCCAGGTAAGGAAACTCCCCTCACTAATGTAGGTCAGCACCTCGATTGCAGTTGATGTTAGGGTGTTTCCTATAGCACTGAGATTAATTGATTTGTCCAAGGTCACACAGTCAGTATGTATCAAAGGTAGAATTTAAGTCTGGGCTTCCTGGCTTTGAGGAAAGCTTTGTTACCACCTCTCATGTAATAACTCAGTACAATAGCTAAGGCACTGGCCCTGGAGTTAAAACCCAGCTTCAGACACTAGCTGTGTGACACTGAACAAATCACTTAACCTCTGTGCCTCAGTTTCCCCATCTGTAAATTGGGGATAACCATACTGACCTCTCAGTATTGGTGAGGATCAAATGAAATAACATGTTTAAAAGTGACCAAATAAATGCTAGCTCTTGTTATTATAAAAGTGCTGTGTGAATGTGATTTGCCATAAATAAATTTTATCAGGAAAAGACAGGCCATCTTCCAGAACAAAGAGGACAATAGTGATGGAACATTGGGTGATAAAAATATAATTCCTCTAAGGCAAGGGTGGGGAACTTACACATTTGAGGACTTAGAGGGCCCGCATGTGGCCTCGAGACCACAGGTTCCCCACTCCTGCTGTAATGCATCAGAGGATGCCTCTGCAAATATCAGTCTCAAATTTTTAACTTTACTCATATATAGACTGACTAAAGGTGTAAACTATTCTATATGACAGGTGCGTCATGGGGAATTGTGCATATTGAATTTTAAAATTTTATCAATTGCATTTTAAATGCAAATGTAGTAGGAATGTAGCATGGCATAATGGAAATAGTATGAGGCTTTGAAGTCAGGAGACCCAGATTCAAATCCTGACCCTGCCAGTGATTTGTATCACTTCTGGCAGATCCTTTGGCCCCTCTGGGCCTCGGTTTCCATATATGTAAAATGGGAAAGTCAGACTAGATAATCTCCAACATTTATTCATACATTTATTTATTTATTTATTTTTGCATTTTGGAGGGCAATTGGGATTAAGTGACTTGCCCAAAGTCACACAGCTAGTTTTTGTGTTAGTGTCTGATGCCAGATTTGAACTCAGGTCCTCCTGACTCGAGGGCCCGGTCTCTATTCACTGTGCCACCTAACCACCCCCGACATTTATTTCTTTATCTCTAAGATTCTGTGGTTCAGAATTGTGGTGAGGAAAAACTGTTATGCTTCCTTCTATAGGAATAACCCCCTCTCCTCACCCCAATGCCTCCTCTACCAACTCTCTCTTTTGTAAATTTGGATACTTGTGGATTGAGTTTTCCTAGAAAGCAGCATACATATACATGCAAATATGTGCTCCTAGAACTTGTTCCTAACCTCATATCTACAGTTTGATTGCTTTCTGAGTCTTTTTTCACTGTGAAAATTTTAGGTTGGCAGTCTCAACTGGCTTTGGAATATACTGGAGGAAAAGTCCAGGACCCTCATTTACATAGAACTTTTACATACAGCATATCCCCAAAATCTTAGTACAGTTTGAAGCTTTTTAGCTTAGATTCTATCAGAGCTTCTGGTAAGCTGGTAAAGTTTCAAACTGCACCAAAACTTCTGGGACAACCATAACCCTAACTCATTTGTTTTTCAAAAACAGCCCTAGTAGGGGCAGCTAGGTGGCACAGCCCTGAAGTCAGGAGGACCTGAGTTCAAATTTGGCCTCAAACACTTAATACTTACTAGCTGTGTGACCTTGGGCAAGTCACTAAACCCCAATTACTTTCCCTTCCCCCCTCCAAAAGCAAAAAAAAAAAAAAAAAGCAACCCCCCAGTAAGTGGAGCAGCTCCATCCTCCCAGTCCGTCATCCCAGATTCCTCACCATTTCTCAGCCACCATATCTGATCTATGGCCCATCAATGCTGTCTTTCAGCATCTATACCCCCTTCTCTCCTCTGATACTGCCACCACTGTGGTACAGACTCTCAGCTCTTGTGGGCTATTGCAAAAGCCTCCTGGTTGGTCTGCCTGCCACAAGTCTTACCCCAGTCCAGTCCCTTCAGCTGCCAAAGTGATTTTCCTTAAGTACAATCCAGCAATGTCACTCCCACGCTCAATACACTTCTGTGGCTCCCTGCCATTTCCAGGATCAATTAGAAAATCCTATTTGGCCTTCAAAGCCCTTTGAAACCTGCTGCACACACACACACACACACACACACACACAACCAGTCTTCTTAGACCTTATACCCCACCCCCCATATACTCTGTGATTCAGGATACTCACCTCCTTGCTGTTCCTTAAATAAGACCCTCTACCTCTCAGCTCACAGCTTTTTCATAGGTTGTTCCCCATGCCTAGAATGCTCTTTCCTTCACACAGAGGACAGCTAGACTGTGCAGTGGATGAAGTGCTGGGCTTGGGTTCAGGGAGACCTCAGTTTGAATCTGACTTCAGATCCTTACTAGCTGTGTGACCCTGGGCAAGTCACTTAACTTCTGTCTGCCTCAGTTTTCCCCCTCTGTTAAACTGGGATAATTAAGTCACCTGCTTCCCAAGGTTGTCTTGAGAATCAAATAAGATCATACTTGTAAAGCTCTTAGTACAGTGCCTGGCACATAGGAAGCACTACCATATAAATATTAGCTATTATTGTCAAGTGTTCTCCCCATTCTATCGATGAATACTCACCTGAAGCTCAAAAGTGAACATGTCAGATCTGAAATTTGAGCTTGACTCTTTCTGGCTCCAGGGACAGTGTTCTTTCTTTTATTCCACACCAAATAAAGAATCTACTTTTCCTTCCTTTAGAACTGGACTAAGCATCTTTTCCCTGAGCTTTTCCCTTCTCTTTAATAATTAGAGGACTGGACTGAGTGCATCTCTGATCTCTGATCCCTTCCAGTTTGTTTAAAGGAACTCAAAATGTTCAGCTTTGAGAAGAGAAGCCTGAGTGGACTTTCTGTTCCCAGGTATTTGAAAGGCTGTCAGAGGGTAAAAGGGGTTGGTCTTGTTCTGCCTGACCTCAGAGTTGGGTAGACGTGTCAGGGGCAGATTCAGCTGGATATGAGTAGCTTTTCTTTAAAATCATAGTTGCATAATAGAATCCCTCTTCTATCTTTTTTCTTCTTTTTGGAGGACAATTGGGGTTAAGTAACTTGCCCAAGGTCACATAGCTAGTTTTTTGTGTTAAGTGTCTTAGGCCAGATTTGAACTGTCTTGTCAGACTCTTCAAGACCCCTTTCGGGGTTTTCTTGGGAAAAATTCTGGAGTAGTTTACAACATTCCACTGTGCCATCATTAATAAATATTTGCTGAATGAAAGAGGGGGTAATAGTGGTCTGTGACTGAAACAGAATCTCTTGAAAAGCAAAGAAGGAAATGTCACCTCGGCCCCTCTGGCAGGGTCTTCATGCTGGCATAGGCCATTGGTAATCATAGTGGTGACTGACTGATCTAATTTTTCCCTGTAAAACCAAGAGAGCAGAAACATGGAGAAATGGGCACCAATGACCTCTCTTAGGATCCCTTAGAGTCTTCTGATATATATAACCATCTTAGCCTTTCCCTAAAGAAAAAGTAGCTTCATAGAAACACAGGATCTCAGGGCTCTGAGGACCTCACAGACCATCCATCCAACCTATTCATGAACAGGAAATAGTTTCTATAACATTGCCTGACAAATGTTTGAGGATGTTCTGCTGGAGGACCTCAATCCTAGGTGAACCTATTGCCTCCTGAGGCAGCATGGTCTATTTTGACTAGGGAGCTGGTATAATGTACAGGGCAACAGACTGGAAGTCAGGAGGTGGAAGATTCAACCATCATCTCAACTATCAAAGTGGGTATGGACAAGTTACCTTGGTATAGTCATGTGCTACAGTTCCAAGCAGAAAAAGACAAATTCAGAACTCTAACTCTAACTTAATCTATAAAATGGGTAACTGTCTTACTCAACAGAGTTGTGAGGTTGGGGATGGGGAAAGAGTTTCGCAAAGCCTAAAGTACTACAGTAACATTACTATTGTTGTTACTATAACTCAGATTATAATGTGATAGTATAAAGAGGTAGGAAGCTAGGTGGCATGGAGGATAGAGCATTGGGCTTGGTGTCAGGAAGGCTCATCTTCATGAGTTCAAATCCAGCCTAGCTATGTTACCCTATGCAAGTGACTTAACCCAGTTTGTCTCAGTTTCCTCATCTATAAAATGAACTGGAGAAGGTAATGGTAAACCAGTCTAGTATCTCTGTCAAGAAAACCCCAAGGGAGTCACGAAGAGTGAGACATGACTGAAAAATCACTGAACAATATCATGCTATGCTAGGCACCGGACCAGACACTTTTATGCAAAGAAAAACCCAGAGCAGCCCCTGCCCTTAGGAGCGAACATTTTATTGGCTGAACAGTCATCCTACAGCCCCCCTCTGAAGCTGTTTCTTGCTGATGGCTCTAGGGGTTCACAGGGAACTTGCCCCATGGCCAGTAGAAGGCACTGCTGGTGTTTTGGTTTCTTCCACACCTTTTACAGACCATGGATCAGGTTTCTATTATCTTCCCCTTTGACCACATTGAAAAAATAGTCATTTCCACCCCAGTGGCCTTTCTTAGTTCTGGTGGCACCACTGAATTCCCAGCCCCTTTCTTTCCTCTGAGCTGAACTGACAACAGTGCGGGTGGAGGGAGGAAATCAAGTAATCAAGGAACACCATGTGCCTTATAAATTGGAGAGGGGGAAAGAAGGAAGATCTGCCAAGTGGAAAAATACTAAACACTTGGAATGTTTCATTTCAAGATTCTGAGAAATCTCTTCCTGGAGGGGCCAGATAAATAGATCTGGGTCTCCTCTCTATCATTTTCCTTTGTACCACAATTGGAAAAGACAGCATGACATAATGGAAGGGTTGCTGGAGTTGGAATCAGAAGGCCTGGGGCCAGGGCTACCACTGCTATTTACTAGCTGTGGGAACAGGGCCAGGTCACTTAGCCTCATAGGACCTCAGTTTCCTTATCTGCAATATGGGAGGTAGACTGTACCATCTCTGAATCTGTAAGCCTTTGATTAGCAGTTAGCTAATTTGCCAGTGTTTACAAACCAGTCTGATTCTTGAATTGCAGAGATCACACACACACTCCCCTTCCTGCAGAAAACCTTCCCCAGATCCCCAGAGGGATGAATAAACCAAACAGGTGGTCATTTCAAGAAAATATCCCTGAGTTGTTCTGGGGTTCCTTCCTTTGGAGCTCATTGCTCTGACATGAGGCCATCTGTGCCTGGAAATCCTCTCCATCTGAAGCAGCTAAAAGGTGATAAGATTAAGACTAGGTTCTCCCATTCAATCCAATACAGCAAACATCAACTTCCTGGTATGTACAAGGCCCTGAGCTGCAGCTGAAGATTCTAAGAAGAAAGGAAGCAAGCATTTATTAAGCTAATTTTAAATGCCTACTATGTGCCAGGTGCTTTACAAATATCTCATTTGAACCTCATAACAACCCTGGGAGGGAAGTGCTATTGTGATCCTCTTTTTTATAGCTGAGGAAACTGAGGCAGGAAGAGGTTAAGCGATTTACCCAGGGTCACACAGTTAGTGTTGGAGGCCAAATTTGAACTCAGATCTTCCTGAACCCTGCACTTTATCCACTGAACCACCTACTTACCTCTAAGCAACCTTGCTTACTGAAACAAAATAAAAATAACTCCTACCTTTGAGTTTTTTTTTTACATTCTACTGAGGGAATGCCACATTAAAGTATGTATGGGATAATTTGAAAGAATCTGGGGGAGCAAGAAAGGTTTCCTGAGATGGTGCATGAATTTATCTAATATGGGACAGTTGTTTGTTTTTTTTTTTGTTTTTTTACAAAAGAACTGATTCTAGAACTGAGTTCAAACTCTACCTCTGATCCTTGTTACCTGTGTGACCCTGGGCAAATCACTAGGCATCAGTTTCTTCATCTGTAAAAATAAGAACATTGGATAAGATGGTCTCTGAAAGTCCCTTTGCCCTCTAAATCGAATTTGAAGAGGTGAAGCTTAGGATGGAATATCTTGCAGGTATGAGGACAGTTATATGCACAAGGGCATGGAGTCTGGAGGTAGACTATCCTCTCTAAGGAAAAGGCACCAGGCCAGTTTCACAGAAATACAGAGAGTGTAAGTGGAGTAACGTCTAGTAAACCTGGAAATGGAGACTGGCCCCATATCGGGAAAGGATCTAGGTGTCAAACAAGCTGAGAAGTTGATATTTTCTCTAGAGACAATAGGGAACCATGGGAAGCTTTTGAGCAAGGGCTTCACCTGGTCACATCTGAGCTTCCTTGATTCTGCTGGACAGGGGAAGGAGCTTAGGGAAGGCCAGTCAGTATCAGGTTGCAAGTTAGACTTGCCAATTCCCTCTTGTTTACCCAACAAACATTTACTGAGCACCCACTGTTCTATGGGCACTGGAAATACAAAGTCAAAAAACAAATATCTGTTGCCTTCAGGGAGTTTACATTCTGTTTGTGGAAAATAAAGTTACTCATTTAGTCAATATAAAAGATTTTCAAAGTAAATACTAATTAATTTTTTTTGGAAGGATGTCTTTCCTAACTTGGAGGATTAGAAAAGACTTCTTAAAAGTGGCGCTTAACCCAAACTTTGAAGGAAGCTGATGGTTATCACAAGAGAGAATGTATTCCTGGCCTGAGGAGCCAGAAAGAGGTGGCCTGTGCAAAGCTCTCTTTGACCAGGTATGGCCAGCTGGTTAGCTTCACTGGACGCACCTCCTAGACGTGGCTGGATCTATATTTTAGATATTTGGTAACTGAGTGTAGAATAGATGAGTAATGAGGAGAGATCTGAGGCAGGAAATCAATCCATCAATGCACAGAATTTATTAAACACTGACTATGTTCAGGCACTGAGGTGCTGAGAATGTAAATACGGAGTGGCTATTGCAGCAGACCAGGTGAGAGGAAATTGGGGCCAGAACTTTCCAGATACCTCCTTGCTCATCCATTGACTCTTGAGACATCCTCCTCCTATCCCTTTCACCTGAAACTTGGACTCCATCTCGGAGGCCTCTCACTCTGACAGATGAGCTTTTAGTGTGTCTTGCTGAGGCCTAAGCCTCTATGCCACTGTGTGGTCATCTCCTTACCAGGATCCCTTGATAGTCCCTCACCCCTTTCCATACTCCTTTATGTATCTTCTTCTCCCATTAGAATGTAGGTCCTGCCAATAATAGTGGCATTTGCCCATAATCCTTGCTATGGGGAAGGATGGAGCTGGCAGATCCCTTGAGCCAGGAGTTCCGAACTGAAGTTGAGCTAATGGTTATGTTGTTGCCTACTCTAAGCCTGGCACCAAGGTATGAATCCTCAAGAGAGGACAACCACCAGGCTGCCCGAGGAGGCTCAGATTGGAAACAGCAGGTCAAAGCTTCCATGGAAATCAGCAGTGGGATCCCTGTACTTCTAGCTTGGAAAAAAAGGAAGGAAGGAAGGAAGGAAGGAAGGAAGGAAGGGAAGGAAGGAAGGAAGGAAGGAAGGAAGGAAGGAAGGAAGGAAGAAGGAAGGAAGGAAGGAAGGAAGGAAGGAAGGAAGGAAGGAAGGAAGGAAGGAAGGAAGGAAGGAAGGAAGGAAGAAAACTCTTTGAGGGCAGGAACAGTCTTGCTTACTTATATTTGTATCCCTGGTCCTTAGCACAGTGGTTGGCACATAGTAAGTCTAAGTAAAATCCTTTATCTATCTATCTGAACTAGGATGGTGGTCATGAGAATGGAAAAAAAGGGTTTATGGGTTCAAGAGATACCATACAAGTAGAAACAGGGAAGAAGTCAAACATGACCTTCAAGTTGTGAACCTGGACAATGAAAAGGATGCTTACTTATGTCCTTGACAGAAATGGGAGAGTTAGGAGGAAGAATGAGTGTTTGGAGTTCTGTTTTGGACATGCTGAGCCTGATTTGACTCTAGACATCCAGTTGGAAATGATCCATAGACATTTGGTAATGTGGGACAGGAAGTGGGCAGAGAGAGCAGGGCTACCTGGGAATCACCTTCGCTTGACCTTCACATGCCCTCAAGCATGTGAATCCTGTCATCTCTCCTGTCTTACCTGACCCAGCTCCCAGAAGAAACCCTACAAACTCCTTACCTCCGAGTTTTACTCCTCAGTCACTTCTCAGTTCATTCTAATCTGGCTTCTCTTCCTACCACTAAGCCACTTTCTCCGAAGTCACCATCAATCCTCTTTGCTGCTAAATCCAGTGGCCTTTTTTCAGTCCTCACTCTTTGCCTCTTTGCAGCATTGTACACTGTTGCCTGACCCTCTCTTCTGGCTACTCCTTTCTCTCTGGATTTCTTTTGGACGTTCCTCAGTTGTCCTTGTCTTCCTCCCTGTCATACTTCAGCATGGGTGTGTCCCTCTTCCTGGGTATACCCCAGGACTCTGCTCTATCTCTCTTCATCTCACCATGCATGGTCTCAGGGATCTCCTCAGCTCCCATGGATCGAATAACTCCTAAATCTATGTGTGCACATGTCATCTCTCCCTGGAGCCCCAGCATCGTATCTCTGAATATCACATCTCTACATCTCCAAAAGGCATATCAACTCAACTCATCCAAAACAGAACATTTTGCTTCTCTCCCTTCCTTTGGTTTCCCACCCTAGCTATTTCTGCTGGCTCTCTGATCCTGATAATCAGACAACAAACACCTATAGAAGGCACTAAGCTTGAGACCTGGGGAGATGCAAAGGCCACTGCCCTCCTGAGGTTAAGTGGGTGGAGACAGGGTATTTATTCACCCAGGAGGAGAAGATCTGATTTGTTTAAGGGTGACTTTGTTGAAAGGCTCAACTTTTAATAGTTCAAGGAATCCCAACAAAGGTGTCCAGGCCGCTCTGTTAGCAGAGTTAAGTTGCATTTCATGCCAAGCATAATAGAATGGGAACACAGCTTTAGAGTTGGAAGGGACCTTAGTAGCTATAGAGTCCACACCTTCCCACCACCCCACCCCCATTATCTCAGAGAGAAAATTGAGGTCCCGAGAAACAAGTAACTGGCAGAGTTGAGATTTGAACTCAGGTAGGTCCTCTTGCTCCAAATCCAGGGCCCCTTCCACTCTCCCACACACCTCTGGTTTCCCAGCAACTCTGGGAGGTAAGTAGTGCAAATATGATTAACCCCATTTCACAGATGAGGAGCCCAAGGCTCCGGTTGGTTAAGCAGTGTGCCCACCGTAAGCTATTAACTAGTAAATGTCACTGGGGAGAACAGAACAGAGTTCTCTTGATTCTTTGGAGAACGTCACTTATAGCTAATAGTTAACATTTATATAGCACTTAGTGCTGGGCCCTGTGCTAAACACTTTACAAATATGATCTCATTTGAAATTCACAACAACTGGGGAGTGGGTGCTGTTATTATCCCCATTTTAAAGCTGAGGAAACTGAGGCAAAGGTTAGTGACTTGCCCAGGGTCATATAACTCATTTGATCTTCACAACAAACCTGGGGGGAAAGTGATATTGTTATGCACATTTTACACATGAGGAAACTCAGGTAAACAGAAGTTAGTTGTTGACTTACTCAGAGTCAGCTACAAAGTGTCTGAGGCTGGATTTGACTGCAGATCTTCCTGACTTCCAAGTGCTCTATGTACTATGATGCCCCCTAGCCACTAAATCATACTTAAGGGTCCCTGTGGGTCACAGATTAATTCAGAAAACCACATACTAACATTATCTGTGTTCTGTTGTACTTTCCTTTATTTTTTATCTCCCAATTACTAATTATATTATGTTATGTTATATGTTATTACATTACATTATATCATATCATATCACATTACATTATATCATCTTATATCACATCATATCACATCTCATGACAATATGTGATATGATATATTAATTATATTATATGATATTAGTTATATTATATGATATTAATTATATGATATTACATTATAATATCATATATCACACATACATCATATCATATCATATCATTTATTTCCCAATTACATTTTAGTCTGGTTCCCTCCACACTCATGGGTTTGGAGGGCTGCATGTGGCCCAAGAGACACTGACATCTCTGTACTAGGGGATATATTGTTAGGTCTAGAATTCAATTAAATTCAATGCACATTCTATTAAGCACCTACTATGTGCCAGGCAGAAGTGAAGTTAAAATGTATCTGTTACAATAGTACTGTGTCCTCTCATCAGAAAACTAGCTGGTCCCTTAGAAGCCCTCGCAACTGGGTCCAGAGAGCATGGAATGCAGTACAGGTGAATGTGAGGTTTGGCTGAGGGGGCAGAGAAGGGTTGACAAGGTGCAGGGAATGATGCCTGGCTGTGTAGCTGGCAGGTGGCCTGAGGGCCCCCAAAGAAGATGAGAGGACTGCTGAAAAAAGGGAGAGGTCTCAATCCTGAAGGCAGCCTCTGCAAGCTGACCAAGCCCAGCCTCTCAGGCTATATTTGAACTTTTTCCATAGTCACAACTCATCAACCCACATTAAAGGCACTTCAATTAGCCAATATTTTCTTTAAAAACAACAACAACAACAAACCCACGTCTTCCTTCCCTGGCTAAGTAAGTACTGTCATTTAATTTCCTGTCAATTGCCGAGAAAGCAGCAATTAGGGAAACAGTAATCAAGGGCAGAAGAGG
This sequence comes from Gymnobelideus leadbeateri, assembly GCA_011680675.1. Taxonomy (NCBI): domain Eukaryota; kingdom Metazoa; phylum Chordata; class Mammalia; order Diprotodontia; family Petauridae; genus Gymnobelideus; species Gymnobelideus leadbeateri. Next base: position 45,023 of record WOXC01006972.1, on the reverse strand, counting down.
AGCTGAGAGGGAGGCCCAGGCTTCAGCATCCTCCCTCCTGCTGAAGGGGTCTATGATTGGCTCGTGCCACCTGTGTAGAGAAGCGAAGCCTTCCCAGCAGAGATTCAATGGAGGCTGCATTAACTGTAGCTCACATTTAGATGGGCTTCAAAATGGATCAAAGACCTTCCTGACAGGGAGAGAATTCGAGGAGAATTATCCTTAGGTTCCAGTAATAACAAAAATGACCAACACCAATAAGGGCTACGACGTCTAAAAAAGGGCTTTAGGTACATTACCAAAATCCTCATTGTCCTAGGCAACTTCCAAAGGCTATTCTTTTCAGAGAGGATGCTGACCTGTATTGGTAGAGAGAGTTTCCTCACCTGGGTGTTCCCTTATACCAATTAAATCACAAATACAGCCCCTGTCCTAGATCTCATTTGACCCTCACAGCAACTCTGTGAAACAGGCCCTTTAGACATTTTATAGATGGGAAGCTGAGGCTCTGAGAAGTTGGTTTATCCCAAGGATCCTAAGCTAGTAAGTACCTAAGTCAGGATTCAAAACAAAGTCTTCTGATTCCAGCTCTCCCCTAACAGGATGCCATTTGTCTTGATTGGTTAAACGATTCTGACCTCTCTGAAGGTCACTCCTGAAAGACTTTGCTAGGGAGAGGACCTACCTGAGTTCAAATCTCAACTCTGCCAGTTACTTGTTTCTTGGGATATATATATATGTCATATAATATTGATTGACTACTGGGCCAAGATTATAAGGCTCCAGTGGCCCTTTGTGTGTGCTCTCCTTTCTCCCAAGGGACTTGAACTTTATACCCCACCCCCTGTCACTGCATACTCATATCCAAATGCATGTGGTACCTTATCCCCTTATCCATTTCATTGGGAGATTTAGTTCAGATGCAGCCTCTGACAATTACTAGCTGTGTGATCCTGGACAAGTCACTTAGTCCGGCTGTGCCTCAGTTTCCCCAGCTTTAAAATGGAGATAAGAACAGCACCTTTCTCCCAGGGTTGTTCTAAGTTTCAAATGAGATAGCATGTAAAAATGCTTTACAAATCTTAAAGCTCTATATAAATGCTACCATTCTCCTCACTATTCTTTTTCTTTTCATCCTTCTCTTCCTTCAAGGCTCAGCTTAAATGCCACCTCTTCTGAGAAGTCTTCCCTGATTTCTCCAGTGGTTAGTGTACCCTCCTTCCTCAAATTATCTTGCATTTACTTTTAAGGACATTTATCTTCCTGTTCCCTAACCCCTTATCTTTTATTTACTTGTGAATAGGTGTATCTTCCTGTCCTCCCCCATTCTCTCCATCCCTCCTTAAGCTTCCATAGGCCAGGGAACCACCTCATTTTTGTCTCTGTATTCATGGCACCTAGCATAATATCTTACTCCCCACAGGTAATAATGACTGGTTGTTGAATGAATGAAATTGTACATCGAAGTCAAACTTGTCTATTCTCTCCAATTAATGAGGCTTTCCCTGGAGCGTTCCTCGAATGCCTCCATGTAGTTTGGAGTTGACCCCTGAATTCTCAGGCCAGCAAGAGCCCAAGCACTTGCAGATTCTGCAAAGGCAGAAAGGCTTCAAATATGATGCCAGTGACAGATCATGTTGCCTGATGATCAGCCTGGCCAAGAGCAGAGAAACTTATCAACAGAAAGCTAGCCACCGCATGATGGTTCTTTTTTGGACAAAGAAACTCAGAAACAACCTAGTAAGTCTTTGTGGTTTGGTAGGCAAGATCCACACCAAAGAAATCAGATGTTTAAAATAATAGTAGAGTAAGGAGGACATTGTCTCTGGAGTCAGAGGATTTGGATTCCAATCCCTCCTTTGACACTACCTATGATTTAGGGCAAATCATTTAACGTCTCTGGACCTTATCTGTAAACTGAGGAGAGTAGACTCATGTTCATTCTAGCCATGAAACTAAATTTTGAAACAGAACCCTCCCAGAACAGGGAAATACCCTACAGACCAAATGATTGCTGAGCTAGGCTAGAGGTCTGGTATGCAAATAGTCTGAATAGGGAAGAATGAATAGACCATGGCTGTCCTCAAGTTCCCAACCAATCTGTCTTCACCGCTTAGCTCAGTAAGGGGGTATTCAAGGGAACCAACTGGATATTCCCCACTGCAGGTTGGCCGAAAGCATTCAGTGAGTTGGGCCTTTGCCACCACCAACAGAAACATCTCTGGGTACTCTGAGGAGGGCAAAGTTGATGCCATCCTCATAAATGAGGGTGATGAGCCCTTGGATATTTAGAAATTAGCATCTCAAGCATTCCAGTCAATAAGCATTTATTAAGTGCGTACCATAAGCCAAGTCCTGTGCTAAGTGTTGAGGATACAAAGAAAGGCAAAAAACCCAGTTCCTGATCTCAAAGACCTTATAATCTAATGGGAGAAATAATATGCAAATGGCTATGTAAAAACAACAGATAAATAGGATAAATCAGAAATAGTCTAGAGAAGGAAGGTACTAGGCATTAAGGGGAACTGGGAGAAGCTTGTTATAAAAGATAGGATTTTATCTGGGATTTTGAATACTCCCCAGAAAGCTCATCACTGGGAAATCTTATTATCCTGCAAAACTGAATTTGCCTGGTATTCATAGCTCATCAAGATCCACTGTTCCTCTGACTAAATCATCTACCTAGAGGGCAAGTTCATGGATTGCAGGGGCTCTATTTTTTTTTTTTTTTTTGGTTTTTGGAGGGCAATTGGGGTTAAGTAACTTGCCCAAAGCCACACAGCTAGGTTTTTATTTGTGTGTGCATTAAGTGTCTGAGGCCGGATCCGAACTTAGGTCCTTCTGACTCCAGGGACGACGCTCTACTCACTGCGCCACCTAGCCACCCCTAGGGGTTCTATTTTAAAGAAGGAGCTCAGTACAGTTTTTCTGCTGCTTTTGGAACTTTCCACAATCCCCCTGACCCCAATCCCTCTCCCTCCTCTAATGAGTACTTCTTCCCCCTTACCTTTGTTATCTCCCATATTAGACTGTAAGCTCCTTGAAGTCAGGGACTGTCTTTGTTTTCATTTGTATTTATATCCTCAATATCTAACATACTGCTTGGCACATCATAGGTCCTTAATATTTATTAATCTATTGACTGACTTGAAGGAAGTCAGAGAAACCAAGAGTCAGGGATGAGGAGGAAGAAAGATCCAAGCATGGGCCCAACCACTGAAAATACCGAGAGACAATAGACAGAGATTACAGAACCAGTTTCAAGAGGAGGTGACCAAAGACTTGATGGGGAAATTCTACAGAGGTAATTTGTGCTTCAGGGAAGGGGTCGGAAGAGATGGCTTCCAAAGACCTTTCCCATGTGGAGCTGTTCTGATTCCAAGGTGAGGAAGTATAACTGCTCTGGCCTGGGTGGAGAGAGTGCTTCAAGATAACCTCCCTCCCAGATGGAACTCTGGGAATTCAGCTTCTATGGATTCGAGGGGGATGGAGGTCGGTCGGGTGGATCTGGTCCTTCTAATCCTCTCAATGGTGTGTGAGTTGAAAGGTGATCTTCAGTGTGTCAAGTTCCAAACTTTTGTGACATGGCCATTTGAGAATCTATTTTCTGTACCCAAGTGTTTCCCCCTACTTATGAGAAACAAGGAAAATGTAACGGAAAGATTTTTTTAAAAAAAGGTAATACAATCTCACAACTGGCTTACCATGTGAAAACAATCTAAGGGTTATAATTGACTGCAAACTCAATATGAGTCAGCAGTGTGATGAGACGGCCTGATCTTACGTCTTTTTGTAAGTATTGTGTTCAGAACAAGAGGTGACAGGCCCACTGCATGCCGCCTTGTTTGGATCTCAGTCAGAGCACTCTGGTTATTTCTCAGTGCCATTTCAGAACAGCCTTTGACAGTTGAAGCATGTCCTGAAGAAGTATGATGTAGATATTAAAAAATATGATATGTGAGGGATGGTTTAAGGAACTGGGTGTCTCAGTGTGGTGCTCACTTTTTCCTTTGGAAAGAAGAGAGACATAATACCCCCCTCTTATACAGCAATCTGTCCTCTTTGTGGCTGTCCCTGGGTGGAAGGTGCCTCTAACTGACTGTTGGTTCAATCTACCAATCAGACAATAAACATTTATTAAGGGCCTGCAAGCACCAGGCCACTGCAATAAGGATTAGGGATAAAAAAAATACAAAAATTGAATGAGTCTCTACCTCTCCATGGACCTTACATTCATAGAGAGTAGGGCTGTGCGGTCCTTTGCTGCTGAATTCTATTTCTCTGCTGCTGGTTAGAGGCAGGCAGTGTTTAGCTTGAGAAAAGTAAAAATCCTCGGGATAGAGGACACAAGAGCAAGTGTTGAGCCTTGGAAGGTTTATCATATGGATGATGGATTGGGATCTTTCTGCCTGGCCCTAGAGGGAGAAACCAGGAGCAATGGGTAGATGGTTCAGAGCAGTTCCTTGTAGGAAGAGCTTTCTGTAGGAAGAAGCAGGGCTCTTCATCAGTGGGAAGTAAGCTACATCACTGGAAGCAATCAAGGAGGGTCTACAAGTGACCTGTTATAAGGGATCATTTTAGAGAGGATTCCTGGGTTGGGTGACCTCCGATGGCCCTTCTAGCTCTAAGAGTAGATGAGTCTAGAGGAAAATCTCACAACTGATCAAACTCATCCATCATAGGTAGCTATAATTTTATCCCAGAACTGTCACTGTAATTCAATAAGAAGAAAAACAAGAGATGTGGATGTTCTTTGTATATTGTGAAAACTAAGTATTTCAATGCAAACATTAGCTGGGAGCTGGGAAACTCCTAGAGGATTTTATTGCATTCTCTTATTTCCTCTACACCCAGCCCCCTCTGTCTTCCTGATCAAATCCTGAATATTGACAAATAAGGGTGTAGCTAGCCTTCAGGGGCAGTCCTCATAGCCCTAGCTGAAAGGAGCTCTAGAGTGGTGTGTCCTGGGCACTACTTGTAGGCCTGGCCCTTGGGATACCTGATTTAAAGCCCTCTCTGGCATTTACTTGTTGAGTAAAATTAGGCAGTTTTTAGGGACTATTCTAAGAATTGGCATATTGAGCCAATCCAGTACTCCCACCTAGATTAGTGTTTAATTTCTGAAATAGGTTATATACCAAGGGGCACATTCTGGGAGTGCATGGTGTCTTCCCTGCTGACAACCTCAATAGTTATTGCTATCCAATCAAAACATCCACATTTTCTTTACTTGTCATTCACAAATCTGTCTAAACCTTTTAAGCCTAGTCTTTAGCCTATATGTTTAGTCGTTTCAGTTGTGTCTGATTCTTTGAGACGCCATTTGGGGTTTTCTTGGCAGAGATACTGAAATAGTTTGCCATTTTCTTTGCCAGCTCATTTCACGGATGAGGAAACTGAAGCAAATAGAATTAAGTGACTTGCCCAGGGTCACCTAGTTAGTAATGTCTGAGCTCACATTTGAACTCCTTGAAGAGGAGTCTCCTGACTCCAGGTCCAGTGTTCTGTGCACTATGGTGCCACGTAGCTGCTCCCCATCTGGTTTAGAATGAGCTTATTATTAGCTCAACTGGTGGACTCGGTAATTCTCCAAATATGGAATGCAGACCACTGGTGGATAGCCTATGAATATTTTCTGTAGTCTTATCACTTTTAACATAAATATTCATAGCATGACAATGTCTTTACTTTTACTTCATTTCACATCATTTCCCTGGACTAAATCAGAAGTGTTACAGAAAGATCACACGATTTAGAGTCAAAAGACTTTGGTTCAAATCCCCTTTCTGCCACCTGCTATCTGTGGGACCTTAAGTAAATCACTTCATCTTTCTGACCCTCAGTCCCTTCATCTGTAAAATGTAGGGAATGAGCTAGAGGTTTCCTAAAGTCTTATGGCAACCTTTTAGTAAAAAATGGGTATCACTCCTATACCAGTCCAGTCTTGGATTCCAATCAATCAATAAGCATTAATTAAACAACTGCTATATTATTATTATTTTTATTATTATTTGTTTTCTTGTTGCATCTGGAGAACCCTTCACACACACACACACACACACACACACACACACACACACACACACACACACACAGAATCCTGGGAATAGCTGTATCTGATTCAAGGCAGTGTTCTAGGTTAATGGAGAAAAGGAGACAAAATGGACATAGTTCCCACCCTCAGAGTAGCACTGGGGAGATAACGTGTCCAGGTAGAAGCATGTAAAGAGAAATACAGTGTAATGAGTGGGGGGATGGCTGTAGGAGCTGAGGGAACAGAAAAGACTTCATGTTCTTACTGGCATCTCAGCTGGGCCTGAGGGAAATGAGGTATTCTAAGAGTCAAATGTGATGACGGATGGCAAGCATTCCAGGCATGGAGACAAGCCTGTATAAAAGCATGGATATGGAGAGTTGTTTTTGCTTATTTTTGAGGGAGTGTAAGAAGGAACCGAGTCAGAGCCCCACATTCAGTGAATCCAACCCCAAGGCTTATTGCTGCTGTTGTTTTAAGTCACTTTTCAGTCATGTTCAACTCTCCATGAGCCCTTTGGGGTTTTCTTGGCAGAGATACTGGAGTAGTTTGCCATTTCCTTTACCAGCTCATTTTACAAATGAGGAAACTGAGGCAAACAGGATTAAGCAACTTGCTGAGGGTCACCCATCTAGTAAGTGTCTGAAGTTGGATCTGAACTCAGACTCCAGGCCAGGCACTCTATCCACTATGGCACCACCTAGTCCCCTACCCCCAAGGTTTATTAAGCATGTACAAACACCCAAAAAGGACATGAGAAGACACATACTAAAACAATTCACTGTCATCTGGGCCTCAGTGTTGGTTTGGGTACTAAGAGATGAAGTAGCATACACAACAATTCTAGGAAACCAGAGATAACCAGAACTGCAGACTGATTGTGAGTAGCCCACAGGGAGTTAGGGTTAACACCGTTTTCTTTAATTTTTTAAAAAAAATTAGTTGTTTTTAATGACGTTAGAAACCAAATCAGATGATTACTTCCATGTACAAAGAACAGGAAAAAAGGATTATGTGAGTCTGCAAATTTCTATTATATGCAGCTGCTTTTCTTTTCAGGTACATGTACGTTTTACAGCTAATTTTGATTTGTTGTTCAGTCACATCCAGCCCTTCATGACCCCACTTCTGGGGTTTTCTTGAGTAGTTTGCCGTTTTCTTCTCGAGCTCACTTTATACATGAGGAAACTGAGGCAAACAGGGTTAAGTGACTTGCCCAAGGTCACACAGTTAGTAAGTGCCTGAGGCCAGATTTGAACTTGGATCTTCCTGATGTAAGGCCTTGCACTCTGTTCACTAAGCCAACTCGCTGCCCTCTCCTTCATTACCATTGTTTTATAGCAAGGAGTATAAAGGGAGTTGGAACCCTTTCTGAAAGTACCAATCTAACCCCCAGGCTCTATCTGATACACCAATCCTAAGTAAACGAAATAAGGATGCTCATAGGGGATTGGAGCATTCCTTTTGTGTCTGAGGTAATATTTTAGGGATGACTGCCTCTATTCTCTGGCAGAGCCAGAAAATGTAAAAAGTCGGCAAGACATATGTAGGCCAAGGTGGTGGATTAGAGGCAACCCAGCTGAACTTTCTTAATGTTCCCCTCTAAACAACTTCACAATAATGCCTCAAATCAGGTTTTGAACCAGCAGAGCCAACAAAAGGTCAATATGAGGCATTTTTTTTGGCCCGAGAAAACTTTTGGCCCGAGAAAACTTAGGGCAACAGGAGAAGTTTGTGACACGGGGGTTGCAGTCTGTTGGGTGTCCACACATGCAGTGGCAACAATAGCACCTGAAGCAGCAGCAGCAGTAGATTCAGGAGCTCCCAGCCCAGATACAGGGAGTTAGACCACTGATCAGATTACAGGGAATCCTTTGTTGGCACTGGGTACAACTGGCACTGATTGGCAACTCTATTGCCATATATGGTTCTGGGTCACTCTTCTAGGGTGGAAAGGAGTGCTAGGGGTTGGTCACAAGGGAACAGGGGTTACAGTTCCATGGCAGAGAGGAGTGCTAAAAACGTGTGTCTGTAGGGAAGCAGGGGCCCTTTCTGGGTAAAGACCAGAGTGCACGCCATGAGAGCAGTGACCACATCTTTCCCCAGATCACACCACCTTGGAAGCATGGAAAACTTGTAGATTTGAAAACAGCAGCACAAAAAAGCCTGAAGCTTGGAGTGGTGCCTCGCCACCCCTAGATGAGCAAAGTCCAACATTAATATAAAGTTCACAAAATAGGCTGGAAAAGTGAGCAAGCAACAAACAAAGAATCTGACCATGAAAAGTTACTATAATGGGATAGAAGACCAAGACATAAACTCAAAAGAAGACAACAATGTGAAAACAGCTACAAACAAGACCTCAAAACAATGCTAATTGGATGCAAGCCCAATGAGAATTCCTAGAAGAGTTAAAGAAAGAAATGAGTGGTAGAGGAAAAAGAAATGAAAGTAATGCAATGACAATTATGAAAAAAGAATTAATAGGAGAGGATTTTTGGAAGGTGGTGGAGTAGGTCAGAAAATTCCAAGCTCTCAAGATTTTCCCCCACAAAAGAATTAAAATAGCACCTTAGGGCAAACAAAATGTGGGTGGAGATAAATAAAAATAGGTCTTCCTGGGACAATTTGAGAAGATCAGAAAAAAAAAATCTCAGGACAAGGTTTGGTCCCTGTGAAGAGTAACACCTCCAGGTTCTATTTTAACAACAAGCAGCAAGTCCCAGGGTTAGTTGGTTTGAGAGGCTGCCTTGATCCCAGCCACAGGAACTTTTACCCCTGGGATAGTGAAGGGAGCTGGACATCTGAGCCTGGGAATGTCAAGGGAACATCTGCTGACAAGGAATGCCAGGCCCATCTGTGCTGTGAAGAGTGGCAGGGGCTAGAAAGAACCAGCACATGTCCAGTGAGTGCAGAAGCAGTGAGGCAGAAAGCCCCTGGCTGTAGGCACTTACAGGAGGTTGGAGGTTTGGCTTTGGTTCCAGGCTAGAGGTGAGAAACTGAAGATCTGGGACAAGAAGCACCATTTCCCATATCCCAGGGCTGGAAGTGATTACAAAAATTAAGCTATTATCACAAAAAATGCACAGGAAAAGGAGAAAGAATCAAACCATAGAAAGTTATTATGGGAATAGAGAAGATTGGGGTTTATCTTCAGAGGAGAATATTGAAGTAAAGAAACCCCCCCAAGGTGCCCATCAATTGGGGAGTGGCTAAACAATGTATATGCATGAAATGGAATACTATTGTGCTATAAGAAACAAGGAGCAGACAGAATTCATATTTACCAGGAGAGGCTTATACAAACTGATGCTGAGTGAGAAGAGTAGAACCAGGAGAAATTTGCATATAATCACAGACACAGCATATGTGTGATGACTAACTATGACAGACTAGACTCTTCTTAGCAATGCAGTGATATAAGTCAATACCAAAAGACTCATGATGGAGAGATATGCCTACATCCAGAGAAAGAACTAGAAAGAACTGAGTTTGAATCCTGATGGAAGCAAACTACTTGATCTTTTTCTTTTCATTGCTTGGTTTTATTTCCTCTTTACCATTTTTCATTCCATCTAGTACAATTGGCCTTTGTAACCTGACTAATGTCTAATGTGAAAGTATTTGCAGATCCTATAATGGATTATATGCCGTCGTGAGGGTTGGGGGGAGGGAGGGAAGGGAAATTTCAAACTCAGGGAACTATGGAATTGAATATTGTAAACTAAAAATAAACAAGCAAATTAATAAAAAAAAAAGAAAACCCCAAAAAGTAACTTGAAATGGTCACCTGCCCAAAAAGAATTCATAGAAGATCTTAAAAAAGACTTCAAAAATCAAATGACAGAGATGGGGGACAAACTAAAGAAAAAAAAAAAAGAACAATCCAAGAAAAACAAGAAGGGTATGTCAACAGAAAGTTTCAAAGGAAAGTCAACCAATTAGAAAAGGAGATCCAGACTCTTAAGGAAGAAAATAACACCTTGAAAATTAGAATTGGGCAAAGTGAAGCCTGTGAAATTATGAGATCAAGAAGTAATTAAATAAAATATAAATAATGAAAAAATAGAAGAGAAAGTGAAATATCTTATAAGAAAGACAAGAGATTTGGAGAATTGCTCAAGAAGAGAAAATATAAAAATAATTGAACTAGTTGAATGTTACAATCAAAAAAAGAATCTTGATACAATAATGCAAGAAATAATTAAAGAAAACTGTCCTAAAGCATTAGAATAAGAAAGGAAAGTAGAAATAGAAAAAGTCCATTGATCATCACTTAAAAGAGATCCTATGAGGGGAACTCAGAGGAATATCATAGTCAAATTCCAAAAACCCCAGCTCACAGATAAAATACTAAAAGCATCAAGATTAAAACAATTTAAATATGATAGTGCCACAATTAGAATTACACAAGACCTAGCAGCAGAGACATTAAAGGATTGCAAGTCTTGGAACACAACATATCGAAAAGCAAAAGAACTGTGGCTCTGGCTAAAAATATCATACCCTGCAAAGTTAAGTATTATCCTGAATGGAAATAAATGGACATTTGACAAACTCTCAGACTTTCAAGACTTTGTTTTAAAAAAAAATTCTGGGTGACTACGTGGTGCAGTGAATCAGCCCTGGAGTCAAGAGGGCCTGAGTTCAAATCTGACCTCAGACACTTAACAGTTACTAGCTGTGTGACTTTGGGCAAGTCACTTAACCCCAATTGCTCTGCCTTGCCCCCTCCAAAAAGAAAAAAAATTTAAATCCTGAACTTAATAGAAGATTCGACATACAAGAACCAAGAGAAATATGAGGCAATAACAAAGACTGACTATAAGAGATTCATCAGGACAGACTATTTACTTTTTACATATGTAAAATGTATGTCTAAGTTTCTTATTAATAATTGGGTAGCTCATAAGAAAGATTGGGGCAAACCTGAGTATGATATGAATTTAAAAAGTAAAACCACTTAGGAACAGCTAAAAAGAGTAATTATTTTATAAAAATGAGGTACAAGAGGAAGAATTGAAACAGAGAAGTTAGATGGAGGAGGAGGGCTGGTAGTTCTGGTAGTTCTGGTTTCATCGGGAATGGATTTAAGAGGGAATAATACTTATATAGTTAAGAGTATAAAAGTCTTCTAAATTCAGAAGAAATAAAATGCTAGGGGCATAGGGAGGGGGAGAGGACAAGGGAGGGATCTTTAGAGGGGAGACTGAAGAATAAGTAAAAGGGGGAGGTGTAGAAGGGTCTTTAGATTTATGGGAATGGGAGAATAGGAGAGGGATCCTTGGAGGGGGTAGGCAAGTAATAGGAGGGCAAGGTAGTGGCTAGAAATAAAGTAGAGGAGGCAAGAGGGATAGGAAACAAGAGATATGCACAAACATAGAAACAAAGATCAGGAGTAGAATATGTTTGGGAAAGTATACATCTATATATGTATGTATATATGTATATGTATTTATCTATAGCTATAGAGAAACATATCTAAACTTTATTGTAGCCTTCTGATGGGGGTGAGGGGATGAAAAAAAAGAACAAAGTAGAAAAGTAAACAGCAGAGAACAAAAGAAAACTTACAAGGAAGCAAAGAAAAGATAAATAATTCTCACTACAATGTGTATTATTTATCATATAAACTTCCTTTAAATGAAAATTTATTGTTACATATTTTGAATCCTCTTATTTTCTGCTATGCACATGATATGCTTTTTTTCTTTCTTAGTATTTAAGTCCCAATATTTAAATTTATGATATGTTTTTTTTTTCTTTTCTCTATTCTGTATTTGGGTTCTGGCCCCTGAGTATAAAATAAAATAAAAAAAAATAAATTTTAAGAAAAGAAGGGGATAAAAAGAATTAATACCTTGGTAAAAGAGGCAAAAAAGTTGAAGGAAAAACCACCTTAAAAAACAGAATTGATCAAATGGAAAAGAAGGTACAAAATCTCACTGAAAAAAATAATTCCTTAAAATTTAGAATTGAGCAAGTAGAAGCTAATGATTCTATAAGACATCAAGAAACAATAAGGCAAAGTCAAAAGATTGAAAAAACAGAAGAAAATATTAAATATCTCATTGGAAAAACAACTCACCTAGAAAATAGTTTAAAGAGAGATAATTTAAGAATTATTGGACTACCTGAAAACTATGATCCAAAAAAGAAACTAGACATCATCTTTCTAGAAATTATCAGGGAAAATGGCCGCAATATCTTAGATCCAGAGGGTAAAATAGAAATTGAAAGAATCCATTAATCACCTCCTGAAAGATACACCCAAATTAAACCTCCCAGGAATGTTATAGCCAAGTTGCAGAACTCCCAGGTCAAGGAGAAAATATTTTAAGCATGGGGGTGGTGGTGGTGGTAGAGAAACAATTCAAATATTGTGCAGCTAGTCAAGATCACACAAGATTCAGCGACTTTCATGTTAAAAGAGCAGAGGGCTTGAAATATGATATTCTGCAAAGCAAAGGAGCTAGGGTTACAACCAGGAATGACCTACCCAATAAAACTGAGCATAATCATTCGGGGATTTTTTTTTTCCTTTAGGGGAAAAAATGGATATTTAATGGAATAAAAGACTTTCAATCATTCCTGAAGAAAAGACCAGAAATGAATACAAGACTCAAGAGAGGCATAAAAAGGTAAACATGAAAGAAAAATCAATAAAGTTAAACTATTTACATTCCTATATGAGCAGATGATACCTGTAATACACTAGAGCTTTATCATTATTAGGGAAGGTAAAAGGAATTTACATAGACAGAGGGCATGGATGTGAGCTGATTATATTAGAATGATCTAAAAAAAAAATAAAAGGAGTGAGGAAGAGGGATGCACTAGGAGAAGGAGGAAGGGAGAAGTAAAATGGAGAAATTTTGTGCAGGGAAGAACTTTTACAATGGAGGGGGGAAAGGGAAGGGGTGGCAGACAATGCTTAAACTTCACTGTCTTTGGAATTGATTCAAAGAGAGAAGAATGTGTGTGTGTGTGTGTGTGTGTGTGTGTGTGTGTGTGTGTATACACTCAGTTGTATATAGAAATGTAATTTACCCAATAGGGAAATAGGAGGGGGAAGGGATAAGTGAAAAGGGGGGAGAATTGATAAAAGAGAGGATGGATTAAAGGAGGCAGTAGTTAGAAGTAAAATGGACTTTAGAGGAGGGACAGGATAAAAAGAGAGAAAGAAGGAGAAACAAAAGAAAATGGGATGGAGAGAAATACACAGTAATCATAATTGTGAATGTAAATGGGATATGTTTACTCATAAAATGGAAGTGGATAGTAGAATGATTAGAAACCAGAATCCAACAATATGTAATTTACAAGAGACACACTTGAAACAGAAAGACACAAACAGAGTTAAAATAGAGATCTGGAGCAGAATCTAATATGCTTCAGCTAAACTTCAGCTAAAGGACCATAGACAATGAAGTAATGTCAAAAATGTTTACAGAAAGTTTCTCTAATGAAAACTTCATTTCTCAAATATATACTGAGTATAGGCCTGAGTCAAATTTATAAATCTATAAAATTTATACAAAATTATAAAATTCATAAAAGAGTCATTCCTCAATTGATAGTCAAAAGATGTAAATAGGAAGTTTTCAGAAGAAGAAATAAAAGCTAAAGTCATATGAAAATGCTTTAAGTCACTATCAATTAGAGAAAGGAAAATTAAAGCAACTCCAAAATTAAAACAGCTCACTTCCCACCTCTCAGAAATGACAAATGCTGGAAGGGATGAGGGAAAAATTAGAATGGTAATGATTTATTGGTGGAGTAGTGAACTGGTCCAACCATTCTGGAGAACAATTTGGAACTAGGTCCAAAGGGCCATAAAACCATGCATACCCTTTGATCTAGCAATACCGCTATTAGTTCTATACCCCCCAAAAAGATCAAAGGAAAAGGAAAAGGACCCACCTGTATAAAAATATTTATAGTAGCTTTTTGTGATGGCAAAAAAATGGGAAATCAAGGAGATGTTCATCAACTGGGAAAAGGCTAAACAAGTTATGGTATGTGATTGTGATGGAGCAGTATTGTGCTATGGGAAATGATGAGGGGAGTGGTTTCATAAAAACATGGCAAGACTTGTATGAACTGTTGCAAAGTGAAGTAGAGAAGAACCAGATCATTGTGCACAGTGACAGCAATAATGTAATGAGATCAATTGTGAAAGACTTGGCTACTCTGATCAATACAATGATCCAAGATAATTCCAAAGAACTCATTACTTTAAAAAACATACTCTCCACCTCCAAAGAGAGAATTGATGAACTCTGAGATCAAACTGAAGTATAATTTTTTTCACTTTTTTTCTTGCTTTTTTAAAAATATGGCTAATATGGAAACTTGCATGACTTTGCATGTATTATTAATATCATATTGTTTGCCTTCTCAGTGAGTGAAATGGAGGGAGAGAATTTGGAACTCAAAATTAAAAAAGAAAAGAATAGGGGCAGCTAGGTGGTGAAATAAATAGAGCGTCGGCCCTGGAGTCAGAAGGACCTGAGTTCGGATCTGGCCTCAGACACAACGCACACACAAACAAAAAACAAAAACCTAGCCATGTGACCTTGGGCAAGTCACTTAACCCCAATTGCCCTCAAAAAAAAAAAAAAAAGAAAAGAATAGGGGAGGCTAGGTGGCACAGTGAATAGAGCGCTGGCCCTGTAGTCAGGAGGACCTGAGTTCAAATCTGGCCTCAGACACTTGATGCACTTACTAGCCGTGTAACCTTGGGCATGTCACTTAACCCCAATTGCCCTGCCCTCCCACCTCCAAAAAAACAAAAAACAAAAAGAAAAGCATATCTGAAATAAATAAATACTTAGGGAAAAAAAGTGGGCAAGACATTCCATTTCCCTTTTTTTTCCCCTATAGAGTGATAACTAAGGAACTGAAAGGAACTTCAGGTAATAGTCCAATCTACTCATTTTAAAGAGGAGGAAATGGGGCTCAGAGAGGATGTGCCCAAAGTCACATAGATATAAATGGGAGAGCTAAGATGTGAACTCAATTCTTCTGACTCCAAAAATTGTCCCCTTTCTACTTTGGGTATAATCCAATGGACATCCCATTTAGGGAAGTGGAGAGAATTCATCTGGTGGGAAAGTGGAAGCACATGGGCACAGAGGCAAAACTCCAGAGGAAAAGTGCCCTTGCACCTGTACAGCCTCCTGATCATGGCTCAGATTAGTAACACATAGCTGGGCAAAAGGAGAATCTGGTCCCACAGGCAATCACCATGCCTGTTACCAGACTGCCGGAAGATCTATACTCAGAGACATCACAGTGAACCTGGGCAGGATGCCTATCTCTCCTAAGCATAATGGCAATGCCTAATTTTTATGGATCAGAGACTTCACCCAGGTGAAGGAGGAATGAGCCTGAGAGAGTGAATTAGTAGGTATTTGAACTAGCCACAGAACAGCAAATATTTACTTAAGCAGGAGACCAATGGAGTTGACATTTTAATGGTCAATAAATAAAACTGAACCCTCTCCTCCCCTCCACTACCCTTTTCCCTCACCATCATAAAAGACTTTTTTTCTCCGCATTGCTTTTGGCAGTGCCTACTTTGGTCACTAAAGACACCTGGCTGTAGAGGGAGAACATATGGGAAATGCTACCATAATCTCAGGTTAACATAATTTGCTTCATTTTCTATAGGAATCAAAGAACCATGATGTCCCATTGTGGCCTCTAAGATTCTCTGAGAGCCTATAAGATCCCACTGCTCTCATGGAGCAGGATTTATTCCCCTCTGAGGCCAGAGATTGGTTCTAAGAATCATAGGGCTACCTATACTGTAACCATGAGGTGAGATTTATGAGGGGAGTGCAGGCCTGATAATGTAGAGAGACAATGAGGTTTTTCATTGACTGAAATTCAGCAGCAAACCAAAAGGAGCTTTGCTGCTAACAGTTATCTACAAGAAAGGCAGGGCCAGGTGGGTGCTATACGATGACCTTTCTCCCTTATTTTAATTTTTTTTCTGTCTCAAATCTACTTGCATGTCAAGCCAAGGAGAAGCTTAGGAATGTCCAACCCTAATTAGGATAGTTGTCTGAAACAGAGGACTTCAACCTCTCAGACATAAGGTTAAAGAAGACAGCCTAGAAGCACTTTGCCTGGCTTTCATGATCTGGGTCTGGTGGGTAGGAATAAAGAGCTATCTACCTGCCTCTATTAGAGAAAGATTCTAGCCACTCACTGTATCCTAGGAGACTGGAGCTGAGATGGCTGGCAGGTAGCTCTGAAAAGATGAAATTTATAAGCTGGAATCAGAAGCTACATGCCCAGGAGCCACAATAGGATCATCTAAAACCAGGAAAGCTATGCCCATCAGAGACAATTGTGCCCAGCAACCACTGTAAGAAGAGCAGACTGGTGCCTAGTGAAGACTACGAGTATGCCCAGCAGAGGACAAAAGGGATCAGATGAGTCATGGAGCCAAGGAAGACATCACATCAACAGGGATGATAGTTCCAGAAGACTCCGATCTTCTTGGACTGCTGTAGTGCTGGGGGCACAAGCCACATACATATATTCCCTATCTACATGTGATCACTAAGGCATGATACATTCTCCCCACTGATCAGAAATATGATCAGAAATAAATAATATCAATTAACAATAAAGATAAATAAATATACATATGGTAATACAGTGAAATTTCTTTTTTCCAAGGTATGTCATATTTTAAAATTTTGTTTCATTTTTTCAATGAACAAGAATCAGTTTTCTCTCTCTCCTGTATCCCTCTCCCCCACTAAAAACAAATCCCTCATAGCAGATATACTTGTGAGAGATTACATTCCCCTAGCAATAGGGAGAATGTTCTATTATAACTTCACTTACTATGCTGTTTCATTAGATTTTTTGCTTTGAAAAATATTGATTTCTCTAGAGAAAAAAGAAAATACATTAGAGAGGGCTGTGAGCTGTGATTTTTAGTGAATGCAGACTCTTAAAGTACGTTAAACCAGGCATACCTATTTTCAGGACTCTGTCTCTCTGTCTCTGTCTCTGTCTCTGTCTCTGTCTCTGTCTCTGTCTCTCTCTCTGTTTTTCTCTCTCGTATTCCATATGAAATAACAGTAACCACCATCAAGAATAATTAGCTATGCCATTTTCTGGTTTACAAAGTGGATACCACTATGAGGTAGCATATTATTTGAAGAAACTGAGGTCCAGAAAGTTTAAGTGACTTGTCCAGAGTTACACAGGCTGACTCTGTCTGGTGCTCTTTTCACCACACAATTCTGGCATTCGGTTCAATCGAACAAACATTTTTTTAAGCAAGACAGATACAAAATATTCTCTGCTCTCAGAGAAGCTACTACAGTAGCTACATTCTACTGCAGTAGGGTACAGCATGTACAAAAGTTAAGTATATACAAAGTATAATAAGATAATACAGTAAAACTACTTTTTCCCAGGACATGTCATTAAAAAAAAATGGTTTCATTTTTTCAGTGAAAAAAAAAAGTTATTTTCTTTCCTTTCCTTTCCATATCCTTCCTCTGCCACTGGAAAAAAGAGAAAATCTTTATAACAAAAATAATTAAGCAAGCAGAACAGATTTCCTCATTGACCAGCTATCGTCTGTCTGTCTGTCCATCTATCTATCTATCTATCTACCTATCTCTCTATCTGTCTCTCTGTCTGTCTGTCTATCCCATTCAATATAGTAAAATTTCAAAAGTGAAAGTATACTAAAGACTGGGGATCAAGAAAAGTCTTGTATAGGATCTGGCACCTGATTTGTACTTAGAAAGAAACTGGTGAGTCTAAAGAGAAGAGGGGACAAAAGGGAGGGGACACTTGTATAAGGGAATGGAGGTGGAAGAAAAAATACTAAGTAAGGGGAACAGTAAGCAGTAGCTACCATGTGCTAACTTCTGAGGCTATAATTATAGAGGTGTCCTTAAAGAGCTTACATCCTAGAGGGGCGGGAATATAACGGATTCAGAGATAAGTAAATGCAAGATATACATATGTAACCCATACCTCAAAGTCCATTTGCATGGGACTTTCCTCAGTAGTAGAGATTGATTACTCAATGCTCCATACTTATGTTAGGGGCTGAATTGATGAGCACTTGAGGGAAGAGAGATCCTGGTCTTCAAGAGAGAAAAAACAACAACTCCCTACTTCTAAACTCCTTTAAGTTGCTGAAGGGAGAGAAACACCAGCATAAAGAAGCCAGCATAAAGGTGCCATGACTCTTCTCTGTCAAAGCTGGAAGCCAGAAGACCAAGATCTCCCTTCTCTCAAACTCTCACTGATTCTTCTCCTAATGAAGGCATGGAATATTGAGTAATCAATCTCCACCAATGGGCAGAGTCTCATGCAAATGGATTTGGAGGTGAGATAACTTACAAAATAAATATAATGATTAGGTGACTGGGATAAGGGAGAGACCAATAACTTGGAAAGTCGGAAAGGGTAAGGGTAAGGCTAAGGGTAAGGGTGAGGGGAGGCAGGATACTGAAATGATTCATTGTCTCCCATAGTAAGACAGACATATTGAAAATTGAGACTGAATTTAAGAGGAAGTATGGCAAGTCTCTGAAAGAGACATAAATGGAGACTGAGAAAGCTCTGCTCATGTTGTGTGGACATGACTGGAGGCTTTGGCCAGAGTAGTTGTAAGCTCTGCTCTGTGCTTCCTGACATACCAACATGCAATTTTAGCAAACCGAACAGGTGTGAACTCGCATCAACAATAATGAGAACATGTAGTTTGTTTCACTATACTTTTCTAGGTGAATATATGTTGCTTGACTTTCCTGAGGTTTTCTCTTTGGTCAAAGGAATGAGCTTTCCAAGGATTAGAAATGAAATATGTCTCTGTTGTTAGAGAACATTGTGGAATGCTCTTTTTCCTCTCCTCCATCTCTTGAAATCCATAGTTCAATTCCCATAGCTCCTGTGACAGGTCTTTCAAGATCCTTGCAATGGTCAACCGTTCCTCCTTCATACCCCACTGCTATAAACATGCTCAGTCCAGGAATAAATAATATTCATTGAAAAGCCAGGAAGGTTTTCATTACATTTATTTTTATTTTTTAAAGCAATTGGGGTTAAGTAACTTGCTCAAGGTTACATGGCCAGTCATTATTTAAGTGTGGGTGCTCATTTTCTGAGGCCGGAACTGATCCTGGGTCCGCCCAACTCCGGGCCGGCGCTCTTACTCACTGGGCCACCTAGCTGCCCCCATTACATTTATTTTACATTTATTCTTTCTGAATAAATGTAGCTCCCTTAATGGAGTACACCGACTCAGACAAATGCAAGCCCTTTTATACTGCTTCCATTAGAATTTCCCGCCTTGTTCTCCATTAGCTAGGTGCAACTTCCTGAACTGTCCAGGTCATGCTCCCCTCACATAGCTCAGGATGCAGGTATACAAGGCCCTAACCCCCTACCTGATCAGAAGCCTGGTTCTGCTAGATCACAGCTTTGATTAGAACCAGTCACCTCTGACCCACATTCTGCTATCAAAGATAGGAGCACTTTTAATTATGCAGAAACAAAATTCCTACCATCCTTTACCACATCACCTCTCCAAATTACTTTGTGTTTACATTGAATATAAGGGCAGAATTGGCACAAGAGTTTTGGAGAGGACAGACATTCTTCATATCTTCTTTAGAGAGACACATGTGGTTCCAGAATCTCTTTAGAACCTACTCAAGATAAAGGGAAAGTCTCCAACTTAAGACATATAAGGGAAGCTGACTATTTAGTGTCCCTAATTTCCAACTAACCTCCCTAGAAACTTCATGGAATTTCCCCTTGGATGAGGTTGAAGCCTCTCTTTTAGTTGAGTGAGATATCATTTCACTTCCACATATCGGAAATTTTCTTGTCTGTGCTAATCTATATAACTTCATTGATTTCTGTTTACTTGGACAAATGGGCTTACTTGCTATTCACTATTTGTGATGATATTTTGGGCAACTAGCATTTTGTGGAAAAGACTAAAATCTGCAAGTGTAAGCTTGGGATACCCTCCTTATTCCTTAAGAGATAGTGGCCAGGGTAGGGATTTTTTTTCTGAACCAAGCACGTCCTTATAGCAGCAATATTTAGTGGAACAGATAGATGTAATTCTTTTACCTATAAGGTAGAGCTCAGTGCTCTGGAGATTGCCAATGAAAAGATAACTCAAAGAAAAGAGTGCTGGACCTGGAGTCAGGAAGACCTAAACTTAAATCCAAGTTCAAACATTCCTGGCTGTGTGACCTCAGGCAAATAAATCCCTTAACCTCTGCCCAGTCTCTTCAACTGTAAAACAGGGGTGATAATAACAATGCCTACCTCCCAGGGCTGTTGTGAGGATCAAAGGAGATAATTTTTGTAAAGTACTTAGTAAGAGACTCTCACATAATAGGTGCTTAATCAATGTTTATTCCCTCCCCTCCCCCCTTCTCTGACATCACCTCTTTCAAAGGACAGAGCAGCCGCACTCACAGCCCCTTCTGTTCCCATCAAGGCAGGAATCATAATCTTCCTTGGAAAGCAGTAGGCAAGATTTCAGAGATATCTATTAATGTCTCCTGTGAGTCACATTTATACAACCCACTTGGGCACAGGAAAACTAGATGAGTAACTCACAACTTTCACATGCACACATGTATATATCTATATCTTTATCTATATCTATATATCTACATCTATATCTATATCTACATCTACATCTACATCTATCTATACATATATAGATATGATATACATATATGTGTATATATACATACATATATATGTCTATATATGTATATTTCTTCTTGCTATTCTATATTTGTGTTATTACAGGGCAGTTAGGTGTCACAGTGGAGAGTGCCAGTCCTGGAGTAAGGAAGACTCATCTTCCTAAATTTGAATCTAACCTCAGACACTTACTAGCTCTGTAACCCTGGGCAAGTCATTTAATCCTGTTTGCCTCAGTTTTCTCATCCATAAAGTGATCTGGAGAAGGAAATGGCAAACCACTACAGTATCTTTGTCAAGAAAATCAAAGAAGGGGGGTGGCTAGGTGGCGCAGTGAATAGAGCATCAGCCCTGGAGTCAGGAGGACCTGAGTTCTAATCTGACCTCAGACACTTAACATTTACTAGCCATGTGACCTTGGGCAAGTCACTTAATCCCAATTGCTCTGCCTTCTCCCCTCCAAAAAGCAAAAAAAAAAAAATCCCCAAAGGGGTCACAAAGAGTTGGATATAACTGAAAAATGACTGAATACCAATAACATTAATGCTATTCCTTTCCCTCTCTTATAATGTAAGCTCTTTTAGGACAAGAACTAATTTCATTTTTATCTTTGTAACCTCCTGATGTTGGGAGAAATTGCAGAAGCCCCTCCCCCCCATCCTATTGGTTGGATCTCCTTTGGCAAACATGGAGACATGGGCAAGGATCACATAGGCTGAGCAATGATGGGTGGGATGCCATGTATACCAATGGGAATGATCAATAAGATCACAGAACCATTGAAATATTTAAGTGATCCCAGGACCTCATCCTGTGACTGGCACATAATGAGTGTTTTGTAAATGCTTATTGAATTGGATTTAATGTGAAACACTTTGCCTCTTGTGTACCATCATAGATAGGCAGATAAATTGAATTTTTGTCCCAAAATGAAAGTTTAAAATGGTGTGGAGTAAATTGCCCAAGGAGAGGAGATGAGGCAAGGAGACCAGATTAGTCTGTGCACTATTGCCATCAGAGTCTCAGAGTTAGAAGAAACCTCAGAGGCCGTCTAGATTAACTCATGTATGAAAAAAAAATTACTTTGACAACAAATGTAACATATGGCCATCTAGCCTTTGCTTACTGGTGTCCAGTGAGGGGGAACCTGCTGCCTCCCAGAGTAGCAATTTACTTTTGAATAATGTTAATTATTGGAGAATTCTTCATTTTATAAAGCCTAAACTTACTAGAGTTGGCATGGTTGAGTGGATAGCATGTTGGACTTGGATTCAAGACTGCCTAGATTCCAATTTTGCCCAAGATATTCACTATCTTGGGCAAAATGTGTGACTTTTCTTAAGTTGCTTAAACTCCCTGGATCTCATTTCCCCCATCTTTAAAATAAAGAGGTTGGATTGTATGACCTCTAAGATCTCTTCCTGATGTATGAGCCTATGTTGTTTGTATGGCTGCTTGTTCTGCCTTCTGGGACCAAAAAGAACAAGTCTAAAAATCCCCTTTCCTCATGTTAGTTTCTTAAATACTGGAAGACAGCTATCATATACCTCCTAAATCTCCAGGCTAAACATTCTCATTTTCTTCACCTGATCCTCCTATGACATGATTGTTTCAAAGGGATAGGTTAAAAAAATAATGCCTTCATTTCCATGTACATCCTTCCCCCATCCCCTACGCTGAGAGCTATCCCTTGTAAGAAAGATGAAAAACTGCCTATTTGCAGCAAGTTGGCAGTTGAGGGGAATGTTGGGACAAGGGGTGGTGCCTAGCAGCTCTCAAGCACAGCTCTTAATGGATGGCTGCCTGATGAGCCTATAGTATAACTAGCTTTTTCCCTTTAGGTCATTCTTCTTGCTCTTCCCAGGGAGCTGTTGGAAAAGTCTCTGTCTCCAGGGATCTGTACAAGAAGAATAACTTCAAGCGTTTAAAATCCCACTATTAGACATTAATTGCATAGGGTTAAGTATTATCCTCTCCCTGTGCTCTCTTCAGAAGTGTTAGAAGGGCTGACTTGAACCAGTTGTTTTTATTGTTGTTCAGTCTCATCATGACCTTATGTGAGGTTTCCTTGGCAAAAATACTAGAGTTGTTTGCCGTTTCCCTTTCCAGTGGATTAAGGCAAACAGAGGTCAGATGCCTTGTCCAGGGTCACACAGCTAGGGAGTGTCTGAGGCAGGTCTTCCTGACTCCAAGCCCAGCCCTCTATCCATTGAGCCACCTAGCTGACTTTAACCTCAAAATAAGGGAGTTAAATTGTAGAACTTTCCTCATCCCTTCTAATTCCCGATGTTATTTATAAGCCCCATGACCTTCCAAATAGCCCATTAGATGAAACATAAAAATATGTGTCAAGGGTCCTTGAGCTGGGGTAATGGCAAGGTGCACAAAGGACTGACATGAAAAGAAAATATCTGTTCTCTGTGACCTTGTTGGGACATCTGTCTTTCCCACAGCAACCAAAAGATGTTGCTTTTATTTACCTCTTTGCTTTATGGCTTCAAAACAGCTGCTAATAGTAACTAATGGGGTTGAGGAGCTAATAATAGGCTTTCTGCCTTCTACTCCTCCTCTCTCTGTTTTCATGTATTTATTTCTTGATATCCTTTATAATTTATATATACATATAGAAACACCTATATAATTTACAGATAGCCTCTATAATGAATACAGACATTCTCTACAATTATAGACAATGTCTATGTTCATCACCTGGGAGACTGAATATAGAGAGAAGGTGTAGGACCTGAGGCAGTGAGGAATGAAGAGACCCTAATTCAGACCAGGGCAGTGCTTCCCAAGACTTTCTACAAGCCCTTGGGGCAGCCTGGGGAGGGTTATCTGATATGAGAAGAATAGGTGTCATCAGGGAAGGTAGTCAGTAAGGGCACTGGAACATTCACCTGCTCTAAACCATCATCCTTATATAGAGTTATACAGTGGAATTTTGTGAAATATATTAAAATGTAAGGGGAGAATACCAATGCCATTGATTGGCTGAGCTGTCATTCAACATCAAGACATCCAAGGACTATTTCCACTGGCTATTAAATGGATGAAAAATGGGTGTTGGTGAGATTCTGGCATGCAATTGGATGGGCAGTTCACTGAATTAATCCACTGGTACAGGAGTGGGGAACCTGCAATCTTGAGGCCATATGTGGCCTTCTAGGTCCTCAAATGTGGCCCTTTGACTGAATCCAAACAAAGGGCCACACTTGAGGACCTAGAGGGCCACATGTGGTCTTGAGATAGCAGGCTCCCCAACCCTACACTGGTATATCTGACTTCCCTGAAGATGGACACAAGTCTAAAACTTATTTTTTAAAAAGTAAATCACAAACGTGCAGTGTTTTCAACTCTCCCAAACTGCTACCTAATACTAAAGCCTTCTTCTTAGCCTGCTGTTGCTTCTAGCCATTATTCTTACCTTCTTCCCACCAGAATCTTGGACGCTGCCACTGGGTCTTCCAGTTCTGAAAGGTGAGATTTTGCCTGATCTTTCCAGGGCCCAAATGGCCAGGCTACTTGTCATCTATCCCCCCACCAAATCCCCATTAGAGACTTCCTCTGTTCCCTTTTCTAGCATTCCTCTCCATAATGTAATTCTTCATTAGAGTGTAAGCTCCTTGAGAGCAAGCACTGTCTTTATATTCTTTTGTTTGTATTTGTATCCCCGGATCTTAGCACATTGCCTGGCACATCATTTTCAGTTTAATAAATGCTCTATCTATCAATCTATATGGTTACAAATTAAGGAACACTGATGGTCTCTGGGGATGCATGTGACCCAAAGGACCATGCAAAGATGCATGGCAGGCATATATCAGGCACTTGCTGGACTTGGAAGCAGGAAGACCTGAGTTCAAATCTGGTCTTCAAATAAATATAAATACCTCTATTAGTTATCCGCAGTTTATTCTGTATCTGTCTTCTTTGCACCTAGTTGTTTGCATATTGTCATCTCCATTAGACTGTGAGCTCCTTGAAGGCAGGGACTGTCTTTCGCCTTTCTTTATATACCCAGCACTTAGCTCGGTGCCTGGCACATAGAAGGCACTTAAATGTTTATTGACTGGCTGACTGACTATTAGTTCTATGACGCCAGGTGGATTTCAATCTCTTTCAACCTGTTTCCTCATCTGAACATGAGACTATTAGTAGCACCTAATTTATGGGATTGTTATGAGAATCAGATAATATATGTAAAGCACTTTGCAAATCTAGAAAGCACTTTGCTAATGCTAGCCACTGTCACCATCACCACCACCACCACCACCATCATCTTCTTCATCATTATCATCATCATCACCATCATCATCAACACCATCATCCTGCTATATGAAGACCAATTGGAAGAACTGGGGCTAGTTAATCTGCAGAAGAGGAGACCCAGGGAGGACATGGTAGCTATCTCCAAGTATTTGAAGGGCTGCCATGAGGAAGACAGATTCGATTTATTCTGTATGACCCCATAGGCTAAGACCAGGATTGATAAGTGGAAGTTACAAAGAGGAATATTTAAGGCTTGATGTTTCATAACAAGTAGAGATGTCTGTGGCCTGCCTCAGGAGGGGCTGGGTCTCTCTTCCTGGGAGGTTTTCTAGTAAAGGATGATGACCACTTGTCAGGTATGGGAAAATGGAGATTCCTTTGGCACAGAGGTGGGACTAGATGCCTGCTGGGATCCCTTCCAACTCTCAGACTCTGTGAGTCAGCATGGAGGTTCTCAGGATGAATATATTGCAGATCAGTAGATGCAAGACAATGCCTTGTCCCATGACTTCCTCCCTCAAGACAATGGTGCCATAGTAGCAGCAGGGGCAGCAACAGTTTGTGTTTCGATGGCACTTTAAGGTTATTGTGCTATTTTTCTTGTAATAATTCTGTCAGTTTAAGGATATGTTAGCTCCATTTTACAGATGAAGAAAGTCTCAGAGAGGTTAAATGACATGATCACTTGTGCCTGAATCCTCTTCTAATGCCCCACTAAATGTCAGTTTCTCTCTCTCTCTCTCTCTCTCCCTCTCTCTCCCTCTCTCTCTCTCTCTCTCTCTCTCTCTCTCTCTCTCACTCCCCGTTTCATTTTGTATATACTTGTGTGTAATATATTCCATCCCTCCAATAGAACATAAGATCCCTGAGAGTTTTGGTCTGTATCTCATCCCACTACCTAGTATAGTGCCTTGCATCTACTACAGTAGATGCTATTTAAGTATTTTTAAAAATTGAAATGGGATTCTTCCTCCATGTCTCATGCCCTTTCTAGCGTTCCCCACACCTTGCTCTACTGAGTGAACATTGCTATGAAGCCTAGCACTGGGAGGAGGTGGGGGAGGTAACAGGAGCCTTGAATTGCCAGGGAGGATGTACTATGCAGAAGAAGCCAAGCCAGGGTGCCCATTTGCAAGCCAAGAAAACCATCGTCCAAAAAAACCTAGCTGAAATACAGCCTAGGACAGGTTGATTACGCAAACAGGAACCAGGAACTAGGCAGATAGACGTGGGTACTGACAAGCAGTTGCATTGGCTGGAGATACACTCTGAACAGCTTCTCTTTATGCCAATGTTACCCTTGTCCCTCTTGTGGGCCTTCACGTCACCCCAGGTGAGATGAAGCCCATTAGAGAGGGAGCTAAGAAAAATCTCAGATAAAACTGGGTTTGCTGGGAAAATCTATCTCCTTCCTTCCTGAGGCCATTAAAAAAACACAGACACTCAGTATGTTATTATACAGCTTGGCCTGATATTATACAACTTGTAACTGATTGAAAGACTAACCAGAGTCACAGAATAGAGTTGCTGATAGGGAGTTAAGGGTCAGCTTAGGGTTGGGCAGAAGAAAAGACCCGGGCAGGGATGGTAAGAAGGGCAAATCAGCCAACGAATTAGTTATTTATTCTAACTGTCTTTGATAATAATAGCTAATAAATGAATGTTTACAAAGGGTTAGAGTTCTCCGGGGTTCTGATTTTGATGCCTCATTTACATGTAAAAACAATAATAACAACTAACATTTATATAGCTCTTTAGGGTTTACAAGGTGCTTTATGAATTTGTGATCTCACAAATGAGCAGTGCTATTATTACCTCCATTTTTACAGATGAGGAAACTGAGGCTGGAGTTTTATGGGTATAAATCACATCTGGGAGCTCACACTGGGTTCTCAAAATCAGCCAATGAAGCAAAAGTTCCGGCACCTTTGACACAGCTGGAAAGGCTTTGAGTGAGACTCTGAGGATGGATGTCCGGCCTAGCTAAGTCTGAAGGGACTCATCTTCCCCCTAGTCACAGGATGGTTTTTTATTTTTTGGTCATCTCCTAACTCACAAAGATAAACACGGAATTGGAGAATCTTGGACTTGGAAGTCATTAAGTTCATCTGTACCTAAAAAAGGTACCACCCAGGCCCGTCTACTACATACAATCTGTATCTCAAAAGGCTCCCCCAAGAACTGACCATCCTGCTTTTTGCTTGTAACCTTCTACTGATGGGGAACCCAGCACTGCCAAGGAAGTCCATTACACCGTTGGGTAGCTCTTTCTGTTAGTCAATAAGCATTTATTATAAGTTCCTTCTATGCTCTAGGCACTGTGCTAAGCACTGGGGGGACAGAGAAAGGCAAATGAATGCCTGCCCTCAAGGAGCTGACAGTCTAATGGGGGAGACAACATAAAAACAACTAGGCACAAACTAGCTATATACAGTATAAACTGGAAATAATGGAAGGAAAACATGAGAATTATTGTGAAGTTTTTTCCTGGCATCCAGCCTCAATTTACCTCTTTGCAACTTCTACCAGTTGCTCCTTGTTCTATCCTCTGGGGCCAAACAATATGAGTATATTCTTTCTTCTGCCTGAGGGCACTTCATGTACTTGCAGGCATCTGTTCTGTTCCCTGCCACCCCCAATCTTCTCATATTCAGACTGAAGATCTCTTGTTCCTTTAACTAAGCCTAATATGACTTGAAGCACCTTCACCTTCTTAATTGTGCTCTTCTGGAAGCTCTCAAATTCCTCAAAATTCTTCTAAGATCTGGCACCCAGATAAACTACCATCACAGAGTCCAGGGGTCACACCCCTAGGCCTGGGCCCTGGGTTTCTCTCTGAGCAGCCAGAGATTACATTAGCTTTTCTTGATTGCTACTCTTGGTATAGTGATGGTGCTATGTGCAAAAACACACCTATCTTTTCAGATGAGTCACGCCTCTGCCATCTTGTACTGGTGAGGGCAATCTCTTGAGCTTAAGGGTAAGACTTAATGCTGGCCCTTGTGAATTTCATTTTAATAGGTTTAGATCAATATTAGAACCCAATGAACTCTTTCTGAATATTATTTTTGTCCATCAATTTATCTATCCTTCCTATTATTTTTGATAGTATTATAAAATCATATTAATCACAAATCATCATATATCATATTATATATTAATGCATGTGTGATATTATCATATATGATTCTATCTTATCCTTTATTATTGTATTTTATGTTATCAAATCTTATGTTTATCAAATCTGCCCATTTGTTAAGTATATCTTGATGACAATACTGCCAAATAGCACAAGGCCAAATGCAGAGTCCTAGCCAACTCCACAAAAGCTCTTCTGCCAAAGTCATAATAATAATAACTAATATTTATATAGTACTTAAAGGTTTTACCAAGTGCCTAACAAATATTCACTCATTTTATCCTTACAACAACCCTGGCAGGTAGGTGCTATCATCATCCCCATTTTATGGAGGAGGAAACTGAGGCACAGAGACTTGTTAAGGGACTTGCCCAAGGTCATATAGCTAGCAAGTGTCTAGGACCATATTTTACAGATCTTCCCGACTCTAACTCCTGTGCTCTAGCTGCTGCACTAACTAGCTTAGCTGCCCCTAGCAAATGTCAGAGATAGGATCTGAATCTCTGAATCCAGAGATAGGCCGTCCTATTCCAGAACATCGTGCTACCCTGAGTCCTCATGTAGGAGGCTGGGTTTACTGGTTTTGCTTCCTGTGCAGACCCCAAAATGTAACCTAAGGAAGAACAGCGAGGCCATCCCCAGGAGGAGACCCAGCGGGGCCTCCCTTTATATGAGTTACATTCTTGTTTTCCCAACCTGGAGGAGGGAAGACAAGAGGGGGGTAACTGCTTCCCCCATTTGTCCCATTTTAGAATAATTCCTGGAGGAAAGAGAAAGAGAGCAGAGACCAAGTCAGCTTGAATTTTTCTTTTTCAATTGTATTTAACCATTTACATATTATGTTAAGGTTGCAAGAAGCTTACATTCATTGCCTCATTTACATCTATTAATAACCTAATAATAACCTATTAATTATAATTAGTAAGCATATCAATAATTAAGAATAGGGTCCTACAGTTTTTCTCACCATTTTGCAGATGAGAAAACTGAAGCTTTCAGAGGTTAAGTGAGTGGGCCACGGTATCCTAGCTAGTAAGTATCAGGGACAGGATTTGAACACACCTCTTACTCCAAGCCTGGGACTTGTTCCACACATATATACTGCCTCTCTGGACCACATCAGGCCCTAACACAGAGCCCAAGAGGAGCATACAGGAATCTTCTCTGCAAGGTCTTTGATAAATTTCTTGTTTGTTTAGAAATAACCCACACCAGCACCATCATCAGCTTTTTCTGGGGGCAAGGATAGAATTTCTGTTTAGAGTAATGGTCCCAGGGAGCTCAGCTGCAGGCCTGAACAAGTGGGTGCTCCAGCTAATGCCCGCCACAACTCCTATCCCACCATTTGCCAGCCACAGGAATGAGGATGTAGTTATCAGGCAGTTGTAGTGCTTGGGAAGGCCGGGGGTTTAGATTGTCCTCCCTCTGGCTTTTGATGTGAAGCACTGGCCCAGAAGGCAGGAGACCTTTGGTCTAGTCTGAGCTCTGCCACTAACTAGCTGGGAGACCTTGACCAAATCCTTTCATCTACCTAGGCCCCAGTTTCTTCATTAGTAAAACAGAGGGTTGGGCCTCATGACCTCTGAAGCCCCTTCCATTTGACATTTAATACCTCTGTGACACCTCCCAATCCCTCTCTTGGCCCCAGGCTGGGGCTGAGAATGACAGAATTGTAAGGGTTTAGCTCAACTCAAAAGGAATTCACATGTAAGTCAAGACATCACCCTCATGATGTCATTGGTCCTCTTCAAGAACGAAGGACGAATAACAACCACAAAAGCAATTCCTGCTATAACCTCACCAACCAGCAGCTGTTTGGCCTCCACCTGAGGGTCTCTCATGAGGGGGACTCATTATTTCTTGAGGCCACCTATTCCACTTCTGTACAGCTCAAGACATTAGGAACTTCTCCTGACATTAAGCCTCAATTCTCCTTTTTGTAACTTCTACCCACTGCTCCTGGTTTGGCTCTCTGGGGCCAGAGAGAACAGATCCAATCCTCCTCCCATACAGCTTGAACACAGCTATCATGTGTGTCCCTCAGCCCCCAGGCTTAACAGCCTTTGATCCTTATATGACATGGGGCTCGTCTCTTCACTCTTCACCTCAAGCAACATGTTACACCCAGAAGTGGAGTCAGACTGCAGATGAAGTTTAACTAGGACCAAGTATGGGGACTGTCCCCTCTGTATGGCCAGAAGTTATGTTCTTCTTAAAGAAGCCTGAGGTTGCGTTACCTTAGGACAGAGGGAAAGAAAATAGAGTTTTGTTTATTGAGAAACAAAATTTAAACAAACGAAAAGATCACAGTTTTTTTATTGAAAAAAACTTAATTTAAAACAAACAAATAGATCAAAAGTTTTTTTTTGGGGGGGGGTGGCTATTGTGTAATATGACTGGCTCATACTGAGCCTTCAGTTCACTAAAATTCCACCTCAATAGCTGTAAAAAAACAAAAATGCATGCCTCCCCTAGCCTGTATTTGAGAAATTGATATGTTGAAGCCATTTGTAATACTTTACCTTTATCCATATTGGATTTCATCTTATTAGATTCAGCCCAGGGCTCAAGTCCAACAAGATCCTTTGGGTCTTTTACTTTGCCAGCCTTCCATGGACCTAGAGAAGTTTGTAGCTGAAAGGAACCTTGCAAGTCATTCATTCATTCATTCATTCATTCATTCATTCATTCATTTAACAGGCATGCAGAAACCACTCAGGTGGTGGGGTACAAAGACAAACAACAACTGCCTTCAAGAAACTCTGCCCCTTATGAGGAAAACAGTATTTGCAGCAAAAAGTAAAATTTATACATATATGTGTGCATACAATACATATATATGCACACACAAACACATGTGTAGAGATGACAGCATACACACATGTGCATATATACAAGCATCAATGTATATGTACATACATATACAATATAAGAATGCACACGTGTGTATATACACGCAGTATTTAAATGCATATACACATGTGTATAGGTCCTGTGTATGTAGGTGCATATGAAAATTTGTATGTCCATACCTACATATGTATACATGCACATGTATACACGTATACATTCTTGCACCTTTAAGCAGTACTCTGATGCCTTCATGGGGTTTGGAAGATTGGCTTTCTGCCAATGGCTCCAACCCCCACTAATGGAGATCCCTCAAGTAGTGTAAGGGGGAGAGGTCCCCTGTAAGTCAGTGCCAAGTTGGATTAGGTTTTACAAAGAAATATTTACTTCAAGGGTATAATCACAAATATACCAATTTACTTTCCCCCACATGGGACTTAATCCTCCTCCCCATTTTGTGCCACCCCAGTCTCCAGGAAGGGGATTAGGTTCATAGCTTAGCTCAGTTCCACTTTCCAAATCCTAACCCCACCCTCCACTAGGGTTCAAGTTGTAGGCAGCCTGGGCTGAGTTTCTTTGCAGGGCTAGCTGTGCCATCCCCCCAGCAATCCTGGCTCCACAGTCTCCCCATGACTCCAACTCCCTGGGCTGGTGGGAATGAACACTTCTACCTGAAACTGAGAACGGTAAGTGAAACAGATCAGAAACAGAAAGACCCATTTCTTAGAGCAAGAATAAAGAAGTTGAGGGGAAGGTTCCCCCACTCCTGGTTCAGTTCATGGTGCCCACACTGTAGGAGAACTATGCTTTTCATCCTCGGGAAGCAACAGGAAAGAGTGTGGAAGGAGAAGGGCTGGGGGAAGTTACAGTCTCTGGCTATGCAGCCAATTAAAGGAGGCTCCACTCACCCACGTGAGGCCGCAGAGTGTCTTCTTGGCAGGCAATCTAAGTGTGCCCAGGGCAAATCCCTTTAACACACACACACACACACACACACAGTGTTAAACAGAGATATAAAAATCATACCCACTTATATAACCTATCTATAATCTATTGTATTGTAGACATCTCTATATACATACACATACATATATAGGCAATCTGGGCACTCACACACATGTATATACATATATATGCACATATATGCACACACATATGTATATACATATATGTATACATATACGTGTATACATACATATATGCACAGTACATTGTGTTTACTTAACACAACATGCATGTGTATATTGTACACTCACATACACACATATTGAATAAATTTAGAGTAATTTGGGGGGCATAGAGAGAGTAAGCCAAAAAGGCCATAGAATTTGGCGATCTCTACAGTATGCCAGCTTCTTGAGTACTTGCAGTGATGGGAATTTCACCCCCCCAAGGCAGCCCATTCCATTTTTGGACTTGCACACCCTTTGTCCTTGTACCCTTTCCCTGGTGAATCATTATCGTCTTTGTCAGGAGATGGTTCTTCCCCAGGCTCTTTTTCTTTCCCATATACCCTGTCATATTATCCCACTGGAACCTGTCCTCCCTCATCCTCAAACCTGTGAGCATTGCTGCTAACAAGATACATGAGTCAATTAAATGAGTCGGTGTGGGCTGCCTGGAAGTCCGGAGGCTGCCGATTGCCACTGAGTCTCCTCATTAACAAGGTAGGCACTAAATCATGGGTGAATCGGTAGGCCCACTATTGGGAATGTGTCTCCTGATTGACGTAGATGCTGCGCTGCTGTCGTAAACTTTGTCCTGGGAGCTGTCATAGGATGTGAAACCTGAAAGAGACAATTCTGGGGGAAAAAATAAACAAAACCTCATTGTCTCTTTTCTTCCTCCATCCATCCGTCAGCCAGTCAAGAAGGATCGATTGATCAGCCAGCCTTGTTGGGCCTAAGATAGCAGCACCCGGTCTGGCCAGCAGCAGACTAAATAAGAGTGCTATCCTGGAAGGCGGAGTCTGGGCGTTCTTCCAGAGGATTATGGAGGTACAATTACACAGAGGCTGCCCTTTCACTCACAGAGGATGGATTGCTATGTATGTAAATTAGATTGCTGATTAGAATGCCTCAACTCCACTGTAAACTGACAGCCTGAATCTTAGTTTTGGGAGCTCTGGGGCTGGTTTTCTATCCTCTGAATCTGTCCATTCTTCTCTAGCCCTGCTCTTCCCCCTCCCCCAATTATTACATTTTTTCTTGTTATGTATCCATTGCATCAAAAACTGGATTAGGGGTTAGAAAATCTGCTTGGCCCTGTCACCACTTAAGTGACCTAGGCTAGTCACTTAATTTTTTTGCATCTTTAAAAATTTTTTTTTCTTTTTGGAGGGCAAGGTAGGGCAATTGGGGTTAAGTGATTTGCCCAAAGTCATATGGCTAGTTTTTTATGTTAAGTGTCTGAGGCTGATTTGAATTCAGGTTCTCCTGACTCCAGGACTGGTGCTCTATTCACTACGCCACCTAGCTTCCCCTGCATCCTTATTTTTTGACAAAAAAAAAAAAAAAAAAAGGAAAGAAAAGAAAAGAAAATGGAGTTCATAATCTCCATGTTATCTACCTCATGGCATTGTTGTGAACATCAGATGATATATCCACATATAAAGTGTTCTGTAAGACAAAAATGTCAGCAGGCTATTAAGCAGCTTTGTGGATAGAGCACCGGACCTGGAACCAGGAAGATCTGAGTTCAAATCCTGCCTCTGATACTTACTAGCTGGGTGATCTTTTGGGAAAATCCTTAACTTCTGCCAACTTCATTTTTCTCATTTGCAAAATAGTGCCCACCTTGCAAAATTAGTGAGAATCAAGTGAGGTCAGATAAGATATGGAAGATGCTTTGCAAACCATAAAATGCTTTATGTTTAACATGAGCTAGCATTCCATGGCAGCATCTTCCTCCATTCGTCAGACCTCCCGGTAGGATGCAGGCCTTGACCTCCACTGGCAGGTGCAGGGCTGTTCTGAGGAGGTTGGCTGGTCACAGGGGCTCCCAGAAGAGACAATAACTCCATTAGGCAACCAGGTGGTGCAGTGGAAAGAGTTTGGTGAAGACCTCAGTTAAAATTTGGTCCCAGGCACTTGCTAGCTTCGTGATGTCATTTGGCTTCTGTTTGCCTCAGTGTTCTCATCCACAAAATGGGCACAATAATAACAACTACCTGATATAGTTGTTGTGAGGATCAAATGAGAGAACTGTAAAGTGCCTGGTACCTTGGAGATACTATGTAAATGCTGACTGTTACTATGTTTCTCTCTGTCTCTCTGCCTCTGTCTCTCTCTGTCTCTGTCTGTCTTTCCCTTCCTCCCTCCCTCCATTTCTCTCTCTCTCTCTCTCTCTCTCTCTCTCTCTCTCTCTCTCTCTCCTCTGTCTCTGTCTCCCTTCCTCTCTGTCTCCCTCCCTCTGTCTCTCTCTCTCTGTCTCTCTGTATCCCTCTCTCTGTCTCTGTGTCTCTCTCTTCCTCTCTTCCTCTCTGTCTCTCTCTCTGTTTCTCTGTCTGTGTGTGTGTGTGTGTGTGTCTCTCTCTCTCTCTCACACACACACACACACACACACACACACACTACATGCATATAAAATAAATTGAATCTAAACAATAGAGGAAAGGTTGTAATATTAAGGGGGCATCAGGAAAGGCTTCCTACACATGATAACATTTTGTCTGGGACTTGAAGGAAGCCAGGGAAGCTTGGAGAGATGAGGAGGGAGAGCATTCCAGGCAAAGAAGAGAGTCAGTGAAAATGGCCAGGGTTGGGAAATGGAGTGTTCTGTTCATGGAACAGAAAGGAAGACATTGTCACTAGATTGCCGACTATGTTGGGAGGGGGAATAGAGTGTAAGAAAACTGAAAGGTAGGAGGGAGAGAGGTTATGAAGGGCATTGAATGCCAAATAGAGGATTTTTATATTTGATTCTAGGCAGTGATAGGAAGTCACTGACATTTATTGAATAAAGAGAGGGTGTGTGGTCAGATCTGTACTTTAAGAAAATTGACTTGACCAGTGTGGTCACCACCACCAGGATGGCAGCAATGTTGGAGGAGAGAAGGTGACATAGATAAGAGATGTCACAGAGGTGAAATCAACAGGACTTGGCAACAGATTGGAAATGGAGGGTGGTGGTGATAGGGAGGGAGGCATCAAGGGTGACACCTAGGTTGTAAGCCGGGGTGACTAGGAGGAGGTGGTACCCTCCACAGTAATAGAGAAGAGTAGGAAGAGGGAAGGTTTAGGGGCAAAGATAAAGAGTTCAGTTTTGGACATGTTGAATTTAAGATGTCTATGGGCTATCCACTCGAATGCTTCCATTGAAGAGGAACCCAGTAACTCCCAAGGTCATTTATTCTCCTCTTGGGTTGCTCTAATGGTTAAAGAGGCAATGTGGCACAGTAGATGGAGGGCTAGCCTTGGCGTCACAATGGCATGGGCTCAGAAAATCCCTCTTCTGACACTTACTGGCTATGTGACTATAGGTAAATCAGTTAACCTTTCAGTGCTCCCTAGACAACTCTTTAAGGCCATAAGCTATCAGTGAGTTGCCAGTCTGTATCAGTGGAATGCATTTCCCCCTGGGAGTTCCACACAACAGTATCACAGGTCAGGAACAACAACAGCATGTTGGGATGTTTTCCAGCCAAATTCCACCTCTGTAACTTTTACCAACTTCCTATCTCATTCATTTATTTATTCATTCATCAAATATTTAATAAGAATTTACTTGTGTGCCCTGAACTGTTCTAGATATTGGAGGGGCTGTAAAAATGAATAATTCAATGACATCTCAGTTCAACAAACCTCTGGTAAACAGCCTTTATGCACTAGGCACATGGGGGGGATACGGAGACAAAGATGACATTGGCCCCATATTCAAGGGACCTACATTGTTCTAATGATATAAAACTCATGGAGATAAGGAAAAAAAGATGATCTGAGGAGAGTACAACCACAATTGGGGGAATCAGGGAGAAGATGCTTGACTTGGACTTTGAAGGATGTTGAGAAGCAGAGAGGACTGGATTTAATTCAACAAACACTTATTCAATGCGTAATCTATAGAAGGAATTGGGCAGGTGCTGAGAATTCAGAGATAGAACTGAAGAGCACCTACCCTCAAGGAGCTTACATTCTACTGGGGTGGGGGAAGACGGTCCAGATATGAGGGAGAGCTTGAATGCACAAAGGAGGAAAATGAAATGTTGATTCCATTTCTGTCCAATCAAAGTTTACAAGTAAGTAATTATAAATATTATAATTTATTTTATATACATTTATTTATATATAATTATATTTAGTTATAATTTTGTATATTTATTGATATAATTTTAATATACTAATATGAAATTATAATATTAATATATGGTTTTATATATAATATGGTTTTATATATAATAAATTATATATTTAAATATATTAAATATATAACATATATTTAATAAATATTTAATATATTTATATATATTAAATATATATAAATATATTTAAAATATTTAATATATTTAATAAATATTTAATAAATATATATATTTTTATATAATAAATTATAATTATTAAAATTATAATTATAAAGCAGATAAGCATATAGGGTTGGGTTTTTTAAGGGCTATAAATTCAGATGTCCTATTGGATGAGATGGGGAAAGGTTTGATGGTGGTACTTGACCTGGATCATGAAGCAAGGCTACAAGAAGGCAAAAGGCATTCGCCCTAGAGAGAATGAGGTTAGACAGAAATGTGGAGGCCTAAAAGGCACACAATCCAGCTTGCCAATAACGTAGGCTGAGGGGAAAGAATGTGGGGGAAGGCTGGAAAGATAGATTTGACTCAGGTTAAGAAGGACTTTCAATATCAAGCTGATGAGTAAGCCCCTGTCCAAAAAGCAACAGGGAGTCATTAACTGTTTTTGAGCAGAGGAGTGTTATGAGGGGATACTTATTTGTATAATAATAAATTAATCTGAGAGAGGTGGGGGTAAGGTAGGAACCTGGAGGCAGGGAGATTTAAGGTTGTTTTTCCCCATGTGCCCTTCAAAGGAGCAAATGCTGGCTTGGAGATTCCCTAACTACTGCTGGGTTCTTCCCACCTTGTCCTGCCTTTCACTCTCTATCAGGATGATATGGAACCCCTAGGTACCCATTTCTGGGCAGCTTTTTTTCTCTTCTCTCTACTTCTTTTACTTCTGGCCATGGTCATGGGTATTCACTGCCTGGTTTGTGCAGCCAATCCCAGGAGGATGGCACTGGAGCTTGGGAAAATGTGGGCCAGATAGGAAGGAAAAATCACTTCCTTCCATCACCCTAGTGTGGGGCAATGTATACAGTAGGTATTCAATATGGGTCAATGAATGAATGCGTTCAAGTGTGAAGCTAATGATAATAATAGTCACTGTGGGGGCAATAATACTAGCTAGTATTTATCTGATGCTGTAAGGTTGTAAAGTGTTTTTTTTTTTTACAAATATTAACTCATTTCATCCTCACAAGCATGCTGAGAGGGGCTATCTTTATTCTCATTTTGCAGATGAGGAAATAGAGGCAATCAGAGGTTAGATGACTTTCCCGTGGTGATAGAGCTAGTGAATATCAGTTCTAAGAACTGAATTCAGGTTCTTTGACTGTAAAATCAGGGCTCTTCCCAAGAGAGCAATCCACTAACTCCTCTCTCTTGGTTTTCTCAAGAAGGCAGGTGGTGAGAACCCAAAGGTTGAGTAAATATCCAGTCCTTCCAGGGGGTGGGGAGGTGGGAGGGGAGGGGCAAATTTCTTGACTTGGACAAAGAGAAGAAACAGCTGAAGCAAACAGTGAGAAAGGAACAGTCCTGAGAAAGCTAGAAGGGTCAGTGAGATGGAGCACGGCAGAGAAAGGCATGAGATTGGGAAAAGTCAACAGAATGTTGAGAGAGAACCGCCCCCACCCCACCCACTCACTCCTCCCAGGGTAGGGTATTTCCCTCTTACATAAGAAAACTAATAAAATTAGACTAGAATAGACATAAGAGCAATTAGTGGAGAGTGTGAGTGTATAGAATGGTGAGATTGGAACATCATTGAGCCCCTCCCCCTCTGGACCCAGAGAGATTCTGGGAGGACCAAGAGAAGAAGAAGGTCCCATGATTTCTTCAGCTCCTGACTCTGGAGGACATCTAGCTAAGACTGCCTCTGGGCCCTAGAGGGTCAGCTGGGTCCTGCCTACAGTGATGCCTCCCAGTCCACCTCAAAGGCTGATCTGCCTCAGGACAGTTTCCTAGTCAAATACTGAGGAAGCCACCATAGCCACAAAGGGCCACAGAACCCTAGAATCCCAGAGCTGGAAGTGGCCTCAGAGGCCACTTAGTCTAACCAGTATCCAGCTAAGTTTCCTGTCTACAACACACCCAAAAATAGTTGTTGGGCCTTTGTTTGAAGAACTGCAAGGAGGAGAATTCATTATCCCCTGGTGCAGCCTCTTTCTGGGCTCCGGGATATCTTTGATTGTGAGAAAGGTTTTCTAGACATGGTGCCCAAATGTGCCTCTTTACAACATCCAATGATTTCTCCTGTTTATTCCCTCTGGGTCCAAGAGGGATGGGAATCCCTCTTTCATATGTTAATTCTTCAGATATTTAGTAACAAGATATTTGATTTCAAATCTACCCTGAATCTTCTCTTCTCCAGTATAAACACCTCCAGTACCTTCACCCAATCCTTAAATGCCATAATCCTCTTCTTGTGGCTATGGGCTATAGGAGAAAGGATATAGTGCTGTACACTGGGGAGAACATAGTCCCTCCATCAGGGGATCTTAACCTGGGGCTTGAAGACTTTTAAAAAAAATTATCTTTGTAATCATATGTATTTTCTGCATTTAAAACTATTATTCTGAGAAGAGGTCTATAGTTTCCACCCCAAACCATCCATCTGTCCTTGATAGCCCACACATTTTCTAACATCAAAGCTAGAGGAGTTTCCCAAATTCTGTTGGTTGTGGCCATGAGGGAAATAGACTGGGGCTTCAGGCTGCCCTGTGGTTTCCTGCTTAGTTATCAATCACATCAACTCTTTGGGGTGAGTAGAAAATGGACAAAGAATTCTCAGGGGATCCAGGAACTGGTGGTCCTCATGGAGTAGGTCCCCTCAGAGATGCTAAGGTGGTTGAGTATGGCGGTGGGGTAGGGAAGGGATTGGTTTTGTGTCTGGAGATCATCTCAACAGAAAATCTATTTCAGCTGCCAACAAATAGATTTGGTTAAAGAGTCTTAAAGTAGAAAGGGTTTGAAAAAGGAAGATTCCCTAATGGAAAACAATCAACCCTCCATGAGAAGATTAGAAGAGGATTTGATTGACAAATACTCCACATTTACATGCACAGGGAGAAAAAAAAAATAAAATCTTGATTTTTGAAATGGCACACGAGTGCACTAGGCATCACATTCATCATAGGGTAGGATTCTTTTTCATGGTAGCAGACCTTTTCTCTTCCCCTTGGTCAGACATCTTACACAGATGAGTTTTCCTTGTATGGAGCATCCTGGAGATTTTAGTTTCACAGATATGGGATTGGAAGGGCCCTCAGAGTATATGGAGAGCTCAGAGTAGAACAATGTACAGTTCTGGGGAAAATACTCAGGGCTTGGTTTTCAAAGAATGCTGCTCATGGGAGCCCATTGAGCGTTGCAAACCAGAAAACCCACTCAATCAGAGGCTGTGAGATCTGGGCTGTTTGTCCCTGGGTTGTATTACATCTTGAGTCAAAACTGAAAAGGTCAGAATGAAGTTAACTGAGGACTCAGAGGGTTCTTTCAGATCTCATTGTGGGTCAGAGAGTGACTAATGGACTATGGCAATGAATTGGTATCAATGGACTTCAAAGGTTGGGCCTTTCCTCGCAAAGGCCACCTGGCTTGTAGAGTTAGCTGAGGCTGACCTCCAGCTCTCAGGTCTTGTCCTACTGATATATCTGCCTCGCTGGTTTCCCCAAGGACTCCCCAGGCTTTGTAATCCCAGGGATGGTATGGACATCTCAAGGATTCTACTGGTTTCATTTGAAGTTGTCTCACGTGTGTGTCTACACTGCCAAAATGACTTGCCACTTTGGTCCAAAAAATTAGCCCAACAAATAGTTTTGGTCTCCTTTAGGCACGATGTCATTGGACTTGGCCTCTGGTAGTTCTTTCTTCCTAGTCTGTCATGTGTTTGGTGGGGGAGGGTCCCTGAACATCTGCTGAGGTCTGCCCTAGTCTTCCTTTGTGATTCATGCCCATTAGCCCTCCCTTATTGCTGTACTTCTCTCTGCTGCCTCTGTTCCCAGGGCCTCATGGATACCAGGATACCAGCTCTTCCCCTAAGCCTGCATTGAGTATCCTAGGGTGTGAGGGTAGAGGTAGAAGGGTTTAGGCCTCACCACAAAAGTTATTGCTTCTTATCCTCCCTCCAGTCCTGATGGAAAAAAAAGAGAGAGAAATCACTGATTCATTTGCTTCTTCTCATGCTGGTGAGTCTTTCTTTCCAGCCCTTGCTGAGCTGTCTCAATGAGCTGGTGACTAGCCTCTTCCCCTAGAGAAGGGGAACAGTCACGCCAAGAGCACTTGCCTGGGAAAATGCCTTTCCATTTGTAGAGGATGAGGTATTTTCTCACAAGGGTTTATTTCTCAGAAGTGCTTCCACCACACAGGGGGCCCCTCAACCTCTTTTCAGCTCCCATCTGTAACATTCACAGCTGGTTGCAACAGTTTGCCACAGTATGCACCCTTTTCACTTTCCCCTACCCCCAATTTTGTTATTCATCTGTATGGACAACCCAGGGCTTACATCAGGCTTATCACAGAAGTGGGCTTAGGACTAGGCAAGGTGAATCTGTTCAGTATCCTGCCCATTGTACCGGACTTTGTTTCACTCTTATTCCATATCTCCAGGTCCTAGAAAACTAGACCAAGGCTTTGTGTTTTATTTAATATTTGGCTTCTCTATTAACTGTCACAGAATCACAGATTGGAATCATAAAAGATTGGAGCTAGAAGGAGCCCTTTAGAGATCATCTAGCTTAGGGATTCTTAATATTTTTGGTGTCATAGATCCCATGACACAGGCTAAAGCCTATAGATGCTTTTACAGAAAAAAAATTTTTTAAAATAAAATACACAATATTAAAAAAGAAACCAATTAGACTAAAATACTGTTATAATGTATCCCAGGATAAGAATCCCTGATCTAGGCCAGAGGTGGCAAACGTGGTTCATGTGAGACCTGTAAAATCTAATTGAGAAATATTTAACAAAATAAATTAAAATACACTGAAACATAGATAACGTCACATTTTAAAACTCCATTAATATGTGATCCAGCAGGGATCTGCATGTACAGATCCTTACTAGGCCCCATTTCTCTCTCTGTTTAACACAACTTCCCTAGCCCCACAACTTCTCTAACCTTTTTATTTTGGGCCTAGAGATTGTAATAGGTCTTGTCCAAGGCCTTACATAACAAGTTGGTGTCAAGCTAAAAATTAGAACCCAGGAATCCTTGCTCCCAGTTACATTCTTCAGTATGGAAGGATCCCACAGCAACTGTTCTAGCTCTGTAAAGACTGATAATCAGTATGCTTGGGAATGTTTGGGTCTAGTTGAGAAATACTTGTTCCCTGTAGACCCAGTTGAAGAGTACATAGGGAGTATTTACTTAACCAAAGAGAGGGGTAGAAAAGGCCCTCAATAAATATTTGTTGAATGAATACAAAAGCCACTTTCCATGATGCCTACCAACAAAAAAATATTAAAAGCCATACTGATAAGGAAGCTATAAACAGCTAAAGTGTACAGTGCAACTCAGTTGACCTTTTAACCACAAAAAAGAAAGAAAAATGGAAGTATCTAAGTAACATGAAAATACTCTGGAAGAAAAATGGAGACCATTTTTCATATTCCTATCTGGCTTCTCTTGGTTCAAGGATCAGAGCAGCAGCAGAGGGGCCCCAGTACTCTCTGAAAGTGAATTTTCCCCAAGACTTCATCATTTTTAAATGCTTCAACAGGTCCATAGTTCCAACATTGTACAGATCACAATATACCCACCGCTTTTCATTCTGAGTGATTCCTGTACATTGTCCTCTCACAATCCTCCAGAGAAGACATGGCCAATGTGTTGGAGACCATACTTAAAGATGTCTCTTATCATTCTCTGCATACTGATATAGCCCAATTGATCTCTCTGTTATGTAAGTCTTGCTCTTTCTATACAACTGGCCTTAACTCTTTCTGATCATGTACATTTACTAGATGATACATTTCATGGCACTTCTTGCATATGAATCATCAGTGGTAATTTGCTGTGGCCTTCTAATGCTCACTCTGCATCTCTCTGGAGGCCTTTGAATCATCAGAAATCTTGTGGCATTAACCCTTTATGAAGTGGTCATCGAATGGATAGAAGAATAATAAGTGACTGAGTGAATGGATGTCAGCAAACATGAAGATTCTTTTCTCTTCTACCTATCCACCCTCAGTTACTATCTTCACCTACCCTAATGTTCCTATTAGGTTCTATATTTCTGTAAACAGTAACAGAAAAGGGTGGGCCTTTGTGAGTCAAAAAACCAAATATATCCCGATGAGGCCAACACATCAAAGCCTTGAGATCCCATGCTAGCATAGATCATGTCTTATTTATTTTTGGGTCTCCCCTTTGGATTACTGTTGTCTTTGACTTCATTGGTGTGGACATTGCTTCCAGCACACAGATTCTCACTCCTCCATACATTAGGAAATCACATTCATGAGTTAGTGTGGCCAAA
Organism: Gymnobelideus leadbeateri; assembly: GCA_011680675.1. Taxonomy (NCBI): domain Eukaryota; kingdom Metazoa; phylum Chordata; class Mammalia; order Diprotodontia; family Petauridae; genus Gymnobelideus; species Gymnobelideus leadbeateri. The sequence goes on along the minus strand of WOXC01006972.1, from coordinate 2,259 downwards.
AACCAAACCAAATCATATCGTGGTGGCCAACTCTTTGGTGATTCACACTATTTGCACTTAACTAGGCTGGTCTCCAGGCAACCAGTAATCCATCCCCACTAATAGCTCTTCTAATTTGGTGGGACCTACTTGTGTTCAACTGGCATAGCCTTGGAGAACCTGCAGTCACTTAGATGTCCCAGAAAGGCCTCACAGGAGGGCATTAATAGGACTCCTTGTGCATAGCAAGAGGTCAATAAATGTTTCTTGAAAGAATGAACTTGTTAGCCATTAACTAATAGATTAGAGATATTATTCTTCCCTTGTAACGTACTTTCATTATCAACTAGGGTTTTCTATTTTACTGAGAATTCCAGGCACTCAGAGCTGTGGTGGACTGTTTGGGGAGATTTGGGGTTGGGGCAAATGGAAAAAGACTTTTTTGTTCTAGGCAAATCATAGGTTCTCTGACTGTTCCTAGGGCTGACCCCACCCTTGCTATCTGGCCGTGATCCAACAGTGACATTAGAAGTAGTGAGGTCAGGAGCATAGAGCCTGGGAAATAGTGGAGTGGGGGTGGGGTCATTAATTAGATAATGAGCTAGAAGAGTCTCCCTTCTGAGAAAGGCTGGGGCCTGAATCTTCAGAAAGGCAAATGAACACTCTTAGGATGAAATTGATATTTGTCGCCTTTTTAGAGCTCTGAGAGTGAGGGGTCTTCCATAGGCGAGGAGCTTAAGCCATTATAGAGAAGAATATGCAATTTTCCTTGAAGAAATGGGTGAGTGATGCCTTGAGAAAGGTTAAAGAGGGAAGCAACTCAGAGCATTGCTTTGGGGACATGATCAGCCATTGGGAGTGGCTGTTGGGACAGTCAGTAGTAAGCCAATGGTTTCCTGTTGTGCTTGGGTGCTTCCTACTTTAGAGAGGTGTTTTCTTTGGAACGTAGGAATAGAATGTTTCCTGGGAGTTTAGGGGAGTCCCAGGGTTGGGTGTGACAATATATGATGTAAGGTCACTAGATATAGGTGTTCTTTTCGGACATGAAATACTCCCAGGATAGCAGAGCACCTAGGACGTCAGCTAGAGAAATATGGTACAACCCCAAAGACATGAAAGAAAGAGGAAAAAAGATTCATATGGACAAATAGCTATAGTGACTTTTTTGTTGTTATTGTTATAGTAAAGTGCTAGAGACAATGTAATGCCCCTCATTTCAGGAATGATTGAAGAAAACATGGTACATAAATGTAACTCAATTTAATTTTACCATAAGAAATGATGAAAGGAACAGTTTCAGAGAATACTGGGAAGATTTATATGAACTGATGCAAAGTAAGTAGAACCAGGAGAACATTTTATAGAGTAACAACATTGTAAAGAAAAACATCTTCAAAAGACTCAAGAACTCTGATCAATACAATGACCAACCATAATTCCAGAGGAACAAAGGTGAAGCTTGCTACTACCCACCTCCTGACAAAGAAGTGACAGATTCAAGCTGCAGAATGAGGCATATATTTTTCACAAATACTGTTCAGGAATTTTTTTGCTTGAATATGCATATCTATTACAAGGTCATTTTCTCCCTCAATGGGATGAGAAGAGAGAGAAAGAGGGGGTTAGGAATAAGATTTCCAGAAAATGAAAAAAGAAAGTAGAACCATGGAAGCATTAACATTTTATTATTTATTTACTTTCAACATTCATTCAAAAACTTTAAATTTCAAATTCTCCCCCTCCCTTCTGTTTCTTCCCCACCCATTGGTATGGGAAGAGATGTGATATGAATTATACATGTGAAATTATGCAAAACATATTTCCATGTTAGCCATGTTGCAAAAAAAAAAAAGCAAGAAAATTAAAGAAAGCAAAACAAATGCTTCAGTCTGCACTCCAACTCCATCAGTTCTCTCTCTCTCTGGAGGTAGATAGAATTTTTCATCCTAAGTCTTTCAGACTTGTCTTGGATCATTGTATTACTGAGAATAACTAAGTCATTCATAGTTGATCATCCTACAGTATTGCTGTTACTATGTACAGTGTTCTCCTGTTTCTGCTTACTTCACTTTGCATCAGTTCATGTAAGTCTTCCCAGGTTTTTCTGAAACCATTCTGCTTATCATTTCTTATAGCAATGGAAGACTATTTTTTTTTTTTTGCTTTTTGGACGGCAATTGGGGTTAAGTGACTTGCCCAAGGTCACATGGCTGTATGTGTGTGTGTGTGTGTGTGTGTGTGTGTGTGTGTGTTAAGTGTCTGAGGCTGGATATGAACCCA
>WOXC01006971.1:0-48990 GCA_011680675.1 Gymnobelideus leadbeateri | reverse complement strand
CTGCACATCTTATCTCCCATTTATAGGCAAAAGAGTATTAATAATAGTATTTATATATATATTTGAAACCTTTAATGTTACGACCTTGAATTTTAGATCCATTTCCTTCCTCCCTTGTCACCCATTCCTTCTTGGGATATAAGTAATTCAGTATATGTTGTACATGTCTAGCTATGCAAAACATTATCATAGTAGATATATTGTACAAGGCTGCTTATAATTCCCTCCCACTCATCCCACCCCCCACCTGGTCCATTCCCTACATGATCCTGTCCCTCTTCTATAGTGGGTACTTCCAACCTCCCCTCACCCCAAGGATGCCCTCCCATCCATCATCCCATCTCTCATCCCCCTTCCCCCTATCCTGCTGCAGGTTGAGATATCCCATTTAGTATGTATGTCATTTTCTCCCTGAACCAAATTCCGTGTGAATGTGGTTTTGCCTTTTTAGCCTTCCTTATTCTCCCCCTCCTTTGCACCCACTTCCCCTACATGAGATAGTTTACCCTACCATGTCTCTCCCCATCTCCTCTTGCCACTTTCCTCTCTCACCTCATAATTTCATCCCTTGAGTACTCTCCCTTCCCAACAAAATCAACCTATGCCCTCTATCCATATATAACTGTAACCATATACACACACATTCACATATGTATTCATATGACCACACCCCCTTCTTCCATTATTTTCATAGTGAGAAAGATATCATCAGTCACAGTTATTGCTTTTCCATATAGGAATGTAAATAGTTCAACTTTGATAAGTTCCTTTTGATTTCTTTTCCCTGATTACCTTCTCAGGCATCTCTTCCTTCTTGCGTCTGGATGTCAAATTTTCTATTCAACTCTGGTTTTTTCCTCAAGAATGCTTGAAAGTCCTCTATTCCACTGAATGACCATATTTTCCCCTGAAACAAAATACTCAGTTTTGCTGGGTAGGTGACCCTTGGGTTCATTCCCAGTTCTTTTGCCCTCTGGAATATCATATTCCATGCCCTTCGATCCCTCAGTGTAGAAGCTGCCAGGTCCTGGGCTATTCTGATTGTGTTTCCACAATATTGAAATTGTTTCTTCCTGGCTGCTTGTAGTATTTTCTCCTTGATCTGGGGATTCTGGAACCTGGCTATAATATTTCTGGGAGTTTTCTTTTTGGGATCTTTTTCAGGAGGTGATCGGTGGATTCTTTCAACCTCTATTTTGCCCTCTGGATCTAAAATGTCAGGGCAGTTTTCCTTGAGAATTTCTTGAAGGGTGATTTCTAGGTTCTTTCCTTGATCATGGCTTTCAGGTAGTCCAATAATTTTTAAATTGTCTCTCCTGGATCTATTCTCCAGGTCAGTGGTTTTTCCCATGAGATATTTCACATTGCCTTCTAATCTTTCGTTTGTTTGGATCTGCTTAACAGCATCTTGATTTCTCATAAAGTCACTAGCTTCCATTTGCTCCAGTCTAACTCTGAAGGAATGAATCTCCTCAGTGAACTTTTGAGATTCTTTTTCCATCTGGCAAATTCGACTTTTTAAGGCATTCTTCTCCTCAGTGCCCTTTTGGGCCTCCTTTGCCATTTGAGCTAGTCTATTTTTTAAGGTGTTGTTTTCCTCAGTCAGGCTGTTGACCCTCATTTCATACTTTTCCTGCATCCTTCTCATTTCTCTTTCTAATTTTTCCTCCACTTCTCTTATTTGATTTTTAAAGTCCTTCTTAAGGTCCTCTATGGCCTGCAACCCACTCATGTTTTCCCCTGGGGCTTTTGGAGCAGGACTTCTGACCTCACAGTCCTTTTCCCGCTCTATGCCCCCAAAATAGGAGTCTAGGGTTGCATTTTTCTGTTTCCTTTGCCTTGGCATGTTGCCACTTAATTGCTTGACTTTTGGGCTTGTTGCCACACTATGGCTTTAAGGCCAGATAGAGGAATTTTCGTCCCGAACGTGTGGGGGGCAACTTCCGTTTCTGGCAAGCTGTAAACCCACCCACAACTTCCACCCTAGATCACAATCCAGATCCAGGGAGGTTAAAGCAAGAGCGATTACCCCCCAAGACTGATCGCTGGATCTCCCCACGATTTGTAGGCTGGGAGCCGGAAATGCCTCTGAAAACTACAAAATGGCTTGTCTCCTCAGCGGCTTCTAGCCCCCAGGGGAGGGAGCTGACGCATTCCCCAAATACAGGTCCCAAAGTCCATAGGACACTCACCTCTTACTTTGTCCTAGGCAAGTCTATGTTGATAATTCTGGAATCTCCACAGTTCCTGGTGTTCTGGGGTTCCTCCAGCTGGCTGCTGGCCCTGCCGCCCTGGGGCTAAAACCTCAGCTCAAGTGGACCTGGGCTCTGCGCGCTGCCGGCTCCCAGACCACTGCGCTGGTCCTTCCTGCAGGGTGCTGGGCTGTCCTCAGCGGGAGGTTAGCTTCTCTGTGTCGTTCTGTGGGTGCTGGGGCTCCAGAAGTTTTTCAGAGTCCTTTTTTACATAGTTTGTGGAGAATCTGGGGGCAGAGAGGCTTGGACTCGCTGTTTCTACTCCGCCATCTTGGCTCCGCCCCCAGAATATCGCTTTTTAAGGAAAGTTTTGTAAATGGGTCACAATAGACCTTTTGCAATTTTCATCTCATTTTCTTGGCAGCATTCTAAATATAGTATTTGGACCAGAGGCCAATAGTTAGAGTACTATCTTTATAATCCTTACAATCCTCTCTTAAATAGGGAGGTGGGCAGACATGAAGTGAACTATGTTCATTAAATACTCCATTGAATGATGGACTAAACTCATTAAATACTCCATTGAATGATGGAGTAAAGTCTTCCTGACTAGTGATTTAATTATCATGTTTTAAACAGATTTGATTAACATCAGATCCCCTCTAATGAAAGCCAAACACAAAAGACATGAGCTGGCATATTAAAGTTTTGTTTAATCTTGGGGCCTGGTTTCCATTAAGCCTGATGCCTCCTTTCTTTGAGGTCCTCAGTATGTGGACCAAAATGTATTTCTGTGGGTCATTGTGAACCCAACAGTGCTTATACATCTCTTGAAGGATGCTTTGCCTCCTAAAGCTTGGTATTTCTATTTTATATAATCATATAAACCATGGGTATCTAGATTACTTGAAAGGGAAAGCTGTTCATAGTTATTTAGATTTATAAAGTTATACCCAATAGCTGCATCTTTAAAAGGAAGTTGAAACGATGACCTAAAGAATGTTTTAATTTTCTTTGGTGTTTAAATTTGGTGTTTAAACTCTTTGGTGTTTAATTTTCTTTGGTGTTCTTTTGGTGTTTGCAGTAGATGTAGAAGTAATTATTAATTACACATATGCAGACAGACCCCTGTGTTCCCAGCTCATGATTTTGAACCTCAAAGGAATATGTAGGATGGGGGTGTGGGAGAGAACAAGCTGGCTATTGAAATCCAAAGAAACAGCATATTATTTAGGTCAAGAGCTTCATGTGGGTAATTGGGACACAGAGTCCTAAACCAACAGTCTCTAACTTTTATTTCTTCATTTCTCTAAAAACTTAAGAGTTCTGATGGCGAAAGGATGCTAATAAAAATCTCTGAGTAGCTAAGAGAGGGAATACCACTACCATGGTACTTCCTCCCTGCTGCTAATAGCTAATAATAGCTAGCATTTTGGTTTGCAAAGCGCTTTCCTTATATTATCTAATTTGATCTTCACAACAATCTTCTAAGGCATGTGTTATCCTCATCCCCATTTATAGATAAGGAACCTGAGCCTGACAGAAGTAAAGTGACTTTCTGAGGGTCATACGGTTAGTAAATACCCAAGGCAGGATTTAAACTTGGGTCCTTCTGACTCCCAGTCCTGTGCACTCCCCAACCCAGCCCCAACTCCACCAAAAAGAGCAGAGAGTGGTGTGTGTAGTGCAAGGATGTTGTGGGGCAACTGACTTAGAGATCTACCATGTAAGTTTTTGGGCATCTCTGTCCAAGACACACAAGCAGAAAAGGATGGAGATTATGCAATGGAGATGAATGTGTAAACCAAATTATTCCTCTTTCCTAACTCCTGACTCTTTTACAAAGCTGCCAAGGGGTAACAAGTGTCCCAGGGAACATAGGGAAGGAGTATAAAGACAAAAATTGAGAGAGCAGAGGTAGCCCTTGGAAGTCCAAAATTCAGCAATAGGTATGTACAGCACTTGGATGCTAGCAGAGAGGTGAGGCATTTGGACCTCCATATTTTTTTTAACCAGGCCTTTAATTTTAAAGGACAGCTTGTTGGTACAGTGAGTGGATAGTGTGCTGGGCCTGGAGTCAGGAAGACTCACCTTCCTGAGTTCAACTCTGGCCTCAGATACTTCCTAATTATGTGACCCTGGGCAAGTCACTTAACCCTGTTTGCCTCAGTTTCCTCTTTGTCAAATGAGCTAGAGAAGGAAATGGCAAACCACTCCAGTATCTTTGCCAAGAAAACCTCAAATTGGGTCACAAAGAGTTGGGCATGGATGAACAACAAATAGGGAGGATAAGTGAGGAACTATGATTATCCTTCTTTTATAGAGCTATAGAAGGAAATCTGTGAAGAGCAATTGGGATCAGTGACTGTGATGTCTGAAAAAAAACAACCCACCAAACTGCTAGGGAAGGAGTAGTACAGTACAGAAACAGGAGTTTTAAAAGGGAATGTTGCTATGAATGAACAAGCTTCAGCCTGTCTTATGGCAGGAGCTCTACTCAGGAGAGCACTGTAAACCATGGAAACTACGCAAATCTGAAGGAAAGGATACTCCTGGACCCTCTTTAGGGACTCAGATATGAGTCCTACTAAGTTGTAAATAAAAGAGTTTTGTGTTTTCAGCTTTGTGAGTTTGAGTGCTTGTAAGAGTAGCTTGTATGAGGCATTGGGGCACAGAAATTCACCTTGCCCTAATGGAAAAGTTGAAGGAGGTATGGGAGAAGATATGGGAGAGAGCAGATTGGATGAGGGGATATCCTGTGGGACTGCTATTCTGGGGTGGTGAGTAGGGGAAAATGGGGAAAAATTGTAACTCAAAATCTGGTGGAAATGAATGATGTAAACCAGAAGTTAATAAAGTATTTGGGGGAAAAAAGAGTAGCTTGTGTGATTGCCATTCGTTGGAAGAGGAATGACTGTGCTGTCTTTAGCAGATCATCTATGTGGTGGTAGTGAGAGCAAAGAGACAAACCCTCAAAGTGTACCCAGAGGTAGTTATCATTGCTCCACAGTAGCACCGCTAGTAAGTGGGGGAGACAAGATTTGAAGCCAGGTCTCCCATTTCCAAGATCACCATTCTTTCTGCCATACGATGTGCAACCTTCCATATACAGTGTGGGAAATGGAAGGTCTTAAAATTGCAATATTATATTGTTGAAATAAAAATGAAGCATCCCACCTGCGGACTGTACATAAGTGCATATATGTCATTGACTAGACTAGTTATGATTAATGGTGCATTTCAGTGACTGGAGCCTGACTCTTTGGTTCCTTTTATGTCCTCATAGTTTTCTATTTCCTGCTTTGTTTTTGTGAATCACCATTACATACAAATGAACTAGTGATGAGGTGACTAGTAAATCCAGGTGACCCCTGGAACCAGATTCCATCAGTTTCTTCATTCATGATTAAATTAAACATTAATGCAAATGCTGCATAGGAAATAAATTTAATTTTAGCAAGAGAAATTTAAGTAAGGCAAAAGGAGAAACTTTTCTGTTGGTATTTTGAATTATGGTATATCTTTTGCTAAAGAGTAGAGGATAAAGATCCATCTATCTGGATTGGTTAAGTGTATATTTCCCATTGTCTGGGAGATAGAGAACATCATTTTGCAAGCCCTGTTTTTTTTTTTCTGATTCTAACTTTGGAAGCTGAATGAACCTGCCTAAATTTCAGTTAATTGAGTGTAAAGCATTTTGATGTACACAGTACCCTAGAGATGCATCTGAGCTGAGTCCCCTGTTCTGATGAGTTTTAATTCAGGATTGACAATATGGATTCTAGCAGAAAGAGCGCCCCAGGGGGAAGGTGCCAGTCACACTTGGAAAAAGCTATTTTAGGAAGTGTTTGGAAGGGCATATGGTATAGTGTATTGTCTGGGGTGGGATAAAAGGCAGAATGCTGGGAGTAGTGGGAAAGTGCTGTGGGGCACTGAAATGGGGATGACATGGAGACATCTGCTGATGTCTAAGGGAATATTTGTAAAAAGACTTCTCAGAAGAAAAAGGGAGATGCAGCTTTGTGCATGGAGACTGTACCTGTTGCCCTGGAATTACGCTTTGTTTTTTTTTCCAGTAGGATAGCTAATTTGTTGAATCTTCATCATCTACATAATATCTTAGGTTTCCCCATTTTCACAAATGAGTGTGATGGGAACATAATAATACTAAGCAATAAAATTAAGCAAATAAAACAAGGAAAGGGCATAGTTTTATCTTCCCAATTAGAGGCATGGATATGTAAATCAGTCTCAAGTAATGGCATGTACTTTTCAGGGGGAGGCTTTGAGGAGAATTTGGAAGACCAGGGAACTCAGCTTATATCATAAAGGAAAGAAAAATCATTCTTTGCTATCCCCAAAGTGACTAATTCAGCTTCTCATTAAGTCTTGTGTGGGCCTTCAACCTCCTGGAGGAAGTCTGCTCAGTTTATAATGCCTAATTTGATTATTCAATTCAATTCTCTACTGAGATACTGAAAGTCATCTGATTAACTTGCTGAAAAATAAGCATCTGGTTAAGATGGATATACTAATACCTCTCTAAACAAAGAGAAATGCCTTCCAGTTATGCACTTTTGTCAGAAACTTCCTAACTAGACAGAAAATATAAAAAGGGAAGAGAACATCAACCAAAGAGAGCAGAAGGAAGGTCAAAATGGAACAGAGACAAGCAGGGAAGTATTGGAACAACAATGTTTGAAATATATGACCAGCATTCCCACCCCACTCCGTGTCCCCTACACAGAAAATACTCATACCCTCTCTTCTCATTCTTTGTATAGGCAAATATTCGTGTCTGTTGATGGTCAAGTTTATAATAATGAAAAGAAAATATTTTTAAAAGTAAATATAGGTGTCCATAAGGATGGATTTGGGAATGTCATATGAAGGAGAGTCATGTTACTGCAAGAAAAACTTTTAATTACTAAAGTCCATCTCTGATGCCTTGTGTGGTATAAAGTTGACTCTGGGTTCTTTTTATTCATATTAAACATATTTTCACACTAGTCTTTTTGTAAAGAAGAATTAGAACCAATGGAAGGAACCATGAAAAAGAAGAAGTAGAGAGAGAGAGAAGGAGAGAGAGGGAAGGAGAGCGTGCAAATAGTATGCATTGTTATATGTTCAGACTCCATTGTTCTTTTTCTGGATGCAGACAGCATTTTCCATCGTGAATCTTTTGGAGTTGGTTGACTCTTGGTACTTGAAGGCTATGCAGGTAGAGAGCAAGTTCTGTCAGGTCCCAATACAATGATAAAGCTTTGAACATAGGACTAAGGACCAACCTAACCAAATTTGGAAAGACCCAACCCCAGAATGTTGGCAACCAAATTTCTGAATGTTTTTAGCCATGGAAAGTCATGGAGTCTTTTTTTTTTCTTCTTGGAGAGGGGGAAGGACAATTGGGGTTAAGTGACGTGACCAAGGTAACACAGCTAGTGAGTGTTTAAGTATCTGAGGCCAGATTTGAACTCATGTCTTCCTGACTCTAGGCCTGGTGCTCTATTCACTGTGCCACCTAGCCACCCCAGTCATGACGTCTTCTAAGCCAATAGAAGGCTTTTCACTTGGATCAGTGGAGAGAGTACCCACTCCAACAAAATCATTGATCTTTGAAATACTGAAGGAAGAACTAATAAAAATCAAGTTAATTATGATAGGAAATTAAACACACACACATGCATGAGAGAGAGAGAGAGAGAGAGAGAGAGAGAGAGAGAGAGTGTGTGTGTGTGTGTGTGTGTGTGTGTGTGTGTGTGTGTGTAAAGTGTCAACTTGTGCTAGTAGAGGGAGTTACCTCACTCAGGTGTTCCTTATACCAATGAAATTGCAGGTTTCATTTCAGTTCTCTCTCTCTCTCTCTCTCTCTCTCTCTCTCTCTCTCTCTCTCTCTCTCTCTCCTTGCCTTCTCTTTCTCTGTCTCTCCTATAAGACCTGTATATACAGTATGTATTTACATATGTCTCTATATATTTTAGTAGTATTGGAGAGGTAGACTGAGAGAGAGGGTTAACTTAAAGGAGGAATATCATACGTAGGACTAGAGCTGGAAGGGCCCTCAGAAGCCATCTTGTACCACTGCCTTATTTGACAGATAAGGAAACTGAGGGTCAGGGACATGGAGTGACTTGCCTAAGGTCACAGAGATAGTAAGTATTGAGATGGGATTTAAATCAATTACCTCTCACTCCAGAGCCTTTGAAGGGAGGGATATGATTGGCAGACTTGTTCAGGTAGCTTAGGCCTCACGTCCTGGAATAAACTACAATTGTCTACCCCTAAGAATGCTTATGTTTTGGCATTTCACGGTTTTAAGCAGTGTGGAGCAATGGAGGGACCATGGATTTGGAGTCAGAGGACCTAGCTTCAGATTCTAATTCTCTTACAACAGTTGTGTGACTGTAGATTAATCACTTACCCACTTTGGGCTTCAATTTCCTCATCTATTAAGCATTTATTTTACATTTCCTATACTCCAGACACTATGCTAGTCTCTAGAAAAGAATTATTGGCCTTTTTTGTATCATGGACCCTTCTATCATTCTGTTAAAAATCTAAGTCTCTCTCCCCCCCCCCCCCAGTTGAATGTTGTTTTTAAATGCAGAAAATAAAATGCACAGGAGTACAAATGAAACCAATTATATTGATATGCAGTTGTCAAAACATTAAAAAACAAATTCATGGACCCCAGGTTAAGAACCATTGCTCTAGGGGTATAAGGACAAAAATGAATCAGTCTCAGAGAATTTACAATTTTGCCTGCAGCTATCTCTATTCACTTTTAACTCATTCAGGATTAATGGAAATGGTGTACTGAAGGATTTTTTTTTTTTGTCCTGGAGTTTCAAGTATTGCTTACTGTTATTTTTTTTTAAATAGAGCTAACTTCCTATGAATGCCTTTCTTCCCGAGGGAAAGATTCCTTAATCCAGTTATCACTGTAGCTTTCTGTTTTTGGCTGTTAGCTCTTTGTTAATTACAGATAAAAAAAAAATCCTCCTGTCTTCAGGCCCATGTCCCCATGCTTCTCAGGAATTCAACATTTCATTATAAGACACGGTTCTTTCTAAAATGTTAGAAAGAAAAAGCTTTTTAATTAGATAGGTAGTAATTGAGATCCCAAACCAAAAAAGCCTTTCTCCAAGAAATGGAGTTATATACATAATTAAAAGAAGGGAGGGCACGTAAGTGGAACATCTTGCACATCTGAATCCCATTTTTAGCAAAGCTGTAATAAGTTGAGGCAGCAAATGCTGAATAGCTTTGCTTGATGGAACAGGTTATCAGTGCTTTCAAATAATATTGGGAATTCTGAGCTAGAACCATAACACTTGCAATTCTGAGTTTTTTTTTAAAGGTAAAGAAAAAGGAAAACCCTAAACCAACAATTCTAGTCTTTTTAGTGATCTGGCAACTAGGGAGGTCTGTGCCTATGGGCACAGTAATGAGAGATATTAGGACAGATATGAAAAGCCAAGCTCATGTTGAAGAGTACAGAATAAAAGAAAGACTGCCTGAATTACTGAAGGAAAATAATGGGCCAGAGAAGACAGGTTCCAAACACCATGGGCCACATCTGTTTCCTGATTTGCTATAGATTCTAGGAACATTTCTCCCATTTTCCCAAATAACAGATATAAAATGTTTGGTGGGTGTCAGGTGGGTGATGGTTAGATTTATAGTTAGGGATATGAATGTGGTAGATTAGAGTAGCATAGAGCAGGAGATAAAGCACTGAACTTGGAGCCAGGAAGACGTGGGTTTGTCCTTCCCCAAACACTGGCTTTATGTCCCTAGACAAGCCACTTAACTCTTCTTGCCTCGATTTCCTCATCTGTAAATGGACTTAATCGCCTCTAAGGTCCTTTCCAATTCTAAATCTAAGGCCTTAGGATTCTCTTTGGGGCAATGTGTGTGTGTGTGTGTGTGTGTGTGTGTGTGTGTGTGCGTGTGTGTGTGTGTGTGTGTGTGTGTGTGTGTGTGTGTGTGTGTATGTAGGGGGCAGGGAATGAAAGCTTTTATTTTGTTTTCTATTCATTTGTCCTAGGAACTTTTCCCTGGAAAAATACTCAAATATTATATTTTGGCTGCCTTTAAAATAAAAAATAAAGCATTTAAAACAAGGTACTCCTGTATATTACTCCCCATAGTTCTCCTCTAGCATAGAGGTGACTTTGTGTTCTTGAAGGACATCTGTGAAGTACCCAAACTGGCAGGGTTACTGAGCTGCAAAGGCTGGGAGTCCCATCCTGGTGACAGACTGTTCTCTAAGGATGAGCCTCGCTCAGTGCAGAGAGGCTCATTACCAGAATGTTGGCTGCTAGGTGATGAATTTTTTTGGCCATAGAAACCCATGAAGCAGATAAAGTAGCAAAACCATCCTCGGTTGTATATGGCCCCCTTACATTTCTGCAGTGATGTGGCAGAATGGTGAAAAAGGAGTGGAGGGCATAAAAAAATCATAGCTTTGAGACCTGCTACAAACATCAATTTAACTCTTGGTACCCTAAATGTGTCTCTTTGCCCAACAAGCAAGTATATTGATTACTGGAAAAACAGAATCATGTCCAGATAAACATTGCAATAAATTAAACCAGAAGACATAACTGTTCTATAGACTGTTCTACAGGAAAATCACCAAATGGGCTTGTAGCAATGGTTTGAACATCATTAGAGCTTGTGTATTGCTTCTGATAGGTAGCATTTACAGTGCTTTAAGGTTTGCAAAATGTTTTACTACGTTATCTCATTTGATTCTATAACTATGTGAGACATGTTAATATTATCCCCACTTTTAGCTGAGAAAACTGACTTGCCCAGACTCACACAGTCAAGTAAAGTCTGAGGCAGGATTTGAACTCAGGTCTTCTTGGATTCTTATTTGCCACCTTGCTGCCTCTTCTTTAGATTCTTAGCCTGTTTGCTAAATAATTAGTTTTAGATAACTTAGTGTAGGAGGGAAGAATTAGGAGCAAAGGATGAATGTTGCTCAGGTGGAGACAAATTCAATGTAAAGAAAGCTTCCTAACAATTGGAGCTGTCCAAAAGAAGAATTAAGTTGTCTTGGGAAGGGGGGGGGGTTCTTCCTCAGTAGAAGGTCACATTTTTTTTTCTCCATCTCAGACCCAGACAACACTATGGGCAGAACTGATCGTAAGAGTTTATTTCTGCCCCTCTTGAACCTCACTCTTCAACACAGGAGCATCTATAAGTTGGCTTTCATAATATCAGTGCATCTAGTGCTGGAAGAGACTTTAGAAGCCATCCAGGTTAATGTACCTCACTCAGAAGATATGGAATTGATGCCCAGAGAGGTTAAGCATCTTAGCCAAGGACATGCAGAGAGAGACAGAGAAAGAGAGAGAGAGAGAGAGAGAGAGAGAGAGAGAGAGAGAGAGAGAGAGAGACAGAGACAGAGACACAGAGACAGACAGAGAGAGAGACAGAGAGAGAGACAGAGAGACAGAGAGACAGAGAAAGAGAGAGAAAGATAGAGACAGAGAGACAGAGAGTGAGAGAGACAGAGACAGAGACAGACAGAGAGAGGGAGAGAGACAGAGATAGAGAGAGAGAGGGAGAGAGACAGAGAGACAGAGAGAGGAAACTTTAGAGGTGTGGTTTGAAGTTAATCTTCTGGCAACAAAGATGCTCTGAGGATCACTGTGAGACCCTCTGAGGCACCTAGAATTGAATGTCACGGTGGTTTGTCACTCTTGAAAATGCAGTGGTGCCATCATTGGAGTCGAAGGTTTGGGTTCCTATCTAAACTTTCGATACTTATTAGCTGTGTGAAGCTGAGCAATTGCTCAATCTCTATGTATCTTAGATAAGTCCTTAGGACATCTACAGAGTCATAAGGCAATCATTGAGGAAGTTCCCCCTTCATGTATTGCTTTTTACCAAGTTACAAGTTGGAGTGACAATTTGCACTTACTTCTAAAACCTCAGGATGTGTAGAAACATCACACTCCTTATATACCCTGTAATAGGACAGGACTATTAATAGCATCAATATATCTAGTGCAGACCTTTGCTTAGATGCAATCTAAGAGATACAAATTAATAACACTTTCTTCAGAGGCTGCTATGTGGGTGCACTGGATAGAGGGCTGGACCTTGGAGTCAGGAAGGCTCACCTTATTGAGGTCAAATCTGAACTCAGACACTAGTTGTATGACCCTGGGAAAGTGACTTAACCTTGTTTGCCTCAGTTTCCTCATCTGTAAAATGAGTTGGAGAAGGAAATGACAAACCACTCCAGTATTTTTGCCAAGAAAACTTCAAATGGAGTCATAAAGAGTTGGACACACCTGAAACAACCGAACAACAACAACCACAACAACCATTCTCTTTCTTTGAATGTTTCCTTCTCAGTTAACGTTTTATTCCTCCAGACATCTGAACTAAGCATGTGAGTAGGATGTAAACTCTTTGAGAGCAGGGATTGGGTCACTTTTGTCTTTATATTCCTAGTACCTATCATGGTACCTGTCACCCATCAGGGCTCAAAAAATGTTTCTTTATTTATTGATTAATTATTGATTCCTCCATGTTAATAGATGAACCTGATTTCTACCCTGGATGGTGTTTCATCCAACTTAGTCTTATTTCTGCCCAATTTCCCTTCTCCTTGCAACTAAGCCATCTGTAAAACTTTTTCATATTTCCATGATTATTTTCGGACTATTTGTAGGCTGGCAGATGTACACACAAACACACATACACATATAGATAGATATATACACATATGCACTAAACACACACATATATGTATCCAAACATTTATTCCTAGGTGCCCTCACCCTAGCATATTCTGTATATATAGCATTGCAGAATTTTAGAGCTAGATCACAGAGACCCTTTTCATGAGGAAACTCTAGCTCTAATGTCACACAGCAGAATCAGAACAAGGAATATGAGTATTGGGGCGGCTAGGTGGTGTAGTGAATAGAGCACTGACCCTGGAGTCCGGAGGACCTGAGTTCAAATCTGACCTCAGACACTTGACACACTTACTAGCCATGTGATTTTGGGCAAGTCACTTAACTCCAATTGCCCTCCAAAACAAAGAGAAAATTAAATCATGCATAATCCATGTTATTTACTAAACTACTTTAGAAGGAGAGAGGGAGAAATTACTGCACTGGAGATTCATTGAGGTCCCTGAGATGGGAAAAGTGTTTTAGAATCTGCTTCCTAAATACAATTATCCCTTCCACATGGCAACTTGCCCCATCATGGTTTTGATATGTCATGGGTTGGCATGAGAAATTAAATGGGAATTTGGGGGGAGTTTAGTAGAAGCTTCGGAAGACAAGCCAGAAGACCATATAGAAAGTGTTTTGAAACTCAGAAATGGATATACAGGCAATGGGGTATAGAAATTCATCTTGCCCTACAAGAAAGAAAAAGGGGGGAGTTGCGGGGGATATAAGAGAGGGCAGATTGGAGGAAGGGGTATTCAGTATGCTTGCCATCTTGGGGAGGGGGGTAGGGGAAATATGTGAAGAAAATCTGTAACTCAAAATTTTTGGGAAATGAATGTTGAAAACTAAAAATAAATAATAAAAAAGAAACTCAGAAATGCATAAAATATATATTTAGCATTGTATAATATCAACATGTTTTATCTTTTAATACCATAATTATTTAGACTTCTCTTGTATGAAGGGAGAGGCAAAAATTTTATGTGGATTTTCCAGATCATGGGGGTACTCTACCCCTAACACCTCCCTCCCCCAATGTGGAAGGGTTAGCTATATGAAGAGTAGCAGAACTAATTTGAAGCACAGTATAAAATTTTTCCTCAGGGATCAATAGGCTGCTTCAAACATCTTCCTGCATTGGTATTTCTTGTTTTTAGTTTTATTTTGTCTTAGATCAAAGCTTAAGAAAAATGTTTAAGATGGAGAGGAGATATTTTGGGGGGTGGGTTGGGGATAAAATAGTGGCACTCCCCAGATCCAATAGTTATCTTCAAATATTAGAAAGGCCCATCATATGGTTGAGCAAATGGACTTGTTCTGTGTTGCTCTAGAGACAAGAACTAGCAGTAATGAGTGAAAGTAATGAAGTGGTAGATTTTGACTGACTATCAAGATCTTCTTAGCTATCTAACCATGGAACCAGCTGCTTCCAAAGGCAGTAAAATCCCCTCACAGTTCATATTTAAGCTAAGCCTGAATGGCCATCTGTCAGGGATTCTGTATAGGGGATTCTAGCATTGGGCAAGAAGTTGGACTAGATTCAATTTCTTTACTCAACAACAAATATTTCTGTCAAATGATGACCTCTGAGGCAATTAACAACTTAATCATTTTCTGAAAATGTAGCTATGAAAAAAATGGGAAAATCTGAACTAGCTTGGGGAACTTAGGCAAGTTTTGGAAGAAATGAAAGTTTATCTTTTAGCATTTCTCACCTCCATCCTTCCTTTATACCCTAAGCAAAGGCCTGGGATCAAACACACCAGTGGAAGAATTAGCCATAGAAAGGAGAAAGAATATATTGATTTGTAATACCAGAGCCAAGGAAAAAAGGGCAGAAAACTTAAAATTGAATTTTGAACCCATATTGAATTTTCTCTAAAATCCTTTTCATTCTAAGCTTCTAATTTTATCTGTTTTGTATAAAAATGAATTTATTGTAGAGAGAAGTTGAGAGGATATATATATATATATATATATATATATATATATATATATATATATATATATATATCTAGGGGTCTTGACCTTAACATGATAAAAAGGAAGGTCTTTGGTTGAAAGTAGGGGGCTTGGGATCTTAGAGACAGTAGAAAAATCTTGGGGGTAGTCACTACGGGAAATAGGTTAGGTATTCAATAAGCTATGAATAAAACCAATTTTTAAACAACTAAGATTAGATAGCATGTGTTTTAGTGGATCCAATTGGCAGGGTTTTGTGACTTTTCAGCATTGTTCAGGAACCTGAGATTAGGAATGAGTGACTGAGAAGGCAGAAAGAGGGCATTACTCAGGGTTAGGGATTTGCAAGCTAGAATGTTAGAAGGTTAAGAGAGCAGGGTAATCTAGTGTGATAGTGATGGCATCTTTGAGATGATTGACCACAGTGTTTAAGGAGTTAAGTGAAGCCTTAATGAGAATTACAGGTTAGTAGAATAAAGAAGGAGGGGCCAAGGACCCAGAGGTTTCAATGAGACTGAAGAGTATGTTTAATAAGAATGTAGGAAAGGGAGAAAGAAAGAGGTGGGAAGTTGTGATGAGAGAGTAAAACTTCAGGGTCCAAGATTTTGGAGGGGGAGCTATTTGGAGTGATGATAAGTTCACAGGTATGATTGAACTGGTGTACAGTTGAAGTACATAGAAATTGAGACCCCTAGAGTTCAAGATGCTGAGGGATTATGATAGCAAGTTGTTTATAAGAGTCAACATAGATAGTGGCATTGAGGAGGATAATGGTGGGGGTTGGTATGGAGAGGAAACCAATGAATTAGATAATAAGGGAGATAAGTATCTTGAAGATAAGTGTAAAATAGTGGCATAGATGGGAAGAGAGTGATAAAATCAGATGGCAGTGACTTAAAATAGAAGCTTTTGAGAAATAGTAGTAAAATCTGGCACCAAATTCTTTCTAACTTTGTGACCCTGGGCAAGTCACTTAACCCTGTTTGATTCAGATTCCTCATCTATAAAATGAGCCGGAGAAGGAAATGGCACTCCTTCTTTGCCAAGAATATACCAAACAGGGTCATGAAGATTTGGGCACAAATCAAATGACTGAACAACGACCAGGTGAAATAATGACCTGGAAGCCTCAGTGAAGAGCATCTGGTACTACTTCCTACTGGCCTTAAGAGTCTGGGGAAGTTTCTACCATTAGATAAGGTTGGTAGGAAAGTAGTGGGGTGAGAGAAAAACCAGAATTCAGTAGGAGTGATGGGGAAGAAGCAGCCTTCATGGAGAAGATAGAGAAAAAAGGAGAGCTTATTTATTATAAAATGGGTTTTCTAAAGAGTACAGTGGGGGGAGCAGCAAGGTGGGAATGGCCTGGGGAAGAATAGAGAAATAAGGTTGGACTGTGGATTTAATGATTTCCCCATCACTGGACCCTTCAAACATTGGTTGAATGTCTACTTCTTGGAGATAATAATGTTTCAGATACCATTCGAACTAGGTGAGTTATGAGGTTTCTTGACACTCTAAGGTCCTTTGATTTTAGTAAGTTCCCATAGCAGGGGATGAGAAGTTGAAGATTAGAAAGCAGGTTCAAATGCATGATGACCAAGGGGAAGTGTTAAATAAGTTGATCTAAGTAAACAAGAAATGTATGTGTAATTAACCAATGTCAAATTTCCAAGTAGAACCATATTTTTGACAATGTGCTTCCAAAGAAATGTGCTGTCCAAGTGGCAGACCTGGCCCACTATTCCCCAAGCACTTAGCATAGTTTCTTACACATAGTGACAGAGTAAATGCTCAATAAATATTAGTTGAATGAATGAAAAAAAGAACCCTACTCCCATCCTTCTCTGGAGACTTTTAAAGTGGTACAAAGGGAGGACAAGGGCTTCTGAAGAGGGAAGGTTGTTAAGTGGTGATAATGGAATAGTGGTTTGGAAGCAGAAATGATGGAGAGTATAGAAATATGCTACTCCTGAGTGGCCTTTACTGAACAACAGAGCTCACAGCAGCTCTCTGGGTCTCTTTTTGAATTAGTTGTATTTGTAGACACTTTTAATTTCATTTGAATTCCACAAGGATTCAATAAGGGTCTAGTCTGTAGGAAAAGCAGGTGACAGCTAGGTGGTACAGTGAATAAAGTATTGAGCTTGGAATCAGGAGGACTCATCTTCATGAGTTCAAATCTGGTCTCAGAGACTTACTAACTGTGTAACTGTGGCTAAGTCACTTAACACTATTGGCCTCAGTTTTTCATCTATAAATTGAGCTGGAAAAGAAAATGGCAAAGTTTTAAAAAACAAAACAATCCAAAATGGTGTCATAAAGAGTCGGACACAACTGTAATGACTCAAGAAATGTAGGAAAAAAATACCTATTATTGATTTGAAGTGATGTGTACACATATAAGAAAACATGGAATATATACTAAGTGATTTTGGAGTTGGGGGAGGGCACGTGCCTTAAAAAGGGGGAATGTTAATAGAAGTGGGTGTCAGAGGCATAATGGAAGGGTAGGGTAGA
The DNA here is from genome assembly GCA_011680675.1 of Gymnobelideus leadbeateri. Taxonomy (NCBI): domain Eukaryota; kingdom Metazoa; phylum Chordata; class Mammalia; order Diprotodontia; family Petauridae; genus Gymnobelideus; species Gymnobelideus leadbeateri. The sequence continues at coordinate 31,610 of WOXC01006971.1, read as the reverse complement.
CATCATACTGTTTTGTGCAATGAATAATTTTCATTTTGACATGTGTAGGTTTTATCTATTAATGCATTGTAAGCACTTTCTGGGCAGGACCCATATAGTCTACTTTGTATTTTCTTATAGCACTGAGTGTTTTAAATATGGCAGTGGACGTTGATGGATGGAGCTGGCCTTGTTGTCTAGAATAAACCTTGTCAGAGCTATTATGATTGCTCTTCTGCAGGTTTTGAATTTCAAACATCAAAATACCCAAGGGAAGCAGTGGCATGGTATTTATTTATATTGAATTCAATGTCATCAGGTGCATAAAAGTCACGTAGAGCCGGTTATTTAGGCAAAAAGAATCATGTGTGTAAATTGATTCTGCTTCCTTCTCTGTACCCCTTGGAGAAATCACAAGCCCTGTGAAGGTCTTAAAAGAAATAGCTCATGCTTATTTTAGTTTTCATTATTTCGATGGTATAGGGAATTCCTTCATCAGGAATTCCCTTTAGCAATACAAATAGGTACCTGTTCTGTAACTTTTATAGTCTTAGAGAGTTGCCTGGTTTACTAAGAGGTTAAGTGAGGCAGCAAGGCTGTGGCCAGCTCAGTTTTCTCTAAACTAAATAAAGAGAATCTTGAGACGTGGTAGACTTTCTCTCAAACAAGAAGGGTCACATAGCCAGTATGTTGGGAGCAAGTTTTGAACTCTGGGCTTCCTGATTCTCTAGTCAATTCTCTAACCACTGTTCACATAGTAAAGAGCTTTTTTTTTTTTTTACAACAATCTGGTGAATTACTTTTCTTAAAGTAACTCCCCCCCCCCAATAAAATGTAAGCTCCCTGATGGTAGGCACTGGTTTTTCCTTTCTTTGTATCCCCAGCACTTAGCATAGTGCCTGACACATAGCGAGTGCTTACCCACCAATTGAACTAGACTGTAGTGTAGTTATTTCATCATGAAACAGTATTTCCATGGACCACAGAAGGTGGTCCTCAGGTGTTATTGTCATTTTACAGATGAGAAAACTGAGGCTTGGCAAACTGAGACTGTGTGGCTAGTCACTGTCTCTGACAGAGAGGGGCTGCTATTCCCCTCCTCCCTCCCTAGAACTTTTGCTTCAAGAACACTGGAAGTTGAAGGTAGGCATTGAAGGTACCACCTCTTACAGGAGGTCTTTCTGGTCCTCCACACCCCAGTCCTTCTAATTTTAGAAGGTAAGCCCTCAGATCACCTTCTATTAATGCTTACTACATATATGTCTCTATACACACAGATATATATGTATATACACACGCACACATGTATATAAACGTACATGTATACACACAAATATATAAATATATGTGTATACATATATGCGTGTATACACACATATGTGTATATATATGCTGAAGCCCTGACACACACATTTATCGCACATAATTTTTGCTTATTGTTACCACCTTTAGAATAATATGAGCTCCTTGAGAACAGGGACTATGTTTTTTTACTTTCTTCATATCCCTGGTGTTTTTCAAAGTGCTTGGCACACAGTAAACACTTAATAAATGCTTATTGACCACCTGCATGACTGATGGAATAGGAAAGGATCAAGGACTTCTTTGAGTAATGATGAGGACATTGTTAACTCAGGAAGAGTCTGGAGATGGTCTTTGGGCTCTGAGCCTCCCACGCTTGACAATGAAAGATGTCCTCAGGAACATGACGCAGCTGGAACTCTTGGAGAAAATAGAATAACCCTCTCCAAGGTGAGAATCCTCTTCTGTTACTTATGCCTGGGGACCCTTTCCTCTCAGTATCAGACCTTGGGGATTGCTTAGATCTGAGATTTGTTTATTGGTATTTTATTCTTATTTTATTTAGCCCATGCCATACAATAACCTGAGGCCCCAGCATCACCTCAGAGCCAGAGAGGCCAGTTGCAGCCCTTCATGACAGCAGAAATGGACCTTTCCTCCTGATAGGCAGCAAGGCTGTGGCCAGCTCAGTTTTCTCTAAACTAAATAAAGAGAATCTTGAGACGTGGTAGACTTTCTCTCAAACAAGAAGCATCACCTTAATCTTTGAAGCTCTTTTTAAGGACCAGATCTGTTTGTCTGGTGTATCCCTGAACAGAGACAGGATATTTGATAAACAGCTCCACATTGTGCCTGTGTTCTATGACATCCCATGTATCACTGGCTTATCTAAGCTATGGTCCATCATGAAAGTAATTTACAGCATTTCAGTTTGTCTGTTGGGGGAGACTTGGTACACAGAACTGTGAAAACTGACAATCTGCTAAGCACTGGGAATACATTGATGATTTATTATATTGGAGAAAGTCTTTGGCTGAAAAGAACCTTAGAGAACACCTGGCCCAGACCCCTTGTTTTATAGATGAAATTGGAGCCTGGAGATATCATATGACTTGCCCAAGGTTACCCAGCTAGTTAGTGGCAAAGCTGACACTATAATTCTAGTTTCCTAGCTCTCAGACCAGAATGCATTCTTCTGTCACATTTTCTTCCTCCTCTTGGCTCTAGTCTTACACCTTTTTGATGTAGGTACCCATATGCATTCATTGTCAGGTTTATGGACAGAAATCATGGGGAGCAAGAACTACTATAGATGCAGGCATGTTTTTTCCCCAAACTCTGTAATACCCCAGCTTGTTTACCTCTCACAATTAAATTTAAAAAATTTTTAATTTTAATTTTCAGTTTCACATTCTCTTCCTTTCTTCATCTCTCCCCCACGTACTGAGAAAGCAAGAAATGCAATATTCACTATATATATGAAATCATGTAAAATATATTTCTACATTAGCTGTGTTTACAATTAAGTTTGTAAAATTCTCTTATGCCCTCAACTGTCTGCCACATTGTTATTGCCCAAAGGTAAGACATTAGAGCCAAAAGGGCTTAGGTATTTAAACTATGGAGGCCAGTAAGGTCAGAACAACCTGAAAGGGTATTGGGTCTAGAGGATCCTAAGTAGCTCTGTGCTGGGTCCAGTATGCTAGGGTTTCTCTGTCTTTCTGAGAGGTAGAAAGACTTGCCCATGGTCATATAGCTAGTAGGTATTAGAGAAAGAAATGGACCTACATCTTTTCCCTTGCTGTTAGTGTTCTTTATTTTCCAAACTATGTTTTATTTGCTTATGTGAAAAAATATTGTATCCCCTTTAATAAGTAAGTTCCTTGTGAACAAAGAATGTTTCATTCTTTGTACTTGTATTCCTAGTGCTAAGCATATATTAGGTGCTTGATAAATGTTTATTGATTGATTGAATGTAATTTTTGGAGACCTGGGACTGTTTTTCATTTTGTCTCTTTATGCTTAGCATGTAGCAATAGGAGAATTGTTAAATTCTTGTTGAATTGAATGTCTGATGCTACTTCCTGCACTTTGACCACTTGGCCACCCCCTTTCCCCATCAATGGCTATTTACTTTAATGGTTACTTCAAGTAACCTTCTGACTCCTTTAAATGAAGAAGCTCAAAACCCTTGACAGGTAAACTGAGTTACCCTGTAAGCGTAAGGCCAGTGATAAGAGTTCAAATCTCCTTTTTTGCTATTTGGGAGTTTGAATATCTGTTAGCCTCTGTTTCCCCTGGCGTCTTTCTTCCCCCCAGTAGCATGAATCAACATCAATCAGGTTCAGGCTCCTCATTCCCATTCCCCAATGCCTGCTCCTGATAGACATATCTTTATATGTCTTTAGAACCCTATGAAAATCCAGAAAACTTTAGTGGCTGGGGGGAGAGGGCACCCCATTCCCTCCAGGGTCTCATTAGGGGACCTAACTCCATCCAGGACCTCATTGGACTGCCCTTTGTCCTTCTTGCCTGATCACTCTTTCAGTCTATGTCTTCATTCAATAAAGCTGACTGTCTTCATTGTCTTGTGGGCCCCATGTTTCGTTGTACTTGAATATTGGTATCCTAAACTTTCCTGCATTTGTATCATGACAACTTTGTTTCCAGTTCACTGCTACTGTAGGATGTATTGCTATACATATTTTGGGGTATATGGGATCATTCTTTTTGACTTTTATTTCAATGAGGTATGTTACCCAGCAGTGGTAATTCTGAGTCAAAGGGAAGACCCTTTAGGTCAGAAACATTTTAGTCAATCAGAAAGCACTTATTACTATGTGCTAGCTTACTGTGAGGCAACTGGGTGGTGCCACAATGCACAGAATGCCGGGCCTGGAGTCAGGAAGACTAATCTTCCTGAATTAAAATCCAGCCTCAAACACTTACTAGCTGTGTGACCCCGGGCAAGTCACTTATCCCTGTTTGCTTCACTTTCTCATCTGTAAAATGAGCTGGAGAAGGAAATGGCAAACCACTCCAGTATCTTTGCCAAGAACACCCATGGGCTCACGAAGAGTTGGACACAAGTGAAAAATGACTTAACAACAAAATGTGCCAGTCACTGTGCTGAGTTCTGGGACTATAAGGAAAGACAAAAACCAGTCCCTGCTCTCAAGGAGCTTACAGTCTAATGGTGGAGACAACATGGAAACAACTGTGTATAACCACAATATATACAGGATAAATTCAAGATAATTATATAGGCAAAGAAAGCACTGAACTTTCTTAGCAAAGTTCCAAACAGCTTCCAGGATGGTTGTATAAATTGACACTTCCACCAAGACTGTATTGGTGTTTGCCTTTCCACAACCCTCAAACACTGACTCCTCCCATTTTTATCTTCTTTGTGACATGAGATGAAACCTTAGGCTTGTCTCAATTTGTGTTTCTCTTATAATTAGTGATTCTGAATATTCTTTCATATAAAATTCCTCTCTTCAAAACTATTTGTTCATATTCTTTGACCGCTTATCCATTGGAACCTTGTCTTGAAACAGAAAAACTGTTAAGCATTAAAAACAAGTCACATTAATTGCCAATAAAGGCAACTTTCTTTAGTTGGAATCTTGATTTGGAAGATTTTTGTTTTTAACTCATGCAATTTTGATTATAACATTTTTCATAAATAAACACAGTGAGAAGAAAAGGAAAAACTGAAAAAACCTGGTTGTATAATAGCAATACTGATGATCCAGCACCTAGCATAGTACCTGGAATATAGTAGGAGCTTAATAAATGCTTACTGACAGATTGATACAATTTTTTTTTTAAAGCATTTGGGGTTAAGTAACTTGCTCAAGGTTACACAGCTAGTCATTATTTATTCGTGGGTGCTCATTTTCTGAGGCCGGATCTGATCTCGGGTCATCCAAACTCTGAGGCCGGCACTCTTACTCACTGCGCCACCTAGCTGCCCCTTTAGGGCAATTGGGGTTAAGTAACTTGCCCAAGGTTACAGGGCTAGGTTTTTGTTTGTATGGATTAAGTGTCAGAGGCCGGCTCCGAACTCAGGTCCTTCTGATTCCAGGGCCGGCGCTCTATTCACTGCGCCACCTAGCCGCCCCAGATTGATACAATTTTAGGCAAACTTCTTCCACTGAAGTGATGTGTCCTCTGATCTCTCATTGTGGCATCAGAGTATCCTATCTTCTCTAAGCCTATGCTATCAGGGCAGAACCTTAGGCAAGTTCTACCAAACTAGAAAGGTATAGGCCTAGTGACAGTAAGTGAATAAGCATCTATTAGGCACCGACTATGTTCCTGACCCTGTGCTGAACACTAGATTAAAGGCACAGAGAGAGTCCTGGTTCCCAAGGAGCTCCTAGTCCATCAGTGGAGACAACATACAAACAGCTATGTATGAACAAGATATATACAGGATAAATTGGAGCTAAACAGCAGAGGGAAGGCATTAACCTAGGGAGGATCAGGAAATACTTCTTGTATAGGGTGTCCCTAAAGTCTGGACATGTAGGAAATCTCATTAACTATGCATATTTTCAAAGAAATGAAATGAATGAAATTTTCAACAACATTTTATTTAATTAGCATAAATTTTAGCTATGACAATTTCATATGGAATAAAAGTTTTCATTAGCTATTGGAAACTATTTTCCATATTAATGAGATTAATTAAATTAATTTAATTAATTAAGGAGATTTCCTATGTGTCTGTCTTCCTATGAAATCTCATTTATGCTAATTAAATAAAATGTTCAAAACTTCATTTCATTTCTTGAAAATATTCATAATTAATGAGATTTCCTATGTGTCCAGACTTTAGGGGTACCCTAGAGTAGAAGGGGAGATTTTAACTGAGATTTGAATGAAGCCAGGAGGTAGATATGAATGAGGAAGAAAAGACTTCCAGACATGGGAATGATAGATCTCTGTTATCTGTGTATCAGCTTAGCTAAATTCAGAGTGGTTCAGTTCCAGGAGGCTGACCCATTACCTGAAGATGTTTCTTTTAAGCCATAGAGTGAGATCATCAATTTAGGACTGGAAGGTTACAGCAGAAGTTATCTGGTCCAATCCTTTCTTTTTTATGGACAAGGAAATAGAGACATTTGATGACGAGGTCACATAGGATCCTGGGATTTGAACTCAGATCCTCTAACTCTAAATCTGATCCCCTTCCTACTGGTTTGCCAGAGGTCATGCTTATACTAAGTGGTATGGCTGGCATTTGGACTCTTGTCCTGTGACTCCTGGTTCAGTGGTCTTTCCACTGTTTCATGCTCTCTCCCTCTTAGCAATTTCTGAAACAGTCTCCCAGGGCACAGAGGGATTTTATACTGATGAAGGTGTAGATCTTTGGAAGCATTAAGGTGTGAAAATTGCTTAACATATATGTTTGATTAAATTTTAGTGTCATAACCATGATGTATATCATTAAGTATGTCAGATTTACTTGGCTGTAAGATTTATTTTGGTTATAATATAAAAACTATGTATACTCAGCTTTTAATTTTCTTTTGCTCATGTAACATAATTGTCCATTTACAAATTTAAAAAAATAAAATAAAGTTATCCTTTCTTCCAACTCCATCCCAGGCCTCCTCCCTAGAGTTAGGAGAGAACTATGAGATAGAAATAACCATTTTCTCTAGAGATATTTGGACTTTTTTCACTTCCTTCAGAAACACACATTTTTTTTTTTTGGAGGTGGGAAGGCAGGATAATTGGGGTTAAGTGACTTGCCCAAGGTCACAAGGCTAGTAAGTGTAAAGTGTCTGAGGCTAGATTTGAACTCAGGTCCTCCTGACTCTAGGGCTGGTGTTCTATTCACTGAGCCACCTGGCTCTGAGAAGCACACACTTTACAAAAGATTAAGTGCCTTTATGTGTCCTTTATGTGGTCATTCAGCTCTTGGTCTTTTGCCCTTGAGAGGGAGAAGCTGAATCTATTCCCCTGAATCTTGGAGAGTTCCTTCTTCTCCAGCAAAGTTACAATGACAGTGGGTTGGTCACTCCAGATAGGTGAGAAACTTTGCTAACTAGTCATGGTGAAGAATTTCCTGTTCCAATTTGCTAATAACTGTCTTCATTCTTTGTCCCTTCTCATCCTGCTACTTCTCTGTTAAAAAAAAATTCCAGTGGCTCAGTGGTGTATACTTAAATTTCTAGCTTCTTTGGCTGGCATTTAAGACCTCCACATTCTGGCAGTGGCTTAACCTTTCAAACCTCATCTTATACTCCCTCCTGTTGCTGTTGTACCTTCCAGCCTCACCAAACACATCCTCTGTATTCTTGTCTCCATACTCTTTCTTATATCTGTAATGTTAGAACCAATTTATGAACAAGTATTTATTAAGTACAAAAAGTCCAAAAACCAAAAAAGTAAGGGCAGCTAGGTGGTGCAGTGGATAGAGCACTGGCCTTGGAATCAGGAGGACCTGAGTTCAAATCTAGCCTCAGGCACTTATTAGATGTATGACCCTGGGTAGTCAAATCCCTCCCCTTTTCCTTCTCCCTTCCCCCCCACCCCCATTGCTTCCAAAAGAAGTTTTAATTAAATATCTACTATGTGGCAAGCACTGTGTTAAGTGCTAAGATACAAAGAAAGGCAAAAACAGGGCCTGTTCTCTGGGAGATTACAGTCTACTGGGGGGAGGGGAGACTACATGCAAACAACTATGTAGGAATAGGATATAGATAGACTAAGTCAGAGATAATCTTAAAGGGAAGGTGCCAGCATTAAGTGGTTTGGGAAAAGTTTCTTGCAGAATGTAGGATTTTAGCTGAAGGAAGTCAGGGAAGCCAGGAGACAGAGATAAGGAGGGAGAGAATTCCAGGCATGAGGGGAAGTCAGTGAAAAAAATCCAGAGTCCAAAGATGGAGTGCCCTGTGCCAGGAACAGCAAGGAGGCCAATGTCTCTGGATCACATGTGGAAGGGAGTAAGGTGTAGGAAGCGAGTCCTTCTTCCGCCTCTTAGCCTGTTGAGCTTCTACTCCTCCCAGTCAAACTCAAGTGCCTGACTCATTGAAACCTGACCTGAATTTCCCCATTACCAGCTCCCAAACATCCTCCTCCCCCATCTCCTCTTCTGATCTCTACCACCTGCCACCACCTTTCTATGCAGCCCTCCTTCAGATTTTTCTCCAATTTATATCACAAGTTGCTCCCTGAATAAAGTTCATCTCCTGCTTCTGTGCATTACATTAGTTCCTCCCTAGTCCTATAGTGCCTTCACTCTACTTTTCTGCCCATCAGTAGCCTTATTATTATTATTATTATTATTATTATTATTATTTTGCTTTTATTGGAGGGGGGAAGGTAGGGCAATTGGGGTTAAGTGACTTGCCCAAGGTCACATGGCTAGTAAGTGTTAAGTGTTTGAGGCCACATTTGAACTCAGGTCCTCCTGACTCCAGGGCCTGTGCTCTATTCACTGCGCCACCTAGCTGCCCCTATTATTATTATTTTTAAACAAGGCTCAGCTCCGGTGTCATATCCTTTGTAAACCTTGCTTGATCTCCTCACTACTTCCAGTTTCGTTGTTCATTCTTTCTTCCTCCTAGAACCATTGACACAGAGCTAAAAGGGATTATGTTGTTCAGTTGTTTCAGGAGTGTCCTGCTCCAATTTGCTAATAATATCTTCATTCATTGTCCCTTCTCATCCTGCTACTTCTCTGTTTCAGTGGTGTATACTTAAATTTTGGGTTTTCTTGGCAGAGATTCTGGAGCCATTTCCTTCTCCAGTTCATTTTATAGATGAGGAAGCTGAGGCAAACAGGGTTAAGTGACTTGCCCAGGGTCACACAGCTAGTAAGTATCTGAGGCCAGATTTGAACTCAGGAAGATGAGTCTTCCTGACTCTAGGCCCAACACTCTATCCACTACAGCAACTAGCTGCTTGTTCATTTTATAGGCAAGATAAACCAAACTCAGAGAGGTCAAGTAATGTGCTCTGTGGGTTACGAAAGTTGTAAGCTTCAGAACTGGGTTGTCTAACTCCTCTATACCCAAATCCAGTATTTTTTCCCCTATACCAGGCTCCTGAAATTACCTTGAATTTTCTTCTCTGTGTACTTGCAGAATCCCACCCTTTTCAGTGTTAAACTCCTTGTCATCAGAGACTGTTTCATTTTGCCTTTATGTTCCTAGGACCCAGTACAGTGAATGCATACATTAGATGATTAATAAACAATTTTTGAATTCAGTTGAACTCATATTCCATGTTTATTTTTGCTTCCATGGATTTTTTGTTCTTATTCTTTGTTCCTTGATTTACCTAATTCTTTCTCAGTTCCTTCCTCCTCCATGAAGTCTACCCAACTCCAGCCTGCTATGATTGCTTCTTTCTCTTAGATGTCAACAAATTTATTACTTAACAAAGTCCTTTTTTTTTTTTTACAAACAGCTTGAATCTTTGATCAAATGATCAATAGATCATAAAGTAAAGTAAAATAGATTGTAAAGTGCTTGGCACAGTGTCTGGTACATAGTAGGCACTTAATAAATGCCTGTTCCCTTCCTTTTCCCTTGTCTCATATTCTAGCTCTGATATTTACTAGTTGTGCAGCTGTGGACAAACCACTTTTCTGAACCTCAGCTTCCTCATCTGTAAAATGGGGGTGATAATGTCTATATTACCCTACTTTACTGAATTACTGTGATGAAAGTGCTTTATATATCTTAAAGTACCATATAAATATAAGTTATTATCATTATCCCCACAGTCATAGTTTCACTCTCATTTCTCTCCCCATTTTTTTCTCTTCTTCTCTTACTTGATTTTCTAAATATTTTTTGAGTTCTTCAATGGCCTGTGACCAATTCGTATTTTCCTTGGAGGCTTTGGATGTAGGAGCTTTGACTTTTTTGTCTTCTTCTGGTTGTATGTTTTTATCTTCTTTGTCACCAAAGTAAGATTCTATAGTCTGATTCCCCCCCCCACACACACATACACTTTTGGCTCATTTTCCCAGTCAATTACTTGACTTTTTAAACTCTTTGTTAAGGTAGGACTCTGCTTCCAGTATGGAGGGTGTATTGTCCTAAGCTTTAGGGGTTTTGTGCAGCTGTTTTCAGGGATATTTTTAGGGAGCTGTAAAATTTCAGTTCTTCCAAGTTTTTAAGATGAAAGGAGAAGTATTTACTCCTCTCCTGGTCTGTGTTGTGGTCTGTGAGTGATCACAAGCACTCTTTTCTGTCTTGTAACTGTGAGGAGGATTCCCTATCTGTCATCACCACAAGATCCACCATACCAGTGCTCCTCCTCGCCCCAGGACTGCCACCCAGGACTGTGGCCAAGATCCAAGCATGGGCAAAGCAAGAGAATCCTGCCTCAGCACCAGCAAGAGATCCCCAAAGTCTCCCTCTGCTCAGTCACTTGATCCCTCCACCATTTGTGGATGGAGAGATTTGGGAGCAGTTGCTGTTGCCTCAGCCCTGGGGCTAGGTTCAGACTGCACTCCTCTTTCACCTAGTCCTGACAGACCTTTCCTACTGACCTTTTAAGTTATCTTTGTTGTTTGTGGGTTGATAAATCTAGAAACCACCTCAGCTGCCAGTTATTCATTGCCCTGAAGCCTGCTCTAGGTTTGCTGGGGCTGGGTATGTGCTGCTGCATTTTGTGCTGGACTGTGCACCTCTCTCAGACTGGTGCAACAGACGTTTCTTGTCAACCTTCCATGTTGTCTTCGGCTAGAAATTTGTTTCACTCTGTCATTTTGTGGGTTCTTCTGCTCTAGAATTTTTTGAGTCATTTTTACAGGTATTTGGAGGGGTTTGGGGGCAATCTCAAGCAAGTCCCTGCTTTTACTCTACCATCTTTGCTCTGCTTCCCCACAGTCATAGTTTAATTAGTACTTTATGATGATGATGACAATTATTCTAATTGACTACTGTTTCACTTTTAAGCTGACCCTCTCCTCCCCTTCCCTTTTCTTCTTTTCCCTCCTTTCCTTTTACCTCCCCTGCCTTTCCTCTCATTTCCTCTATTGCCAGGGCATCATGTCATACTTTGGTCACAGAATATAGCTCCAGTACCTTGTGTGTTCTACTATTCTTTATATCAATAAGAAATCTATATCATACTGTGGTCTTGGTTTAAATGAGCCATTTGGATGAAGATTGATTAAGACCTTAAGATGATCAACTGTATCAGAGTATATTTAAAGAGAATATGTTCCTTCATTGCTTTATGAAGAATGGAAGAAATGAGTTGATGTATTCGGTATTTTAAAATATCTGTGTTTTCATGGATTGTGGATATTCTCTCTATGGAGATTGCACCCATTTGCACATTTTTATCCAATGATATTCTTCTATATACTCTCCCATAGATCCTTCACAAACTATCCATCTAACATACTTGGAGTCTTTCTCTAGTTTTTTTTTTTCTTTTCAGCATTTCTAGGGTACCAATGGAACATTTGCACTATTCATCTATTAGCTTTCATCCCACATACTTTTCTGGTCTCAGTGATATACCTCATGCAAATTCGTAGGCAAAAGTCTTAACTCAGCAACAGATTGACTCCAGGGTTTGTCCAAGGGCCAACCTAACTCAAATGGGAGAGGTTCATCACCAGTAGGTTGGCTGCTAGGTGTTGAATTCCTTGGGCCATGGTAGCCTATGATTTGACTTATTAAAGAAATCAAATAAGTTACATATGAATAATGCTCTCATCCTTATATATCTAACCAATTTTTCTCTATTTTTTTTTTCAGGATGAAAAGAATCAAGTTTTAACTACCAATATTTGGCTACAAATGGTAAGTTGAGAATTCTCCTCCCCGCTTTTCCCTCTAAAAGTCATCTTTTTTTCAGTTCTCCCACAATGCTTTGTTTATACTTCCTTTCTTCATATAGCATATGCTAATTGTCTTAAAGTTCTTTGGGTATTTATCCCACTCCTTATAAGGAATAAAGTCTTTGAGGGTAGGGACTATATCCTTTTCATTCTTATACCCCTCGGGGCCTAGTGTTTGGGGACTGTGTTGGTGTTTAATAAATGTTTGAATAAATAAATAAATGCATTTACAAATGAATCACATGTACTTTATTTCCTACCCTTTCCCCTTTAACTTCTATTTTGTGCCTGTTTAATTTTTTTTAGTGACTAAATGAATATTCATTATCCAAATATCCCCCCAAATGTAACTATGCTTTCTTGAATATAAAATATCTCATTCTAGAGAAATCTAAAATTTTTTAAAAAGGGTAAAAGTTTGTATTTCAATGGCAGGCATGCCCCTTGGAAATGTCAAAGATACATATAATATGAAGTAATGACAGTTTGACCTAATTCTTTCTCTGCATTTCCTTAGATCAGTAACACCTTATCCCAGGGGTTTTCCATACCTTCTACATTGTTCCTATATCTGTATTGCTTATCAAAATAGAATTTGTTGAAGCTGCTCAAAAGTACAAGCTAGCTGGCTCTGGAAACTTTATGAGCTGGTCTTTAAAATAAACATTTTCATTTTGTGCATCCTGGAGGTTGCAGCAACCTCATAAGTACATTTTGAAGAGGATAGACATTTAAAGGGCAATTTAAGGTACTTAATCTTAAGTCCCTCCAAATCAAACAATTTAGCATATTGGTTACACAATCATATTGAAGGCTAAAACTAAATTCTATGTATTCAGCTAACTTTGTTAGCTGCAAAATAAATGTTTTCCAATAATTTTGAATTTCAAGTACTCCTTGTGTGATATTTTAAAAACATGTATTTATTGGTACAGCACTTCACTGATTCAAATATCTCATCTAGTAGGTATGGATACTTTCATAAGTGGGGCAAATTACAGCTTCTCAGTACCTTACACAGAGGCGTTCTGGAAAAATTCATCATATGGTGGCCAACTTGGGAATGAGCCTTTCCCAAATGGTTCTTAGAAGAGAGCTAATGCTGTTAGGTTGTACTCTGAGCTTTGAGGACCTGCCAGATCTTAGGATTTCAGGTATTGCCTTTGAGAGTCCAGGATCATTTCTATGTTACTGTGAAGGAACAGAGTTAGACTTTGAAGATTTTTCTATGTAGAGAAAAGTGAGGCAAGTAGGGAAAGTAACAGAATCTATCTCTTTCTCAGTCTTCTTAATCCTCATTATACTAATTGGTTTTTATCAAGTTAGAGAGATGAACTATTTAAAGGGAAGCCTTGGGCGCCTGAAAAATAAGGGGAATAAGGGCTATATTGTTTTTAGTGGCCCTGACATAAACACATTAGCTTTGTAGTCAGTCTGTCCATAAGTATTTATTAAACCTTGCCATATCCTAAAATGTTGTTCTTAGCACCAGAGATACACAATTCTAAGTCCCTCTCTTTAAGGATTTTAGGCTTGAATAGTTGGCATTCAATTAAATTCATTTTAGCTAAGCTTTTAGCTTAGTTCAAGTCAAGTCAAACCAGCAAATATTTACTAAGTACCTACTATGTGCCAGAAGCACTGGGGATACAAAAAAAAAATAAAATTAGTCCCTACCATCACGGAGTATACATTATTTTATTTTATTTTGCTTTTTGGAGGGAGGAAGGTAGGGTAATTGGGGTTAATTCACTTGCCCAAGGTGATACAGCTAGTTTTGTGTTGTGTCTTAGGCTGGATTTGAACTCAAGTCCTCCTGACTCCAGGGCTGGTGCTCTATTCATTGTGCCACCTAGCTGCCCCTAAGGAGTACATATTATTATTAGCAAACCCTAAAGTTCCATAAAAGCATATTTTGACAAATGGCAGTCCCTTTGGTTAAACTTTGCCCAAGGAGTCCCTGCCTTGTAGGCTGGAATTTGCTATTTTTGAAGTTTCTTGTATTTTTTTTTTTTTTGGACCAGATTTTTGATCTCATTGGTGTAGGGGGCTACCACTGAGGAATGAACTTCCTCTAGCAATATGGAGTGATACTTGCTGTGTAATTGATAGTCTTTGACAGCTTCCCAGGGTACTGAGAGGTTGGATCATTTGCCATAGTTCAGACAGTCAATATGTCAGAGCTAAGACTCGAACCCAGGTCTTTTTGACTCTGAGGACATCTCACTATCCTCTATGCCAGCTGCCTCATGCTTATTAAATGTCTCTTTCTAAAACATTCATTTTTATCCACAGGTTTTTTTTTCTTTAGAGAACCTGTGTATATCTAAGGGATATTGCTAATTGTTGAAGGAAAAACAAGGCATAGTCTAAATAATTTTGGGACCTACTGGGAAGTTAAGACACACATGGAAAGTTAAATAACAATCTAAAATGACAACATAAGAGGAGTCTTAAAGCATTCTAAAACAGTTCTAACAGCAGGTTCCTAGAAGAAAGAAAACCTTGCTTTGGGCCTTTTGATACAACAGACCTTGGGCAAGTTACCCAAGTCTCTCTGACACTCAATTTCCTCAATTTGGATAAAATGAGGGAGTTGATCCTTCCATCCCTAAGTGCTCTAACATTTGGTTAACATTAATAAATGTTTATTTAGGGATACAAAATTGTAGACACCAGCAAAATCATCTTTCCTTCAAGCACTAAAGTTAATATTAAGCTCAATAGTCAGTAATAACTGTTCTAAGCCATTTGTCTCCCAAGGAATAGCTGCTTCTTATAACCCATAGTGTATTTCAATAAATCAGGTACATTTGATTCCATCAATGTGGATTATTTTATCTACAGATGAAAATCCTAACCCTTCCATGCCTTAGTACCCAATTTAGTTCAATTTCAGCTTGAGGAGTTGCATTAAATTAAAAATTTATTACCCTGTGGTCAAGCAGGTCAAGAAGTTCCTTGTACTTCACTGGGTTCTAGTCCTAAGGTAAGAGACAGATAGTCTGCCTCATGTTTCCAGTGTGGTAGTACCTTCTGGAGCCCATATTCTTCTGAAAAAGCCCATGAGATACCAGGGTCATTTCTATATCACAATCAGAGTAGGACTTTATTTATCCACATACTATGTCATGGAAAATGTGAATGTAACCATTGTTCCACAGCTCCCTAAAGACTCTGGCCTTAGTATACTGACTGAGTCTAATTCTGGCAGCTGACACTGGGTATAATATTTTTCTTTCATTTGTCCCCTCCTCACTCCCCCAACCCCAGGAGCATAGGAAAATCTCTAAATATTGTGATGATGTTGGATCACATATCTGTGTCTACTCAAATGTGGGCAAAGTTCCTAACTCTCATATAGGCACTTGATGGATTTTGGATATTGAATAGGCTTTATTTTGCCCCAAAGAAAATACACCACCCAAAAGAATCATAAGAGCCCATGAGTAGGTAGAGAAAGGTAGAACCATCAAATAGTTCAATAGACTCCAAACAGAATACCAATGCATTTGGAGGATCTACTAAACAAGCATTACCCTTCACCTCAGACAATTGCAGGAAGGATAGAAAATGTTCACATATACTTCCCTATGCAGTTATCATGTTCTTCCCCCCTTTTCTCCCAGGAGCACGCTGATGAGAAAATCATAAAAATTTTAAACAATAGTTAGAATTTATGTAGTGTTTAATTTTCAAATAACTCATTTAGTCTTTGCAACAACTTTGGAAAGTAAGTACTCTTATGATTTATACTTTACAGAAGAAGAAACTGAGGCAAGCTGAGGTTAAGTGACTTGTCCAGGGTCACAAAGCTAGTAAGGGTCTGTGACTGGATTTGAATTCAGGTCTTCCTGACTCCAGGAGTAGTAGTAGGTCTGTCCATTGTGCCAGCCAGATGCTTTTTTCCTTGAGGAGACCAGTGTTTGACTTTGTGAATTTTCAGATTTGGGATTCCCCATGGCATAGCCCTTGAGCTTAAGGAAGTCTGCTCTCAGAATTGTTCCTTTCTGGCTGCACTTCTTCAGGAATTATATCAATGGCCCCAGCTACATGGGGAGGGAACATAATAATAGTTAGCATTTCTATAATGTTTTAAGATTTCCCAACTGCTTTATAAATAATGCCTCATTTTATCCTCACAATATCCCTAGAAAGTAATGCTATTATTGTCCCCATTCTACAGATGGGGAAGCTGAACCAAATAGAGGTTAAATGATTTTCTCAACATTTTAGTGTCTGAGGCTGGATTTGAACTCAATCTTCCTCACTTTAGGTCCAGTGTTCTATCCACTCCACCACGTAGTTGTCTATCTTCAGAAATTGTAGTCTTGGACTTGTACACAGAATAGGAATCAGAAAGACAAAAGGCCCTAGGAATTTTGGTGTCCAGATACTTCAGTCAATAGGCAAAGATATACAACTAACTAGGTGCTTTTCCTAAAAGTTGTAACTAACTGCTCCAGTGGGTGGGCAAAGTCTATTCTGGATCCTTACCTCCTTCCATCTCTCCCAGCTTCCCTGCTCCCAACTTCTCCATTCTGTGGCATTTCTTACTGGGCATCCAAGGGGGAGAGAGTTAACTTTCTTGCAAGCATCCCTTCCTCTCTATCTTTCAGTCACCAGTCAACTCTTGGCAGCTCCAGTTGCTGGAAACCAATGAGAGGCATTTCTGTTATCCTCTCTCCAAGGTGCTAGTAAACTTTACTTGCTCCATGGACATGCCCTTGAGATGCCTTCAAACAAAAGTCTATGCCTATAACCTCATCAAGTTGATTAAAAAATTCATCCAGGTGTACTAGTTCTGCTCTGAATCCTCCCTTCCCTTACAAACAAATATCTATAGGTGTGTTTCAAAATGAAATACTTTTAGCATTTAGAAGGGTACCTTTAACTTCTTTGGTTCTACTATTACCTAATTGAAAGTGACTCCTGAGTAATGGACAAATTCATTGTAAGAGGGGTACAGATGCAAAAGATGGTCAATCCAGTTGTGAGAAGGAGGGAATGTGGGTAGGAGAGTGATTCAGAGCGGAGAATTATTCACATCCTCTGGCACTTTTCTTTTAGTATGTTTCAGACTCCTGACGTCCTGTCCCTCTGCCACGCTTCAAATGTATTCAATGTTGACTGTTCACTTTTAATACTCTGGAGTCCAGTCACTGCAAACCACAAATTTCCTATAGAGCCATAATGGGGGAGACAGGAGAATAAAACTCAACTAGTTAAATGTTCTCTTTAAATTTTGTTTTTCCCTTCTTTATATATAGATCCCCTTCTTGGTTTTGATGAATTTTGTCAATATATTTGTCAAATATATTGAAATGCATTTGTATAATGTGGATCACATAAAGCTGTTTGCCATGTCAGGTTCCTAAAGAGGGAGCAATAAGTGCATGCAGTTTTACAATTCTATTAAAACTGCCAAGTATAATTAGGTTTAAGCCTTGTGTGGTTTGTTGCTATTGCTAATTCGTTTCAGTCATTTCCAACTTTTCGTGACTCCTTTTGGGGTTTTCTTGGCAAAGATATTGGAATGGTTTATCATTTCCTTCTCTAGTTCATTTTACAGATGAGGAAACTGAGGCAAAAGGATTAACTGACCCAGGGTCAAAGTGACTGAGATCAAATTTGAACTCATGTCCTATGACCCCAGACCCAACACTCTGCTGAGCCACCTACCTGTCAATAGTGACAGTCATAATGATATTGGGAAAGAGTTTAAAAAAAGTTAATCAAGGCTTTCACAGGTGATGATTTACTTTAAAACATTTTTTCTCTTATTTTGAAATCTTTCCCATTCTTCTGATTAGGATCTCTTCCCTTTTGTATTTAATCCTTTTCTATTTTATAGCTACCTAATTCTAGTTATATAACTAATAAGATGTACAGTGTAGCAAAATCTAAATGCTAAAACATCTTCCCTTAAAAATTTACAGTCATAGCTAGGGCAGGGCAACTGGGCCTTTGCCCTAGAATATTGAGAGTTTCAGGGTAACAACAAGTATAAACAACTGAGATTAGTACTTGACTAGCAATAATAATAATAATAATAATAATATACATAATGACAATAATATATACAATTTTTATAGTACTTTAAGGTTTTGTTGTTGTTGAATCATTTCAGTCACGTCCAACTCTTCATGACTCCATTTGGGGTTGTCTTGGCAAAGATACTTAGAATGATTTGCCATTTCCTTCCTATAATATCTAATAATAGTCATAGTAATACCTGTAATTTACATAGTACTTTAAGATTTATAAAATGCTTAACAAATATGTCAGTTTACTCTCACAATAATGCCAGGAGGTAGGCTCCCATTTTATGGATGAGGAAACTGAAGCAGAGATTGAGGGACTTGTTTAGGGCCACACAACTAGGAAGTATTAGAGACTGAAATTGAACTCAGGTCTTCTGACTCCAGAAACAGCAATCTGTATCAGTTAGTTAAAGGAGGAAAACTTCCATAGGATTCACTTCCTGTACTGTCCTGCTCCATCCCAGGGTAGCATCTTCCAAGAAAATTAGACTCACAGTATTCTAGCATCTTACCCACAAACTGAATTTGTCTTTAAAAAAGTGGATTTGTGGGGCGGCTAGGTGGTGCAGTGAATAGAGCATGGGCCCTGGAGTCAGGAGGACCTGAGTTCAAATCTGGCCTCAGACAGTTAACACAAAAACTAGCCATGTGACCTTGGGCAAGTCACTTAACCCCAATTGCCCTCCAAAAACAAAACAAAACAAAAAAAGTGGATTTGAGGACCAGTTTCATTCTGTTTGTCCTAGGGCCATTTAGCCAAGCCTGTTCCTAGGTGCTGATATTTCTAGTTAATTACTCTTTGAAAATTCTAAGGTCTTTTTAAAGATTGTGTGTATGCATACACACACACACACACACACACACACATTCTTTTTTTGTATCACTGAGGTAAGGACAAACTATTCTCAAATTATAGGAAAAAAAACCCCTGAAATACCGTGGTTAGGTGACTTGTCTAAGGTCACACAGTGATTTAGAACATGTTTCTCAGTTCCCAGTACTGAGTACTTTTCTCCCAGCCACACAATGACATACAAAACACTTCAAAAAGAATTTTGAATGATTAAGAGAACGTGGGGGTTATACCAACCAACACATTTTATTTGAAATCACTTCTGGAATTGAGCCTGTTTCTTATGAACACACCCCTTTGTAGTAGGAATGTATTATGAATAAGCAGACTAATTTTAAGTAATAATTATAACTTTTACTTACAAGTCCTTTAGGATTGGTAAATGCTTTCACATAAATTATCTCATCTGACCCTCAGGTTTTTGGGTTTCTTTTGTAATATATTTTTTTTTGCTTTTTAGAGGGGTTAAAGCACCAAAATTGGGATTAAGTGACTTGCCTAAGGTCACACTGCTAGTAAGTGTTAAGTGTCTTGAGACTCGGGTCTTCCTCACTCCAGAGCTGGTGCTGTATTCACTGCGCCACCTAGCTGCCCCTTATCTGCAATAATACTTGCAATATTTAGTCTTCCCCACAGGATTGCCTCAAGACAATCCTGTGGGGAAGACTAAATATTGCAAGTATTATTGTTTCTATTTAATAGATAAGGAAACTTGGGGCAGCTAGGTGGTGCAGGGAATAGAGCACCTGCCCAGCTCATATCTTCCCCAGCTCATATCTGGCCTCAGACACTTAACACATTTACTAGCCGTGTGACTTTGGGCAGGTCACTTAACCCTAATTGCCCTCCAAAAAGCAAAAAAAAAAAAATAAGGAAACTGAAACTCCCAGAGTCAGTGACCTGACTAGTATTATACTAATAAGCAGGTAGGAGACCCTGGACTCAAACCTGAGTCTTTGCACCCCAAATATAGTGTTCTAGAAAGAACTAGAAACTATTGCTAGGTGCCTTTAGGACATTTAGTGTAACTCAGTCCTGGAAACCCAATGCAGCTTCAAATGATTGCTTGAGTTATTACCATGTTCCCTCTAAGGCAGTTAAGTTCCCCAAATGATTTAAAGTCAAGGCTGAGTTACCTGATGTTTTCCCCTCCTGATATCAGAAGCATGTCTTACTCTGGATGTCTTATCCTTTGGTGGTTCTCCTCTGGATAGGAGGAAGCATTTTAATTGAAAGTCCAGTAAAATCTCCTAATAGCTGTAATTCTTGCAGAAAAGCACTGTCAAGAATCCTCAGTTTCTAAATTGAAAATAACCAGGAAAGACAACTTCAAACTCTCGCTGTCTCCAGGTGGGGATGGGGTTAGAAAGGACACTTGTAGATCTGATTTGTCAGTTGCTTTAAGGTCTATGAATTAAAGATATCATGGAAGAGCTGCACAAGTAGATCCCAAGAAGAAGGTCCATATTTTATCAAGAAACAAAATTATTATTACTTTTTGTATTAGTGGTAATAATATTACATTACGTATGCTTTATGCTGTCAGACTGTATTATAGGTGAAAGAATATTATAAATCAAATTTATTTTCCAGTACTAAGCACTATTCAAAATCCAAGGTAGAACTATATAATATTGAATTTATTGGTTCATCTAATCATCTATCCATCCATTCATTCTTCAAGCACTTATGGAAGACTTACCTAGCTGGGCCATCATTTGCATATTACATTAGACTTTCTGCCTTGGTGGTTCAAATGTTTTGTTTTCAAGCTTTCCCCTACTTTTTTTCCTGTAGGTATTTTATCACTCATAATAACATAGTTACTCTGGCCCCATTCCCACACAGCCAGGACTTGTTACATTTTTACCCCATCATGGGTTTCTTTGATAGCCTAAAGAGTTTGGGGAGTCTCTGTTCTCATTGGCAGAGAACAACAAGATGTCTCAACAAAATGTGTTTCCCCCAATTTTAGGAGCTCATTTCCACTTAACCATTTACTGAAATATTGGCTTTTACAAAAGGACATTGATTTCAAAGCTATAGCAGGAAAAACATATAAACATTTCTCCCCACACTTGGGCAGGCACGATGTTGGTCATGAGAACAAATCCCAAACTGAGATAGTTTAGAAAGAAATTTATTAGGTTGTTTGGTAGAGAGAGAGTCTTAGAAAGAAGAGGTGACTCCATCTCCCCAGGTTCTGGAATGTTTACATTATATGGGATTTTTAAAAAGGTCATGGGTCAAGTACAAATCACATATACTTTAGTTAAGCAATTTCACAGAGAGGACAATTGAAAGCCAGAAAAATTGAGATGGATCTGAGTAAGTGTAAAAAATGAAATTTGGGTAAAGTCCAAACACAAAGAGGGCCTAAAACACAAGCTTAAGTAGACCCAAAACAAGTCCTGGGTGTGGGAACACAGAACAAGAGCACTTTGAGTGGATCCAGGACCAGGGATGGACTTGGATGAAATTTCCTACAAAGAAGCTATCTCTGGCATTTCTAGAGTTACTGAGGTCAGGCAACATTCTGGGAGCAGATCGCGTAAGGCTGGATTTAAAGAGTATAATTAGTTTTCTGAACAATATAATAAATCATTTCCGCCATAGTGATAATCCTTCCTATACCACCTCAGAACATTACCTCAGTCTCTGGCCAGTGGGATGGGGTGGGTAATTAGGCTCATAGTTTAGCTCAGTTCCTACATATCATTGGTCTCACCAAGTTCATGTCCAAAGCTAGCAGTCCCAGCTGGCACCTCTTGACCTCCATTACACTAAAATAAAAGTGACATCAGTTCAGGGAACTTATAATTATGGAGTGCTATTGCCCTAAAAGCTGGTGGCTTTTATCAGGAGAGACCATAACTTTTCCTTTCCTCCCTCCTCTCCTCTCTATCCCCATTAGTTCCTGAAATTCCCTGGCTAATTAGCATTTTAAATGGAACTGATAATCTTTAGGAGGATTCCATTTGCAAAGGTCTGCCCTACTCTGGAGGCAGTCTGGTAGTGGAAACAGTGATAACTTTGAAATCAAAGGACCTGGATTCAAATAATTTAAATTCAAATTCAAATCAAGACTTCACTCCTTACTACCTGGGTGACCAGGGACAAGGCCCTTCATTTCTCTCAACCTTTTCAAGCCTCTAAAAGGAAGGATTTTAGATGAATTCTAAAACCCCTTCCTGTTTAAATATGTGATTCTATGTATTAAACCCTCTTGGTAAACAATGCCAGATTTTTGTAGTGAAAACTAGGCCTTTTTGAGGGGTCATTTATAAATGACTGAAAAGGAAAATCAAACAAACTATCAGAAATCTCCATGATTTTACAGATAGAGACAGTGGTGTAAAAGAAAGACTCATGGTGAAAGAGTCAGGGAACTTGGATTATCATCTCAGTTTTCCCCTTGGGAACTTAGGCAAATCACTGAACCTTTTTGGGCTTCAGTTTAAAAATATATATATATATATATATATATATATATATATATATATATATATATATAATAAGGAACTTGCTTTGGATCAAAGATTCTTAACCTTTTTTGTGTACTGGACCCTTTTGGCAATTTAACAAAGCTTATGGACCATTCCTTTGAACAGTATTTTTAGATATATAAAATAAAGCATATGAGATTACAAAGGAACCAATTATATTGAAATGCAGTTTGGGGGTGACTAGGTGATGCGGACACTTAACACAAAACTAGCCGTGTGACCTTGGGCAAGTCACCTAAACCCAACTGCCCTACCTTCCCCCACTCCAAAAAGAAAAAAAGAAATGCACTTATCAGAATTTTTTTTTTTTTTTTGCTTTTTGGAGGGGGGAAGGTAGGGCAGCTGGGGTTAAGTGACTTGTCCAAGGTCACATGGCTAGTTTTGTGTGTGTGTGTGTGTGTGTGTGTGTGTGTGTGTTGTGTCTGAGGCCACATCTGAACTCAGGTCCTCCTGACTGCAGGGCCAGTGCTCTATTCACTGAGTCATCTAGCTGCCCCAGAATATGTTTTTTAAAAACTATTTCAGGGACCCAAGGTTAAGAACCTCTTTGCCTATATCATAGCTAATTCCCTTTCTAATGCTAATGCTCCATCATATTCTTGTGAAAGCAAAACAGAGAATAGGTCTATGTATATAATAATGTCATATAGGCAATATTGCTTCTAATTATTCAGACTCTTTATAGCTATTATTTAATTTTGTCCTTATAGTGCTTTTCTTACATAGCCAAGAGGGGAATTCTTATTCCTATTTAATAGAAGGGGAAATTGAAGTCCAGAGATGTTAGAGGACTTGCCCAAGCTTATCATAGCTACTTAGAGGCAGAACTCAGGTAGAATTGAGATCTTTTGACTTCCAGCTCTAATTAGATTCAGCCTTTAGGAGCCTTTTGAGCTCAGTGTTATTCATATTTTATCTGAATTAGTCCCATCATATTTGAAAATTTTGACTGGCTGGAGGGAGAGGCATATCGAAGATGGAGAATTTGTTGAAATTGAGTCAGTCTTAAAAAGTAGCATTTTCTTGAAATTTTTAGGTTTTCCTAGAATGCCCAATTGCCCAAATCCTGTTAGTGTTCCCTCTCTCATTAGCCATAAAAGATGTCAGGCATCTTGCCCACAACAAATGCACATATGCCATGCTTATATAACCATAAAACTGAGCTAGGCGTGGAAGATTCATTGTTTTGAACCATGCAAATGAGTGATTAATATTTCTGCATGATTAATCTGATGGAGAGTGTGTGAAAACTTGTCTTTAATGAGTCCCCATCTTGAATCATTCTCAATATAGTTTAGTTATTTTGTATAATGGGATCTCCAGCCTTTGGGTGAGTAGCTGCTTTTGCATTTTTTTTTCAGATGAGAGATAGTGGGGGGTAAGGTGAGGGACCATGAAGGGAGTGTACAGAGAAGGAGTTGCTGGTATTAAAAACCTTGAGCAGAATGAGAAACAAGGGTGTCAGTTGTTCCCACTTATTTGATGAGGGCCTTGGAAAATTGGAGATGGGAGACTGATGAGGGTAACTCACTTAGAGATCCCTTATATGGACAAATATAGGTCTGTGGGTTTGGGACCTCATTGAATTTTATAGACTCAGATCCTATGACTAAAAGGGAATATGAAAAAGAGGCAGAAATTTGCCTTCAGTTTTTCTTTTAACACCATGCCAGAGTCTCTGAAGGCCCATTTCTCAGTTTTCATTAGAATCCTGATTTCTTTTATAATTATGACTAGTAATTAGCTTGAGATGGATTGTCTCCATTGGGTTCCAGGGCTCTATCACCAGTTCTATGAAAACATGGTAAATGAGAAAAGGTGTACTTGTTTAGGTAGATCTGGAATCCTGTTCCTGATTAATCTACATAATTCTGGGGCTGGAGTATAACTCTGAATTATATGAATCAGCTGACTGGGTAGTCCTGAATTCTCTCTGATTATACAAACGATAATTTCTATGCCTTGTGTAGACCTAGACTGGGATTAAAATAGGGAGTGACAGTATGATTGGGAGTGTTTTTCCTCATACTTGGTGGAAATATATCAACAATGATCATAGGAATCATAGATTTTGAGCTGGAAGCATCCTAAGGGGCCTTCAAAGTAACTGCATCATTTTACATAGAAGGAAACTGAGGCCTGGAGAGGGTAAGTGATTTGTCCAAGTTCATGCTGGAAGTAAGAAAGTGAGGATTTGAATGGAGGCCATTAAACACCAAATCCAGCACCCTTTCATCTGTACCACATTCAATTTATATTGTACTTTAGATGTATTGTATAATAGAAGAAGAGGACTTTACCAGGCATCAGGAGACCTATATTCCAGGCATGGCACTATCCTTATTTATCTGGTGAATTAGGTTAGTCACTTAGCCTTTCTAAGTTTCATTTATCCTGTCTACAAAAATGGGATCATTGCCTGCCTGCCCTGCCTGTCTTACAGGATTGTGTTGAACACCAAATGGGACAGTGAAGGTTAAAGTGTTTTATAAACTCTGATGTGTTACATAAATGAAAGCTACTAGTAGAGAAAATCTTGGACTGACATTTTGTGACTTGGAATTTAGACTGGACAGCAGCAATGATCGTAATGTCCCAATAATTCTAGTCATTTATTATTTCTGAAGTACATTCTTCCTTTTTTGGAAGCCTTCTCTGTATTTCAGCTGATATATTTATGCCTTTATTGCACTCTACTAATCTTTAAACAAAGAAATAGTCCCATAAAAGTCTAAGAAGAAATGAGTTAATTTCTCTTTAAACAGGAGGCATCTCCAGTGTAGATATAAGATTCTCCTTCCTATTCTCTCCCCAACCCCACCCCAAACATAAGCACTTTATATACAATCATTTAAGGATGAAATATGGATAGAATATAGGAGTAGCTACTGTTTAAGTATATGCCGAAGTATTTAGGAACCATTAAGAGTAAAGAAACTATGAGGATGTATGGCAAGGTTGTTTCTGGGGAGAGGGTAGCTTAAAAGGAGGGATTAAAAACTTCCTTGGGGACTCACAATTTAATCTGTACTACTTTGCTAAGAGACACATTGTGCTATAATGGATAGAAAACTGAATTTAGAGTCTAGAAGATCTGGGCTTAAGTCCTGCCTTTGACACATCAACCAATCAATCAACAAATATTAAGCCCTTATCATCTGCCAGACATAGGTATGTAGGTTCAGTGGATAAAGCACTGGGCCTGGAGTCAGGAAGACTTGAGTTTAAATCCAGTTTCAGACACTTATTAGCGGGGTGACCCTGTGCAAAGCACTTAACTCTCTTTGCCTCAGTCTCTTCATCTGTACAATGAACTAGAGAAGAAAATGACAAACCATTTTAGTATCTTTGCCAAGAAAATCCCAAATGAGGTTAAAAAGAGTTGGACACAACTGAAACTTACTCCACAACTACAATATGCCAGGCATTAGAGATACAAAAGAGAGTCGAAAGACAGTCCCTTCACTCAAGGAGCCCACAAACACATACTGGCTGTGTGATTCTGGGCAAGTCCCAGGATACCCTCAAGAAAGTTGCAGGATCAGTGGCAATATTCATTAGTCAAGGAAATCTCCTCATTGGAAGTTCTTTATAACATGAAGGAAATCATAGGCATGATACAAAAAAAAATAAGCAAATACTGAGGGCCTGCTTTCCTAGCATTTCATTGCCAATAGCTAAATAAGTAATATTTGTAATGGACTAGAGGCAGCTCCCACTGATTT
Source organism: Gymnobelideus leadbeateri (assembly GCA_011680675.1). Classification (NCBI taxonomy): domain Eukaryota; kingdom Metazoa; phylum Chordata; class Mammalia; order Diprotodontia; family Petauridae; genus Gymnobelideus; species Gymnobelideus leadbeateri. The sequence goes on along the minus strand of WOXC01006971.1, from coordinate 5,373 downwards.
GGAGTTTGGGTACCTCTCACAAGGAATATGAACAAATAAGCAAGAAAACACTACTAACTTCATGTTTTGTGTGTCAGTATTGGACAGATTACTATTTACAATGGAACATGTCTGAATATCCGGGCGTGAAGAATGTTCGCTTTCCAGATGGCCAGATTTGGAAACCAGATATTCTTCTGTATAACAGGTAAGCACACTGGGAGCAAAGGAAACTTGTGTGTGTGTGTGTGTGTGTGTGCTTGTATATTAGCTTTGTATTAGAAATTATTCAGTGTCTGCATGTTCTAGAACTGATTTAGAAGTCAAAGAATAAACCCCACAGAGATTTCCTGGTGCTTTGGACCACTTCTTGCCTACTTGGTATGTGGCTTCAGGGAATCGTTTTAATCCCATGTCATTTTTTTCATCCTCATAAAGCAAACTTTTGTCTAAAAGGAGATGCTGTATCAGAGCTAGCAAGACTTTCAGGTTTGTGTCTGAAAGGTGGAAGGCACTATTTCTAATGCATACTAGGCATCATAATAAACATCCTTGGTATTTCAAAATAAGTTTTAAAAATAATAAATAAATAATGGATCGGTGGAGATTCCATTAAAATTATTTATTTATTTTTCACGTTCATTTGTTTGAATTCTCTTCCTCCTGCTAGCTCCAACCCTACCCCTCTAGAAGGCAAGAAATGTGATGTCAATTATACGTGCAAAATCATGCAAAACGTATTTCCATATTATCCATGTTGCAAAAAAAAAAGCAAGAAAAACAAAGAACGTTAAAATCTACATTCAGACTTCCTCAGTTCCTTCTCTGGAGATAGATAGCATTTTTCATCATAAATCTTTCTGATTGTCATGGATCATTATATTGATCAGGATAGTTAAGTCATTGACAGTTGATCATCATACAATATTGCTGTTACTGTGTACAATATTCTGGTTCTATTTACTTCACTTTGCATCAGTTCATGTCAGTCTTTCCGGGTTTTTCTGAAATCACCCTGCTCATCATTTTTATAGCACAGTAATATTACATCATAATCTTATACCACAACTTGTTCAGCCATTCTGCACTGATGGACATCCCCTCAATTTCCAATTCTTTGCCACCACAAAAAAAGAGCTGCTATAAATATTTTTGTACATATGGGTCCTTTTCCTTTGTTCTTTTTGGGGTACAGATCTAGTAGTGTTATTGCTGGGTCCAAGGGTGTGTACTCACAGTTTTATGTCCCTCTGGGAACAGTTCCAAATTGCTCTCCAGGATGATTGGATCAGTTCACAACTAGTGGAGATTATTTTGAATCTGAGTTAGGACCAGATTTGGTCCAAAAGTATTATATTGCTCCTCCCACTCTCCTGCCAGCCTTGCCATTCCCATTACTTTATCTACCTCTTCTCCTTGGCCTTCTAGTGTGGGAAGGCAGTGCATAAAAGAAATCTGAAAAAGAGAAAGAGAGAAGAAGCATCTTAGAAAAAGACTGTGGCCTCAGACACTTGACACTTACTAGCTATGTGACCCTGGGCAAGTCACTTAACCCAGATTGCCTTGAAAAAATAAAAACAACCCCTCACCCCCACAAATAAAAGGAAAAAATCTGGAGTGAAGCCTAGAGAGGACTGAGACCAATGTGTGAATGGGTATTGCATAATAATAAGACTGGAAATGTAGGTTGGAGACAGGTTGTAAAGAACTTTACATGCCAAAGAGAGAAGTTTGCATTTGATTCTAGAGGTAATAGGGAACCAGTGGTGTTTACTGAGCAGGGGAGTCAAAGGAACAGACTGCCACAATAACCCTCACATTGTCTTCTCTCTACTCACATGGACACCATTGTAGTTCAAGCCCTCATTGCATTTCTTCTAGACTATTGCAGTAGCCTGCTGATTTGATCTTTCTGACTTGAATCTATCCTTTTTAAATTCATCTTCCACATAGCTGCCAAAATGACCTTCCTAAACTTCAAATATGACTATGTCAGTTGCCCAGGAATCTCTAGGGTTTCCTATTGCCTCTGTGAGTGACACATTAAATCTTGGATCATATTTATTTCTGTATGGGTCTTTTCTTTCCCATGAAAATGCAAGCTCCTAAAGGGTAGGGAATATATATCTACCTATTTATCTCTACATACACATATATACACACACACACATATATGCTTTTTAAAAAATATTTTATTCTGAATTTAAGAACTAGTGGATGAACACTACCTTTCCAATTATAAGTAATTGTCATATTGAATTGGGTCTGATGCTATCCCATGCTGGTAAAATGTTGTCTGTTTGAATCCACCCTAGGTCCTCATTTATGGTGGACAGAGTCAAAGAAGTTGTTGTTTGTCCTGCCTTCTCAAAGAAGACCAATGGCATCAGGAGGGTTTGGGGCATTGAGGAAAAAACAGAACCAAATGATGGTTTCTTTTTATTTATTTTTTTAAACTACTGGATGGGAATCAGGTGTGAAACCCAGAACAGGAATGAATACCATACCCAATTTTATCCTGGTTCTAGTTTTTTTACTTATTGTCTTTAAAGAGTCCTGAGTTCTATTTGTAAATGGAGAACCTGGAATTCCTGCCTAATGCTTGTTTTATACTTGGGCTATTCAAAAACCCAAGTATAAACCAGATGTCTAATCTCCTTTTCCTCCTGCAAGTAAAAACATCAAGGGCACGATTATAATGGATAGCATGGGGTGTTGTAGCGAGAGGGTTATTTATGACACAGCTTACCATCTGAAATGTCTCCTGCTGTAACTTTTGAGGGTCATAGATCTGCAGCTAAATTAATCAGAATTATGATCTTTAACTTTCTGCACCAGGGCTGACAGCAGGGCTGCTCCGATTCAAAGAATAAAAGTCAATGAGGGTCATGCCATCAGTTTTTGAGAGGACTGCCTCAGATGAAAGTTTGACAAACCAGCCATTTAGTCAGGCAGATCTACCCTGTGATCAGGGGATATTGTACACAGAGCCCCAAGAGGTCTGTCAGATCCTTGTTGGGAGGCAGGGACCCAGCCAGGCAATTGAAACAACAATAATGATGCCTTCACCAGCAGTCAACCATGAGTATAGAAGAAGGGCTAGTGAATAGTTAGCCTTCAATACTTCTATGAAGTCCTATAAAATACTTAAATTTTTTTGTTGGGGGGAGGGTAAGCCTGGTATAATAGAGACATGTGGTTTCTTAACATTTAGTACTTTTAAAAAAATTATGTTTTTCATTTACTGTTGCTGGTCATATCTATGGAATAAACCTATGCCTGATACTGATCTGGGCACCTAGGTGGTGCAGTGGATAGAGTACAGACTGGAGTCAGGAAAACTCATCTTTCTGAGTTCAAATCTGGTCTCAGACACTTACTAGCTGTGTGACCCTGGGCAAGTCACTTAACCCTGTTTGCCTCAGTTTCCTCATCTGTAAAATGAGCTGGAGAAGGAAATGGCAAACCACTCCCATATCTTTGCCAAGGAAACCCATAATGGCAGCATGAGTTAGACACACCTGAAAAACGACTGAACAACAACATCGATCTAATACCTGACAGTTGTTCCAATATATCTAGACATCTTAATGGCCATATTGAATTGCTACATTTTGATTTGATAGATTTAAGTTAATTCAATTAAATAACCATTTAAAAAGTGATTGCTATGAGTGAGGTACTGTGCTAGATACAAGGAATAACAAAAGAGACACAAAAGGAGTAGTCCCTGTCCTCAAAGGAGTTTATATTTTATATTGGTTTTTCAGGGATAGATTTTCATGCGCACAATTATTAAGATGTTTGAAAGCAGAACATTCATCCTAGCTCTACTGCTTTGGATATATTATATAAACAAAGCTTTAATTTGTTTTAAATGGGAAGACAGTTGGTCTTGGAGTCAGGAAGACCTGATTTCAAGTCCTGTTTCCATGGATTTAATTATCACTTCTATATGAATGATACTCAGATCTGTTTATCCAGTCCCAACCTCTCTTCTGACCTTCAGTCTCTCATCACTAATTGCCTTTTGGGCACCTCAAAGTGAATATCTTTTAGCCTTCTCACACTCAAAGTGTCTAAGACAAAAATTGTTACCTTCTTTCCCTTCCTGCCATCTTCTTAGCCAGTCAGGCCTGTAACTTTGATAGTGTCCTCAACTCCTCCCTTGTACTTACACCCATATCTACTCTGTTGCCTGATTTTGTTCTTACCTTTACAACATCTCGCATATAATATGTTCCCTTTTCTTCACTCACATAGTTGTTACCCTGGTGTAGTCCCTCATTGCCTATTAGCCTCCTGGATGGTATCTTTGCATTATTCTACTCTATCCTTGGCACTCAGGTGCCAAAGTAATCTTCCTAAGGCACAAGTCGGACATCCCTTCCTCCTTCAATAAACTCCCATAGCTTCCTATTACCCACCAGAGAAAATGTAAAATCTGTTGTTTTTTCTTTCCAAGCCCTTCGCTACCTTTCCGGTCCTCTTAACTGTTAACTTTCCCCTGTGTACTCTGGGATCCAGTGACACTGGCTTCTTTTGTTACTCCCCATCTCCCAATTTTGTGCCTTTTTCATGGGCTGTCCACCATGTCTAGAATGCTCTCCTTGTGACCTCTGTTTCCTGGCTTCTTTTAAAAAACAGCTCAACTTCCATTTTCTGTAGGAGACTGTTAACCTGTCACCCTTTCCCTCTGCCCCAACCCCATACTAGTGCTTTCCCTCTGACAGCCTTTTATTTATGCTTTATATATCTTGTTTGTACATAGCCATTTGCATATTGTCTCCACCCTTAGAATGTGAGCTGCTTGATGGTGGGGACCACCTTATTACTTTTATTTTGTATCCCCAGCCCTTAACAGTGCTTGGCATGTAGTAGGTGTTCAGTAAATGCTTGTTGATGATGATAGGCAGTTAGGTGGCACAGTGGATAGAGGTCTGGGCCTTGAGTCAGGAAGACCTTAGTTCAATTCTAGCTCAGAATGTGTGTCCCTGGGTAAGTCACTTAACCTCTGTTTGCATCAATTTCCTTGTCTGTAAAATGGTACCTATCTTCCAAGATTGTTGTGAGGATCAGAGGGCATAGTGATTGTAAGGCACTTAGCACAGTAGCTGGTACATATATGCGTATGCATAAACATATATATAACATCTATATGTTAGCTAATATAGTACTATATAAATGTTAGCCGTTATCACTATTGGCTATTATGATAATGGTGCTTCTTGATGATGCTGGCTTGTGTGACCTTGGGCAAGCCTCTTAACTGCTCAGTATTTCAGGCAACTCTGAGTCTCTATGTTGCAGAGAAAATGATGATCTGCATTAGTAAAGGTAGTTTCTTATTGGTATCCTCTACACTAATGAAATCACAGGTCTGACTAAAAAAAA